>CM065382.1:30410000-30965000 GCA_033060915.1 Euryodendron excelsum
TCTAGGGGAATTGAGGTAGACAAAGCTAAAGTTGACATTATTCAATCTTTACCTTATCCCACTAGTGTGTGAGAAGTTCGTTCTTTTCTTGAACATGCAGATTTTTACCGAAGATTCATCAAGGACTTCTCCAAAATAGCACTACCCCTATGCAAATTGCTACAAAAGGATGTGGCTTTTGAGTTCGACGAGGCATGTAAAAAGGTGTTTGATAAGCTGAAGGAACTATTGAATTCAACCCTAGTTATCCAGCCCCCTGACTGGAACGTCCTTTTTGAGATAATGTGCGACGCAAGTGATTATGTAGTAGGTGCTATCTTGGGTCAAAGAATTGGAAAAGCGTCTCATGCCAATTACTATACTTCTAGAATTTTGAATGATGCTCAGAGAAATTATACTACTACTGAAAAAGAACTTTTAGCTATTGTTTTTGCTTTAGAAAAGTTTCAATCTTATTTACTTGGCATTAAAATCATTGTTTACTCTGATATGCAGCTCTTTGTTATTTGATGACGAAGGAAGAGGCAAAACCAAGATTAATTAGATGGATACTTCTCTTAAGTGAATTTGATTTGGAGATCAAAGACAAAAGAGGAACAGAAAATCGTGTCGCAGATCATTTGTGTCGTTTAGCTCATGTCGAGGATGAACTTCATTTGCAAAAAACATTCCCTGACGAGCAATTGTTCTTCGCGAGTGTGACATTACCTTGGTATGCAAATATTGTAAATTGTTTGGTTACTAACATACTACCTACTGGTTTGTCTAAGGCTCAAAGAGATAAGATCAAAAGTGATGCCAAATACTATATGTGGGATGACCCATACTTATTGAAGCATTGTGCGGATCAAGTGATTAGAAGAGGCGTTCCTGAAAATGAAATTATTTCTATTCTAACCTTTTATCATTCTTATGCTCGTGGAGGTCACTTTGGAGCCAAGAGAACATCAAGAAAAGTGCTAAAATGTGGTTTCTAGTGGCCATCTCTATTTTGAGATTTATAGTTTTTTTGTAAGTCATGCGATCCTTGTCAAAAGACAGGTAATATATTCCAAAGGAATGAGATGCCACAAACTCCCATACTATTTTGTGAAATTTTTGATGTTTGGGGCATCGATTTCATGGGACCATTTCCTATATCTTTCGGTTATGTTTATATTTTGCTTGCTGGTGATTATGTCTCGAAATGGGTGGAAGCTAAAGCCACCAGGACTGACGATTCTAAAGTTGTTGCAGATTTTATCAAATGTAACATATTCTCCAGGTTTGGAATTCCAAGAGCTCTAATAAGTGATCGAAGTACTCACTTTTACAATCGAACTGTGACGACTTTGTTGAGAAAGTACCATGTGACGCACAAGGTGTCAACTTCATATCATCCGTAAACTAATGGACAAGCGGAAGTGTCCAATTGAGAAATCAAGTCCATCATTGAAAAGATGGTCAATCCAAGTAGAAAAGACTGGAGTTTGCGCTTGGATGATGCTTTGTGGGCATATAGGACTACATATAAAACGCCCATTGGTATGTCACCTTATCGATTGGTATTTGGAAAACCATGCCACCTTCCACTTAAGTTAAAACACAAAGTTTATTAGGTTATCAAGAGTTTTAACACGAATATGGATGAAAGTGGAGAACATAGAAAATTGAAACTACAAGAGTTAGAGGAAATTCGCAATGGTGCCTATGAGAGTGCAAGGATTTACAAGGAAAAGACAAAGGCTTTTCATGACAAAATGATTTCTAGGAAGGAGTTTCAAGTTGGTCAAAAATTCCTTCTATACTAGTCATGGCTTCGTTTGTTTCCGGGTAAGTTGCGTTCTCGTTGGATTGGACCTTTTGTCGTTACTAATGTTTTTCCTCATGGTGCAGTTGAAATTCAAAGCTTAGCCATTTCCAAAGTGTTTAAGGTGAATGGCCATCGACTTAAGTATTTCTATGAAGGTTTCCAAGTAGAGAATGTGGAGAAACTGGACCTTGAGGATCCAATTTATACTGATTGATGAAGGAAGCATTGCGTCGAGCCCACGACAATAAACAAAGGCATTGCTTGGGAGGCAACCCAAGAGAAGTTCATTTTTCTTTTCTTCTTTTCACATTTCTATATTGGTTATTTCTGCCATTTCTTTGCATTTCACTTTACCTTAGGGACAATGTAAGTTTTAAGTGTGGGGGAGGGGATTTATGTTGTGTTTTTGTATTTTAATTTGATTTGAAATTTTGTTTTTGTTTTTGTTTTTGTAGTTTTCAACGGCTTTTGGTTATGTATGTCATGAGCAAGATTCAATTAAGCTGAAGAATTCATAACATGATTGAATAAGTAATCTTCCAACTTAGAATTAATTAGTCTAGTTATTTTACTTAAGATTGGAGTGAGGTCGACCAAAGTCGGTGAGATTTTGAGTCTTCAGACTGACACATCCATATCAGTCTCAATATTTTCTTTCATGTGACATATTCTTCCATGGATTTGTTTATCTAAAACTTGCCTTGATTCTCTTCGAGGTCATATTGACACATGCATGTATGAACATGATTAATGCCATATTTGTTATAAGCTACATAAACCAAATAACCTACCTTGTAATTAATTTTTCCCTTTGTGAACCCCTTTGAGTTTTATATGTTGGTTTTTTTTTTTTGGTTATTGTGAACCCACATTACAAGCTTTAAATCTGGAAAAAAAAATAATGCCTTTACCTAAGCTATAGAGCTATTGGAGCATTGTTCATCATTATGATATGTATGAGTGTGCGAGAAATAAGTGTGGGGGTGTCCGAATTTGTGGTAGGGCTATGGCTGGTGAAATGGAACATGTTTTCATCCTCAATTTGTAAGTTCCCTTGTTGATGTAATTTAAAAAAGAAAAAAGAAAAAAAAAAAAAAAAGAAAAAAAAAAGAAAAAGAGAAAATAGAAAGGAATAAGAGAAGTGATGGAGGAAATTGCTATTAGTGTTACAAATTATCCATGTTCATAATCCCTCCCAAAATGCTAATAAATGGGTCTGTTTATATAGGATATATACAAAGACAAAAGCTGCTGAAAAAAGTGATTGGTTTTACATGTCTTAGATATTCGCACTTGAGTTGATTCATTTTTGCTCCATTAGTTTTGATGGCTTTTGAGCTACATTCCCAAATATTTCTCACCTTGATCCTAAACCCCTCTATAACCCTTGAAAAGTCCTTATGATTCATGTTATGTATGTGTTCCTTGTGGTGGAGAAAGAGAAGATATGCAAGCCTATGGTAGGTCATTTCCATTAGAATGAATTTGAGCGATACACACACCATTTAAACACATAAGAGTCGAGTGTTTATTTCTGTGAGGGTCTACATATTCAGTTTACTCCATCTTTGAGTGGAAATGTTTGCTGAGTAATTGTGAGTTGTTTAAGAATGTTTGTTCATCAGATGTTATGAGTTTTGAAGAGTTTGGTTGTTCTTTGTGGCAACTTTGATATTTTGAGAAAGTGAATTTGAGTTTTGCCCAAGGATGAGCAAAAGTTAAGTATGGGGAAATTTGATGAGAATGCGAATGTCATATTTTTCTCCTTTAATATTTAATCTTTTATACTTAGTTGGTGCCTAAATATACTCATTATTCTTATATTTTGATTTAGGGTGCTATAAAACACCAAGGAAGAGAATTCTGGCTTAAAAGGGATGAATTTGTGCTAAATTGGAAGCAACGTTCGAAGAGCATTAGAACGGTCCAAGAGGGCGTTCAAACAGTTACATATGCGTTCAAATGGTACATCAAATGGGTTCACGTTAAATTCAGGTTCGAAGTGCGTTCGAAGAATACAGAGAGCAATTTTTTCGTTCGAAGTGTGTTCGACGCACCGTTCGAACGATGTTTCGATGCGTTCGAACGGTAGTAAGGGCGTTCGAACGGTTGTGCGAACCTATAGATTTTCAGAACCCTATAAAAGCTGGGATTGTTTTGTTTTTAGGGTTAGTATTTTTCATATTGTTCTGGGAGGAAAAAGTAGCAGAAAACATACGTTTCTCACTTCTTCTGTAACTTCTTCTTTGAGTTTTCTTCACGGCCCTGCGTGGCTAAATTTTGAATCTTGGTCGAAGGAAATGGAAGCCTCGGAATTAAAAATAAACTGTCAGATCTAATTTTTTTTCATTATTCAATTTATACTTTGAGTATCGGATGTTCTTCTGTGCCTATTTTCATAATTGTCATGTTTAATCACTAGGAGGCCTACTAGTTTATTATTCGTTGCAATCTACTGCTGGGTTAGATATCAAATCTGTAATTGTTTGATTCCTCTGATTTACGAAGCAACTAAGATTTAATGATTTGCTGCATAAGGAATTATTAGATCTTAGGAAGGATGTTCGACTAAATTAAATGCAACCGCTTCTGTTTATGTTGTTTAGTTTCATCAATCTCTTTAATTCTTAAGGCTACTACTAGATTAAACCTTGTGTGCTTCTTCTGGATTGTTTAATAGTTAGGGTTAACGAGATCGCTTGTTTTCTAATTAACTACGACTAAGGAGAGATAGGAAAACAATTCCGACGGTGAATATTGAATGGGTGAATTGATATGCTTGCATCGATGATCAGTTATAAAATTTCGATGGTGGATGTTGAGTTAGACCAAGGTTTGTTCTTTTGATTGATTTCAACACTTTAATCTGAGTTATTTCTTAGTTATTATTAAAATAGTTTTTATTATATCCAAACTCTCCCCAATCCTTGTTCACATAGCATAAAATTAGGCTAGACACTTTCTGTGAGAACGATCCTTACTCGTACTACTACATATTTGTTTTTGGGGTATAAGTTTTATTTTTAAGTGCCCGCGACAGCACACCACACTACCAATACAACAATATAGTAATCATGGCAATACTTCCATCATAAAGACTTCCAAAACACTAATACCTATTAATGATGCAACATACTGGTATGCCCTCAATAAACTCAAACCTGTAGTGATCAAGAATGATTGATCACTTTAAGCACCAGTGGGTGCCAGTCGAAAATTCTTTGATGCTTAAGTTAGCAAGGGAGGTAAGAGTAGAGTTATATAGTAAAAATGATGTAAAGTTGATTGTTTGTGTGATATCTTTTGCCAAGGAGGCATGGCTTATATATAGCATATTAGAGAGGATTTTCTGGAGATTTTGCAAGCATGATTATTGGACCTCCCTTAAAGAATAAAGAAAGATGATTGACATTAGGGCTGAGATCATAGGATCCCTCGATATCAGGGAATAAATTGTACCTCGTCAACTGATCAACAATCGTTATGTCTGGGGTGTAAATCTGGCTGAATGTCAATAAGCCTGCTCAATAGGGCTATTCAACAAAGAAATGCTTAACAAGATTATGTCTATCATTTGCCACCATTTTTGAGGTTATCGATTGAGACAACTGAAGGAAATGTATCGCTCAGCTCCACCGTACTCAAGTGTGCCTCCTAGGAAAATGTTGCGCAATTATGGAGTGGGTGCTAACCACATATACTTATTGTAGAGGCGTCGTTTTTAGCGAGCCGACCATTTTTCTCCCCATTGCCACTTGTTGCATCTGGACAAGTGCGTGGACACACATCCCTTGAATCACATGCCCATGATTGGCCTTGCCCTTTAATGGTTCCAGGTGGTTTTATTGAGCTTTTGATTTTTCATTTCCAAATTGATCTGGCTTTGGTAGTTCTTATCTTGTCCTTTCGCAATGTGGGCTCCCAAAGCTTCATATAAATTTCAAGCTCCAGGCTTTACTCGTGTCCTAGTATGCCTTTTCATTGCTCTTTGTCTCTGTCACGCCTTCTTGGTTTTACTTTATGTATTTTGTTTACCATTTTGCCCTTTCTTATGCAAGCATATTACAATAGTGTTATAAATTTTACCTTTGCCATTGTTATATTGGGTCATTCCTAATCTAGTACAGGACGTGGTCTAATGGTGCATTCAGGGAGTGTAATTCGTGAACCTTCCACTAGTAGCCCCTGCTTTAATGTTTGGTTGGGCGGACGAGTAGGGAGCTTTAGCATTATGATCATCCCGGCTCGGTTTGGCAACCCTCCTCTTCTTGTCTGACCGCCTATTTACCTCATCGTCGCGGTCAGGCCTCGCGTTGAGGGCATCTTCTACTTTTATATGCTCTTGCGAGCTGAGCATAAGTTTGGCCATATTCTTTAGTTCTTTCTTCGGGAATAAGAACATAAATTTATGTGCCCTTAACCCACTTTAAAAGCAAGGAAGGTCACTTTATCATCAACATCATCCACCTAAAAGGTTTCCTATTAAACCATGCTACGTATTCTAAGAGCGTCTCATATTTACCTTGCTTCATGTTCAGCAAGCAGATCGCCAACCTTCTGTACCTCTGGCCCCCATTGAATTGCCCTAGGAACAACTTGTTCAGTTATACAAATGACACCATCAACTTGGGCTTCAATTTATTAAACCACACATGTGTAGAGCACTTGAGAGTGGTAGGAAAGGCTTTGTGCATAATCTCATCCGGAACTGCTTGAAGTTGCATCAATGCTTTGTGTGTCCCCAAATGGTCCATGGGGTCTTTTGAATCCTTAAAGGTTTCCAATGTTAGCATCTTGAACTTCACACGGGAGTGGCTTCCCCATTACTCCGTAATAAAAAGACAAGTCGGGTCAGTGGACCAAATCCTCGACTCTAGTGGGGGCTTTTGCCTTGATTGCTGCCATAACACCAGCCAATTGGGCCTTCATGCCTTGAGTTATTCATCCCATAATATGTGATTTTTCATCCTCTCCCCTATGCCCTTAGTTAATGTCACGCTTGCTCCTAATCAAGTGTCATTAGCACTGTTTTAGGACGAACGTGATCTTACAGGTTATCAACCTGTAAGCGAGACCTCACTACAATCCCAAAGATATTAATCTTATAAAATACATAATGTCATCATCTATATAAATCAACTCATAAATCGTCAAACACCATAATACTATTCTATGAAATATAACTTATACTAATACAATATTAAATATAAATAATACTCCAAGAGCTATCATTTCATAAGCAACATAGATACAGACCACCGACACAACAACAAGAATTTCTTGAAGCTCTCCAACATCGGCACTAACCACAAAAACGAGAATTATGACAAAAGTAATGACAATTGTAGTGAATCGGACCATCTCGATCTTACCTAGCAAAACAAACTATGTGGGTGTGAGCTATATATTAACGTGCTCACAAAGATACTCAAACTCACAAAGAATGAATGATAAACATCCACCAAATTAATCATCAATACATAATCTATCATCAACAATAGGAAATGCCTCTTGTGATGCAATGTATGATATACCATATATGTGTGTGCGATTTTGATAACATTTACCCAATATATCGATAACTTGTTATCAAGAATGTTCGACATCGACACCGTTTTAGGTTAGCCTCACATCGGCTAAACCTTAGGTTTGTTCCACATCGACTAAACCTCCTCCGTGTAATACAAGATGTGCACACAACGTGTGTTGTATGCAATGTCACTTCATAATCCAATCACCAATATCAGTATAGATAATAAGACATTCAATTAAATACAAGAAATAATATTTTTAAATCCCCACCTTTTATCACTTACAAATACAATTGAGTCACTCCTTTGGTTGAATCAAAGTACTTTGATTCGCTTTTGAACCTACTAAACACCATTACATCAAACTTGATAAAATAAATGTTATAATTCATAATCAATGCATGATTATAGCTTGTACTCCTTAAATATGTTATTTAGATTATCAATGATGCATTAAAAATATAATGTGACATGTTAAACCCTTCCCCAATGCAATGCAAGGTAAAAAAAATACAACAATGTAATGATTCTGCTCGTCAGAACGCCTAGAGAAGGGTTGGCTACTTGTTAAAACGGTCACAACCTTCGTCCTGATGCCCAGAGCCCCCCTATGGCTCAAAAATACAATCTCTCAACTTGACTCTAAAGTTTTTCATATCCTCCCAACACAACCATAAACTCTCCAAAGACATAAAATGAAACTCTAAAACCACCAACAACATATAGCACACAATACATGCACTATGCAAGAATCAAGGCTTTCTCTTGAAAACTCTAAACATTCCTCTATTGCGCCTCGGTTTTTAACCAAGTCCTCTCAGCTTAGGTAAAAGTATGGAACTCTGTTATTAGAACTCATCCTCCTAGAAGGACGAGAGCGACTAAGTTTGAACTTGAAATTGGCTTGATTAAGGGTTTTTTAAAAAAAGTTTGGAGTCGCCACCTAACTTGCTTAAAGTGAGTTAGGTCACCTACAACTAAGTATAATCCAAAGATCAAACTTGAGGTGTTAGAAAAGGTTTTGGAAAACTTCCTCAAGAGAGGGTTTTTAAGAAAATAGGTTGTTTGGCGACTTTTGAAAAGTTTTAAGCCCTTTTTTGAAATAACTCCATTTTGGTCTTTTGAAAAAAGAAATCTATGGTCCGGGGGTTGGTTACATGTAGGGAAGATATCCTAAGATCATTACCCTACCCCACTTTTTTGGTACCTACATGTCTAATCACCCTTTCTTCACTCACTAAAATAATCGGTTACCATCATCCACTTAATATCCACTTTAAAGTCTTGAAAATGGGGTTTAGTCATCACTTTTTGGATGAATGATGCATGATGTAAGTTTTGGAAGAAGTTTGAAAATGTGAAAGTTTTGAAAGAGTTTGAAATAGAAATCTTGAATGGATAAAAAGTTTTGGAAAGAGAACTTGGGTTCAAATAAGAGTTACACCGCACCATTTCAGGTTACCTACGTATCTCATTTGGCGAGAATCAGGTCATTTGTAGTTCGGGCAAGAGCCCGATGAAAAATAGGCGCATTAGGGCCTTTGGAATGTTTGAAGATGCTTTAAGGTCTTTGGAAATGTTTGAAGAGACTTTGTGATCTTTGAGAAAATAGAATATGAGAATTTTTATTTGAGATCGGATGTTGGAGTGTGTTTGGAATTGAACTAGAAGATTTTTGAAAGTGCTTCTTGAAATGGGATTTTGAAGTGTTTTGAAATGCTTCATGACTCAAGATAATTTTGAAAGTTTGAAAATTTTGATTAAGGACTTGAAAATTAGACTTGGAGTCACAAGAGCTCTTACGAACTTATCTTGAAATGATTTTGAAAGTAGTTTTCATGTATCTTATGAAAGACATGTTGAATATTTCATTACATTTAAAAGGTTAGTTATTGAAGAACTAAACTTCTTTAGGGTAATGAGTTTTGAAGACATGTTTGAAAAGGGGGCTAGAGACTTCCCTTTGGTTTTTTGAAACTTTAGAGTTATAGAACCCTTCTTGAATATCTCACTTACACTTGAGCCATCCTAACCATGGGAAGATTATTTTTGAAAAGAGCTTTTAAAAATACTTAGGGTTTTGGAACCTTAATATGGACAACCTTGGAGGTTGTACTTAATGTATCACCTTCCCTTGAAATTCCTAACCATAAAAGGGGTAGGGACACTTTAGGGTTGTGAGTTCTTGGAAATATTTTTGGAAATAGTTTTTGAAAAATGTTAAGTGTCTAGCCATTTTAGTTGAGACAAGTTTAAGAGAACTTCTTGGGGACATTGGGAAGATCGAGTATGGAAGTATTTAAAAAGATTTTGAGTTTAATTTATGAAATCTCAAGAGAGTAGGAGATTTTTGAAACTATGTTATAAAAATGGTTTTTGAGTTGAAAGATTATTTGAAAGGGGCCCTTGAATTGAAACCTTGAAGCTTACTAACCTAGGTTGGATTGAACTAATGTTAACTAACTCAGGTTAGGTTAACCTAGGGTTAGACAACTAAGGTTAGGTTAGACTATGGTTAACTAACTTGAGTTAGGTTGACCTAGGGTTGAGGTGAGCTACGGTTAACTAACTATGGTTAGATTAACCTAGGGTTTAGTTAGCCTAAGGTTAACTAACTTGGGTTAGGTTAACCTAGGGTTTAGTTGGCCTAGGGTTAATTAACTAAGGTTAGGTTAACCTAGGGTTTGGTTGAACTAAGGTTGGACAACTAGTGTCAAATTAACCTAGGGTTTGAAGGTGGTTTTGAATTAGGGTTTGGACCTAGTGGTTATGGAAAGATGGTTTTATGCATGAAACTTGAAAGTATGTTTTGAAAACCATTTTATGAAAGCCACTTAAGTAAGTGTTGGGGTCCTATGGTTGATATTTGGAAACTACTTAAGAGAGGGTTGCTTTAGAACCATTTCACCCACAAACTCAAGAGAGCAAACTTGTGAAAATCAACATTGAAAATATAGTTTTGAAGACTTAAAAATTAAAGAGAATGACCTTTTGAAAATTGGCTTTGAAAAGGAGGTTTTGGAAGACCACTTTTAACAAGTTGAGGATCACTCTAAAGAATAAGGGTTCATATGGTTGATTTGAAGAAAATCACTCCAAAGAAGACTCCATAGGACCATTTCAACCACAATATTCAAGAGAGCAAAACTTTTAAAAATCAAGGTGAAAATAATGGTTTAGGGATATGATTTTATGCAAGTTGAAGAGAGTGCAACTTTGAAAACCCTTTTTGAAGGGAATTGTTTTGAAAACAATTTTAAAGAGAATAGAGCCAACTCTAATGAACTAGCGTTCATATGGTTAAGATAATGGGGAAACCACTCAAGAGAGGGTTCCAAGGGACCATTTCAACCACAAAATTCAAAAGAGTAAAGCCCTTGAAAATCAACATAGAAGAAGAGGGTTTGAAAGTCATCTTAATGCAATTTTGAATAGTAATAAAATGTAGGGTTGCAAAATAAAGTCAAGGGACTTAAAGAGGATTTTTTAAGGTGTAGAAATCGAGGGTTTGACTTAGGCTTCAAGGAACCAACTCTAGAACCATTTTTAGGAAAACATTTGAATATGGAGCTTGAGAATGCCATAGAAATAGAAATAGTGAAAGCTTTGGAAAAACAAAAATAAAGCCAAGCATGCAAAACATGAACAAGATAATTATTTGCAAAAAGGTCATGAAATCATACAAGGCTAGAGGCTTCATCACATAGCAAGGTGCTCTAAGGCCATACTATTTTAAAGTAGGTTTGTGAGAAGTTCCCTATACAATGGCTCTCACGAACTTTCTTCTAGGCATGAACTAAGAGCTTCCTTATTTCAAGCATGCAAGAAAGCGGCGTAGAAGATGGAGATTAAAATAAAAAATAACCTAAATAGGCTAGGAGGGAGACGAGAGGAGTGGGGATTGGAAAAATGTAAACGGAATACTACTTTTTACCTTTAAACACTTTCAAACCTCCATGGATGCCTTAACTTGAGCTTGAATAGCCTTGAAGAGGCTTGAAGGGGCTGGAATGAGGTATTCTATGGCATTAAAGGCTATATAAATGTAGTGTATAGGTTAAGGGGGAGATGGAATTTAGCCTAAGTGTTAGGAGTGGGGGATGTATATGGAAATTTAAGATTCTGAAGCAGTTTTAGTAGAGTTTCGCTATCAAATTCGATTTCGGAATATGCAAAGGGAGAGGCCTATATTTATAGGCAATCTGGGGAGACTTGGCGCATATAGGACACGCGTTTGGGCAAACTTTGCCTCTGCACATGTGTTACATTCGCCAGTACTGTTCCACTGGCAGAATGCCACATGACACTTATTGTACTGGCTGAATCTTAAGGGCTAAGCGAAGTTTGATCGATCTAATCAAAATCTAGGAGCATGTAGCATACGCTCCATCGTCGGGAATGTTTGTTTAAACTTCGCCTCAATAATTGTGCCAATCGAGAAGGATTCAGGAAAATCGGTCGCATTCACGGTGTTGTTCTAGTGTTTCTCATGAACTTTTGAGTTTTTGTAAAGCTTGAAAGGTGTTCAGAAGTGTGAGATATCATCTTGGGAAGTATGCATGAAAACACATTTTTGCGGAGCATCTATGATACGCTCCGCAAGAGTTCAAAAGTAGCCGTTTGTGTGCCACATGATCGAGGTCTTCAGAAAGCGATCTCTTCGATTGGACCGTATCGATAGAAAGTGCTTTGGAAATACTTTCGGGAATTCCCTAATTTATGCATTTCTTAAGTTATTTGATGGTGCGTTATAATCAGGGAATTGAAGAAAAAGTCAATCTTGGCAGAGCGTCTGTGAAACACTCCAAGGGTTACTGAAAGTGGCAATTTTCGAGCCACGCGATGAAAGGCTTCAGGAAGCGATCTATCCGATCGAGCCGTATTGATAGAAAGACCTATGGACAAGCTTTCAGGAATTTCTTAGTTTATGCATTTCTCAAGTAGTTTGACTGTGCCTTATAACTAGGGAATCGGGGAAAAAGACAACCTTGGCGGAACATCTGTGAAACGCTCCAGGGGGACTTTCATTGAGTCGGGAGTGTGAGGTTCACCTTGGGTTAAACAGGGGTGCATGTTGAGACTCGCTATTCAATACCTAGAGTTGGTATAGTTTCGGGGCGCGTTTGGGTCGCCAAAGGCAAAATGGTCATTTTGGCCGAGATTGGTTGAGAAAGGTCAGAATGGATTGGAGTGGCGTGTTAAGCGTGCCGGACTTTCCGAGGATGGTCTTGGAAGAGTTTTTTCTATTTGATGGGATCTGTACTGTGCTGGGGTGTCTTGGGGTAAAACTGTCATTTTGATTGGAGTTGACCGGAATGGGACCGAGATTGGACAAGATGGCGTGTCGAGTATGTCTAACTGTCTAGGAACACTTTGGAAGGGTAGACTTACCATCTTGAGGGATTTTAAACTTTCTCAACGACATGCCTGGGGCCCCAAGAAGCAGGTTTGATTATTAGGCCTTTGTTGGGACCAGCGGGCCCGAGAAGTAGTTGATTTGATTAGACAGAGGTATGGGGTTTTCTAAAAAGGGAGTTCAGTCAGGCTAGAGATTTCCAAATAGGCAAAAATGGTGTGCTTACATCCTCCACACCTCGCCTCCAATCCGTCACCATGGCATGAAATGACATATAAACATGCGAGAATCAAGATAATGAAACAAGCATCAATATAAGATTCTCACCTCAAGAAATGATCACACAAGTTTTTCCTTGCATTTCCTTCTTCCTATCCCTCTTTCTCCTATTTTTTCTCTCACTTTCTTTCTCACTAAACACTTTTACTACACAAGCTCCTTTCTTCTCTCTCCCCCTTGACTTGAAATCCATGATAGCTACAACTTGTATCTAATGCACCACATGTCACATATATACTTTTGCTAGTAACAAGCACACACTGTTGAGTCAATACCTTGATTTTGATGATAACAAAACATGGTTAAATGATCTAATAATTCTACTTAGTGTGCAGAGGAATTATTAATTAGATCTTGACTTGAAGCTTATCATAATAGAGGATTTATGATGAAAAGCATGATGAAGTGATGTATTCTACAAAAGGTGATATTATAAGAAGAAAAAGAAATCTCAAGTTGATGAAAATCCTAGATTGAAGATTGATAAGCATGAAAGAATAGCATATTCAACAATGGTGATTTTATAAGGGAATGAAGATGATGGATATCAAAGAAGAAGAATGAAAATGATCAAAGTCTTGATTTAAAAGATTGAAGACTTTGAGTACTTGAAGACATCTTGCAAGAATGAAAAAAGAAGAGACCAACTCAAAAACATAAAAGCTTTCTTGATAGATGTAAAGATGTCTTGAAGACATGGAAGGAATCACAAGATTTGGAAAGCTTTCTTGAGTTGTTGAAGTCCATGGAGAAGCCATGTTGATTGAAGAAATGAAGATTCTAAGTCATGGAAGCTCTCTTGAAGATATTGAAGAAGACTTGAATCAATGGATGAAGCTATGATAATGGAAGAGCTCTACAAGTGATGAAAATGAAGAAAACTCACCTTGAATGGATTGAAGATGTTCTTGGAGTCATCTAATCTTGAAGAAGTGTTTGCAAGCTTTAAAAAGCCTATTTAGATGATCCTTGAAGAGATTGGAAGCTTTGAAAAAGATTGAAGAAAAGTTGCAAAAATATGGGTTTTGGTAAAAAGAGTCGACCCCTCAAGCAAGAAGAGTCGACTCATTCGAACAGAGCCTTGGAATTCTGCTGGAAGCTTAAAAGAGTCGACTCCTGGCCAAAAAGAGTCGACTCATTGCAACAGAGAACAAACAATTCTGCAGACTGCTGAAAAGAGTCGACTCCTGGGACAAAAGAGTCGACTCATTTGGACAGAAACTTGAAAAATCTGCTGAAATGCAAAAAGAGTCGACTCATTGTGAAAAGAGTCGACTCCTAGACCGTAATGGCTAGTTTTCTGACAGACGGTATGGGCACAAACACAACCAAATCTTCTCCCATACTTCTCCAACGGCTAGAATCGATCCATACCTATATATATGAGATACATACAGCTTCAAACAAGTAGAGAAGAGCAATCATACCATTCATATCAAGTGCTTGAAGCTAAAAATCACCTGTACCTAACTGCCATATATTTTTGCTGAGTGTTTAAAGTCATCCATTGAGTTGTATTCATTTGTATACTCACTAGAAGAGTCACTCTCTGTATAATCTTCATTCATTCTTGTTTGGGTGGGTTTGTAACCTTGTAAGTTTAAGTGTTCTTGGGAAAAACACTTGTAAGTTTAAGAGAAGCTTGGACAAAATCTCTTGGGTTTTGAAAGCTTGGGAAGAAGCTTTTGTAAAGAGTGAGCTGGGCACTCGTGGCACAACCAGCGGCTGTGTAAGGTGTATTGCATAGTGGAATTCCTTCAAAAGGATTGAAGAAGAGAAGACGTAGGCAAGGTTGGCCGAACCTCTATAAATCTGGTGCATATTTCTTCTGCCTCTGTTTTGCTTACTTGCTCATTATGCATGCTTGCAAATACTTGTTCTAATGTACACTTCATTTGCTTGATACTTATACTCTGATTATTTGTTACTAAAATACATAAACGATTTTTTAGTTCAAATTCTTGTTAAAAATTCTATAAAACCCAATTCACCCCCCCTCTTGGGTTGCCTACTTGGGCCAACAATTGGTATCAGAGCTAGTACTCTAGTTTAAAGGCTTAACATCCTTAGAGTTGATCCATGGCAACCATGTTTGAAAGCTCTCTCGGTGAGGGTCAATCCACTAACAGACCTCCAATGTTTAATGGTACAAACTACAACTATTGGAAGAATAGAATGAGGATTTATATTCAATCTGTTGATTATGAGTTATGGATGATTATCGTCAATGGTCCTAAAACTCCCAGCAAAATTATTGAAAGAGAAGTTATCCCTAAACCTGAAAATGAATGGGATGAGAATGACATGAAGCTTATGCAATCTAATGCTAAGGCTATGAATATCTTATATTGTGCATTAGATCCAAATGAGTTCAATAGAATTTCTACCTGTGAATCTGCCAAAGAAATTTGGGACAGACTTGAAGTAACTCATGAAGGAACAAATCAGGTCAAGGAGTCAAAAATTAACATTCTTGTGCATAACTATGAATTATTTAGAATGAAATCTGATGAGTCTATAACTGAGATGTTCACTAGATTTACTGACATTGTAAATGGCTTAAAGTCTCTTGGAAAAGTGTATCCTAACAGTGAATAGGTGAGGAAAATCTTAAGATCACTGCCAAAGACATGGGAAGCAAAGGTGACAGCCATTCAAGAAGCTAAAGACCTCAACATTCTACCTCTTGAAGAACTTCTTGGCTCTCTTATGACTTATGAGCTAACCCGAAAACAGAATGCTCAAGAAGAAGAGGACAAGAAAAAGAAGTCTGTTGCATTCAAGACCACCACATCAGAAAATGAATCTGGAAGTGAAGAAGAAGATGAGGAAGATCTTGCTCTCATCACAAGAAAATTCAAGAGATTCATGAGAAGAAGGTGGAAGGGAGGAAAGAAGATTGAAGCAAAAGGTGAATCCAACAACAAGGATTCTACCATCATATGCTACGAATGCAAAAAGCCAGGACACATGAGAAATTAGTGTCCTCAGCTGAAAAAGAAAGGAAAAAATCTAGACTAAATTGGATTTGTATAGGCCAAGATATTGGGCAATCAAATCTTTTCAAAATTGACTTTTTTGAGACCTACATGATGGAATCTGTCCAAAAACTAATAGGGTCCATAGTTTACTATAGATTTTGATCTACACCACATTTCCAATCAAACCACCTAGTTTCATATAATTCTAAGCTTAAAATTCTTGATTTGCACTCTATATCATTCTCTCCTTGTCGGAAAAGCTCATCTTCTAGTTTAGATTATGAAAGCGTACTCTAAAGTTTTCAAACTTTCTCACAATATTCATCTAGTTTGATGAACCATGAAAAAGATAAGTTGAATATTACAAAATCAAATTGATCTTTGTAATGATGATTTACTTGAAAGCATTCAAGGAAATCAACTTGAAGCATTTCTTTTTGCAAAAGTAATTTGTTGTAATTTTCTTTTTTGCTTTCTTCATCAATATGTGGTTCTTCTTCAATGGATGGTTCTTTTTCGATAAATGCTTTTTCTACAATAGATGACTCCTCATCAAAAATTGGTGGCTTATTCGAATTAATTGCTAGATAAAGAGTATTAGTTGTTGATGTAAATAAACAATCACCTTCTAACACCTCACCATCATCAGAGTATTTGTCAAAGATCGGTAACGAACCTCAATCATTTGAATTATTGTTTTGAAAATGCAAAATAATTCTCGTTCTTAATTATTTCTTCTTTAACAGTTTCCTCATTCTCTACCAATTGCAAATATGGAGATCAATCTTATTGATATTTAGCTACAAAGATTGAGAATTTTTTAGTCAAAGCTCTGATCTTTTGCGCCAATCGGGCTACTTCATCACGTTCATGCAAAGTTTTAAGTGGTGCTTGTCGACCACGATGTACTCCTCTCCCATGAGGCGTGATGCAGGAATGATAGCTATGCTCTGATACCAATTGATGCAGCGAGCGGTGATGAAAACTACAAGATTGAGTACCTTCCACAATCTGTTGAACTTCACCATAGAGATACCAAAAAGTAGGTAACTATTGTTTGAATTTTTCACCAAGAACACAAACCAATAGGAATAAAGAGAAAAATCTCTCTGAATATTATTAATCAAATCAAAGTTGCCTAAGATGAAAGTTCTTACATTGTATTTAAAGAGCAAACATAAACCCTAACCCTAATTACCAAAACCAAGGCAAAAATAAAGAAAATAAGAAAATTATCAAAAATGGTAAAATTCAAGTTAGACTCAAATTTGGAAATGAGAAACATAAACAAATTATAAGAAAAAAACCTAGACTAAATTGGATTCGTATAAGCTAAGATATTGGGCAATCAAATCTTTCTAACAAAATTGCCATTTTCAAGGTCTAAACGATAGAATCTGTCCGAAAATTGATAGGACTCATAGTTTACTATAGATTTTGATATACACCACGTTTCTTATCAGACCATCTAGTTTCATATAATTCTAAGCTTGAAATTCTTGATTTTTACTATGCATCAATGGTTCAAATTTTTTGTTGGGGGTATGTGTTGTCATAATTTTTTGTTGTGCTGCATTCTTACTGTTAGAATTGCCACTTATTGCTCCAAAATGGCAATCCTATTATCCACATTTTAATTCATTGATCTGATAAAGACCATGTGCACGACAACTTATATCGGTCCCATAGACGCAGTCAACTAACGATGTAGCAAATTTGTATGCCCTCACTAAACCTGAACCAACAGGATCAAGAACAATGGATCACTATAAGCACGGGTGTGATGTCACCAAAGAGTCTCTGACGCTTAAGTTAGCAAGGGAAGTAGAAGTAGGTTGTGTAGTAAAGAATGCAGTAAAGTTGATTATTAGTAAAGTTGATTGTTTGTATGTGCACATTTTGCTAATGAAGCATGGCTTCATAGATAACATGTTGAAGAGGATCTTCTAGAGGTATTGCATTCATAATTATTGGCCTCTCTTACCAAATAAGGAAAGATGGCTGACATTAGGGCTGAGATCATTGGATTTTCGAAGATCAGGGAGTAAATCATATCCTATCAACTGGTCAGCGGTCATTCTATTTGGTGTTCAAATATGATCAAATTCGGTGTTTGGATATGATCAAACACTGATAAGCCTACTTGGTAGGGCTGCTCAGCAAGATTATAAATAATTATATATCACCGATGTACGGACTTTACCAATTCTTAGGCAAATAAGTTATCAGATGTGATGAATTCATACCATTAATTGGGACGAACAACCTAGATTACTATAGAGTAACGAACTTCTTCTTCTTATTGTACTCTCTGCCCCTTCTTCTCTCTTGTTGACTCTACACCTTGATTTTGATGATAACTAAATCTTATGTTAAATTTACTAATACATTTAATTAGTGTGTAGATTAATAAGGATTATAATTTAGACTTAAAGTTTAAATTAAAGTCTAATTTATATCAAAATTAATGCACAACGCTTATAAGCTCAAGCAATGCACCAAAAGTCAAGCTATACACCAAAATAGAGCAATTGCATCCACTCAATCTTCAGACAAAAGATTTGTATTTGAAGAGATTGAAGGTGCTCAAAGGAAGACTTCATTAAGTGTAAAAAGACTAAATGAAGGTGATTTGGATTTGAAGAGATTGAAGGTGTTTAAGAATAGAATTCTTTGTGTATGCAAAACCCTATAAAGAATTCATAAGAGGACCACATTAGAGCTGTGAATATTCAAGAAAGCTGATATATATTAAGAGCACTTAAAAATAGACTTCATCTAGCCTCTAATGAAGTGATCCTGAAGAAGAAGATATTGGCATCATGCATATGAAGCTCTATATGGATGACAAGGAAATTCGTAGCTCAGCAACAAAAAAAATATGATTATCAAAAGAAAAATTCAATCCAAATTGAATGGAAGACATCTTTAAAGGATTGAAGACTTGGAACTATCATCATGCCCCAAAGAGAAGACTCCTTGAAGATCTCAAGTGTTTTTGAAAAATATCATACCCTAAAGAGAAGATCCATTGAAGAACATCCCCAAATTATTTGAAACTAAATTGATCAAGAAAAGCATGAAGGACAGTTTTTGGGTGATGTCTGTAAGCACCCTATTTTTGCTCTCTAGGCAATCTCTGGTCCGACCGGACTCATATTCGAATTGACATAGACATATTCAAGTTTAAAATCAATTATTCAAACTCAATTCAATCAATTAATCGTTTTGCGGGCTTGCTGGGCCCAATAGAGGCAAAATGATCAAAATGCCTTTGTGGCATTGCTTGGTCTAATTCCAATTGGCACGTCTTCTTGGAGACGGTAAGTCCCCGTTTCAATCTCAAATTCAATTTCATATCTAATTCCAATTTAAATCAAATCCGGCACGCCTTCAAGAAAGTTGATCCCTTAGGCGATAAAACCATCCAATCTAGCACATTTTTTTGAGAAAACTCGTCGGAACGGTAAGTCTTGTTAAACCCATTGACCGAGACGAGACCCTAAGTCCCCGAGATGGTAGAATGGTCTACCTTTGGCGCCTGCTAGCCTATCAATGAAGAAATATCCGTTATTCGGCACATCTTTCGAGAAAGTTGATTCCTCAGACGATAAGTCCACTTAGCAGCTTCCCGAGATTAGGCAGTCTCCGGAATGAATGCGAACTGTTAGAGTGGCGGAAATACTCATAAATGGGTCGACATTGGGAATTACCAATAAACCCCCTATCTCATGGGACCGAACTCGTCTCTTGGCCATGACACGTTTACCAAAGAATGAGATACCTTTGGAAACCAACTCATCACAGACTGTCAGACTGATGGAAACACTCAAAACTCAGGTCAACACCAGTGCCTGCTAGCCCACTCCGGTGAAAAATGATTAAACTGCCCTTTGAGCCATTTTCGGTGTGCTTCTTGAGAAAGTACAGAAGTCCTCAGAACGGTAAGTCCACCCTTCTAAGATCATCCCAAAGATGATCCGGCATGTTTAAGTGCCTTCCAATCAGTTCAGGGCCAATTTTGGGACCATTCGGTCAAAATGACCATTTTGCCCCTGGGCATCCAAGTGCCTCCGAGAACCACACCAGCTCTGAGTATCAAATCGTTAATCTCCCGAGAGTGCCTCTGATAGTATTCCTAACCTTCCATTATCTTTCTAGATCATTTCGAGTCTATTCCGGTAAACCTAGTGTAAAAATAACCGTTTTACCCCTGGTGGGTCAGTCGCCTTTTCTAACCACACTGGCTCTGGGTATCAAATCGTTATTTCCTTGGAACATGCTGGATAGTGTCTCTAACCTTCAAGTTCGCTCATGGATTATTCCGAGTCCATTCCGGTGGTTTTTTAGTCTAGTTGACCGTTTTGCCCCTAATAGCTCGATCGACAAGTCTGACCTTGTTTTTCAAGTCCGTTACCCCTGGGACACTATTTCGAGAGTTTCTACCCATTTTCGGCCTTCTGGACCATTCTTGACCCTTCGGAACATTCTCGGACTTTTTGAAGTCACTCTTAGTGGAGCCAGGCCAAAAAATGCATGGTAGTCACTAGGATAGGCACCCAAATCTTCTGTCTTGCCTATCAAGGGTCGAAGATACGTTTCTTGCTGCCCTAAAATATTTCCTAAGTGGCTAGCGCCACTACAAGCCAAAACATGGCCTAGCGCCACTAGTAGTGGCGCCAATGGGATTTTAAGCCTAGCACCACTACAACAGTTGCCAAGTCATTTTTTTGTCTATAAATACAGAGCCTCCTCCTTGAGTAAAGAGGGTCAGCAATCTAACTCCAGAAACCCTCTCTCTCGATATATAGCCCTCGAACTCTCTCCAAACCCTAGTCTTCTTAGGCCTCTTCAAACCCTAGCCCCATACACTTTAACCCTAGCATATATACACTTAACACGCGCCTATATGAGCCTCCAAGCTGACCATTGAAGACTCAAGGTGCTGCAATCTCAAAGCTCTCGAAGATTGATGCGAAGCAAAGCAAGCAAATCAAAGAAGACGCAAGGTTGGTTTTCTATTTACGTTTACACAATTTTCCCCCTTTCTCTTCTCTCTCCTAACCCACTTGGGTTTTTTTTCAATTTTAATCCCTATCTTCTTCCCCCCTTTCTTACATGCTTGAAACAAGGGAATTCCTGATTCATGTGTAGGAAGAATGGTTGAAAGTCACTATGTCGGGGGCTTTTTTCTAATTTAACATTAGAACACGTGGATTCGGCCCCCTTGAATATGTGGTGAAACCTAAACCTTGTATCTTCATGACCCTACTTGCATTGTGCATCTCATATTTATATATCTCTTCAAAATCATTTTCTAAACTTGTTTTCAAAACTTACATCAAAATCTTTTACAAAACTTGCATTAAAAAATCACCTCTTTCAAACTTGTTTTCAAAATCACAATCCTAAGATGATTCTAATCACTCCATGGTTAGGTTTGTTTCAGGAAAGCGTTACATAAGTCTTGGGTGTAAACCCTAAAATCTATTTTGTTAAAATCACAATCCTAAAGTGATTCTAGCTATTCCATGGTTAGGGTTGCTTTACGAAAGTGTTATATTGAAAGTGACTATCATGGTCCATATTTTCAAATCTTGTTGTTTTCAAAACCATGATCCTAAAATGATTCTAATCTTCCTATGGTTAGAGTTGTTTTAGGAAAATGAGATATTTTTGGGAACTTGTAAAAGTCCATATTCCATTCTCTTTCCGAATCACTTTTTAAAAAATCTCCTTTTCAAAACCTCTTTTTAAATCCTCTCCAAAATTTCTTTTCAAACTCACTTTCTAAAATCTCTTTCTCTAATCTACTTTCTAAAATCTCTTTTCAAATTTACTTTCCTAAAAACTCTTTTCAAAAATCATTTCCCAAAAACTCTCTTCAAAAGTTCTACTTTCTAAAAACACTCTTCAAGTTTTCCTCCAAAAAACTTCCTTCAAAAGATTTACTTTCCAAAATCTCCTTTTCTTGAAGCCCAAGTCAAGCCCTAAAGCCAATGATTAGGAAACTCTAATTTCCACTTTCCTTTGCCACATCCAATCATAGCTTTCCAAAATTCTATTTTTCTACATCAAACTCTTAGGTTTCCTAAACCTCTTTTTCATTTCAAATTATATTTTCCAAATCCAAGTTTTTCAAATCTCATCATTTTCCAATTCCATATCAAATCTAGTCTTCCAACTTAAGAAACCAAATCCAACCCTCTGTTTTTGGAAACAAAATCAAATCATCTCTCTTTGGAAATAGAAATCAAATATTTCTTAATTTAATCCTTTCCTAATTCTAAACTTTCCTAATATCAAACCTTTCCAATTTCAAACTTTCCAATCTTTCTAAATTTAAACCTTTCCCAATTTCTAAACTTTCTAAATCTTTCTTAAATCAAACTTTCTAAATTTCAAATCTATCTTAGATTGAAATCTTTCCAAAACCAAAACTTTCCTAATTTCAAAGTTTTCTAAATCTAAAACTTTCTTAAAGTTGAAACTTTTTAAATCTGAAACTTTCTTAATTTGGCACTTTCCTAAAATGGAATTTTTCTAAGTTCAAACTTTCCAAATTCTAAAGCTTTCCAAAGTCTAACTTTTCCTGAACCCTAACTTTCCAAATCCTTCAAAGTCAAGTGTTTTCAAATCAAATCAAAATCTCCTTTCGAATCTTCCTTAAATCTAACTTTCTTAATTCTAATCTTTCCTAATTCGAATCTTTCCTAAGTTGAACCTTTTCTAAATCCAACTCACTGAAATTAAACTTTTCAAGTCTAAATCAAATCTTTCTAATTCAACTACATGTTCCAATCTTAGGTTACTTAAACCCTCGGAGGCCTAATTCCTAGTTCAACCCTAACTCTAAAAGTTGGGAAGTTCCAATTCTTTTCTAAGACTTTTTTTTCTAGACCAATATGGCTTTCCAATTTCAAACTTCAAAATGTTTTCAAAATTCAACTTTTATCTTTCCAGATCTAGTCCAAATTCTCTTTCAAGGATCAAATCCTTTTTCAAATCGAACTTTTTTCAAATTAAATCTTTTTAGATCAAAAACCTAAAAGTGTTTATTTTTAATCGGACTCTTGTCTAAACTACAACTGACTTGATTCCCAAAAAGGGATATGTAGGCAACCCTCATGGGTGCGGTCATAACCTTTTTCAAGCTTCTATTTTCACAACCTTTTTCAAGCTTCTATTTTCATAACCTTTTTGAAGTTTCTAATTTCACAACTTTTTTCAAGCTTCTAATTCTGTGATTTATTTCAAGTTTCTAATTCAAATCTCCAATTCCAATTTCTAAAACCATCTTTCTAATTTCAAATCAAAATCTATCTTTTTCAAATCTATTTCCAAAATCAAATCAAGTCTTTTCAAATTTATTTTCAAATCAAATTCTTGCACTTGCATATCATGCATCATGTCAAACTTATTTTAAAATTCTTTTCAAAAGTGGATAGTATTGGACATATATTAATCAAAGATTTTGAATGAGTGAACCTAGGGTGAATAGACATGTAGGTATCGTAAGGGCGGGATAGGGTGATGGCTTAGTGTGTCTTCCCTACATGTAACCAATCTCAGAACTTAAAATCACTTTTTCAAAGACCAAAATAGAGTTATTTTCAAAAAGGGCTTAAATAATTTTACAGGTTGCCAAACAACCTATTTTCTTAAAAATCCTCTCTTGAGGAAGTTTTCAAAATCTTTTTCAAAAACCCTAAATGTAATCTTTGAATTGTACTTAGTTTTAGGTGACTTAACTCATTTTAATCAAGTTAAGTGGTGACTCCAAAACTTTTCCAAAAGCCCTTCTTCAGAATTAATTTTCAATTCAAACCTAATCGCACTCGTTCTTCTAGGAGGATGAATTATAACAAGAGAGCACTGTGTTTTTCTCACTTGTCTTTTCTGAGTGCAAAAAATTGGGGTGCGACAATGTGTCAATACATGAAGACAGTGGACACACTCTGGAAAATATAGACTTGATGTGTCGACACATGGGGTTGATGTGTTGACACATGAAGACAGTGGACAAAATCTGGAAAATGCAAACTTGATGTGTCGATACATGAAAGGGAAGTGTTGACACTTGGTGATTAACGGCTATATTTTTAAACATTATATTGAAGTGGGTGCGCATTTAATAAAGCTCTAACAACCTCCAACGGGTGAAATCAATTCAGGGCTTTATATATAAGCCTCCAAATGCATTTATGGACAAGAGATACAACATTCAATGATTGATTGAGTTGAAAAACCTGTAAATTCTTTTTGTTCTCAAGTTGGTAGTTGTGAGCTATTCAATTCTTATTTTACTTTTCATAGAGAGTTTGTATTTCGTTTGTATATTCTTCATATACTTGTAAGTGCGAGTTGGAGTGTACTCTTGCAAAAGAAAAATACTTGTAAGTTGAAGTGGATCTTAGATAAAACCACTTGGTAGTTGGAAGAACTTGGGAAAGAGTTCTTGTGTAAAAGTGAGCTGAGCACTTTGGAAATCAGCATCTACTTTGTAATTAGAGATTGTATAGTGGAAGGAGACTTTAAGGGGATTTTGGGGTGAGGATGTAGACCACGATTATGGTTGAACCTTGGTAATTCTTGGTGTGTTTTCTTGTGCTCTGTTTTTCATTCCATTGTTGTTTACATTGGTTTGCATATATTTTAAGCTACTATTTCATCGATTAGATTAATTTTAATTGATCTTAATTGTCTTAATTTTTTAATAAACCCAATACACCCCCCCTTTTGGGTTGTCTTTTGGGACAATAATTGGTATCAGAGTTAGTATTCCTGCTATAGGCTTAACATATTAGAAATAGATCCATAGCAACCAACTTTTGAAGCTTTCTTGGTGAGGGTCAATCCACAAATAAACCACCTATGTTTAATGGCTCCAATTACAATTATTAGAAGAATAGAATGAGAATATATATACAATTTGTTGACTATAAGTTATAGAGAATTATTGTAAATGGTCCCAAAATTCCTACAATGAAAGTGGAAAGGGTTGATGTTCCGAAGCTTGAATCTGAATGGGACGAAGATGATTTGAATCTTTTGCAATCAAATGCTAAAGCCATGAACATTTTATATTATGCACTTGATCCTAATGAATTCAATCGTATTTCGACTTGTGAATTAGCTAAGGAAATATGTGATAGACTAGAGGTAACTCATGAAGGTACTAATTAGGTTAAGGAATCTAAAATCAACATCTTAATCCACAACTATGAATTGTTTAAAATGAAACCAGATGAGTCTATTACCGAAATGTTTACAAGGTTCACCAATATTATTAATGGTTTGAAATATCTTAAAAAGGTATATCCTAACAATGAGCAGGTAAAAAAAAATTTGAGGTCATTGCCAAAGACTTGGGAAGCTAAGGACACGGCAATTCAAGAGGTAAAGGACCTCAACACATTTTGAAGAACTCTTACGCTCCCTCATGACGTACGAATTAACACAAAAACAACATGCCCAAGATGATGAAGAAAAGAAAAGGAGGACAGTAGCATTTAAGTCCACTGGCCAAGAAGAGGAACCAACTAGTGATGAAAATGATGATGAAGATATTGCTCTCATCACACGAAAATTCAGAAGGTTTATGAAGAGAAAATAGAAAGGGGGAAAGAAGCATGAGGCCAAAGGAGATTCTAGCAAAGAATCAAATATCATATGCTATGAATGTAAGAAGCCTGACCATATAAAGGCTGAATGCCTTGCTCAAAAAGAAAGGGAGGAAAAACCAAGAGAAGAGGGCAATAGCAGCTATAACATGGAGTGACGATGAAGAATCTAGCTCTAAAAAAGAAGCCGAACCCCATGAAGTTACTAATCTTTGTCTCATGGCTCATGAAGAAGACAATGAGGTATCAAACTCAGACTCATCTCAATTTACTTTCAATGAATTGCAAGATGCTTTTGATGATTTACTTTTTAAATTAAAAAATATGAAAATTAAAAATGAACTTCTCAAAAAGATGGTTTCTACTCTTACCAAGAAAAATGAGGATTTACAAAAAGAAAATAAAGTATTGAAAAATGAAGTTTGTGTTTTGAAAGAAAAAATTAAGAAAAACTCTTTTCAAATGATAAAGTTAAACATTTGGAAACAACACTTTTTAGATGTGTATATGGAAAAGAAAAATTGGATGCAATCTTAGATAAACAAAAGTGCTCATTAGATAAAGTTAGACTTGGTTTTGATCCTTTTAAAAGAAGAAAGTTTTCAAAAGCCAGATTTATTTGTCCTACTGGAAAATCACAGATTTCATGTTTTTATTGTCATAAACTAGGACATATTGCTAGTAGATGTTATACTTTGCAAAAATCTATTGCCCCTAATACTGCATGGGTCCCTAGAAGGCCATTAAGGACTAACCCTTAAGGACCCAAGATGGTTTGGGTACCTAAAGTTAAATGAACTCTTTTGTAGGTATGCCTTCAAGCTAAATCCAAGAAAGACCACTAATACTTGGATAAATGGATGCTCAAGACATACGACAGGAGATGAAGCACAATTCACATCTCTCTCACCAAAAGATGGAGGACTAGTATATTTGGGGATAATAGCAAAGGGAAGATCATCGGTAAAGGTAGTGTTGGTAAGAACACTTCCACTTCTATTGAAAATTTCTTACTTGTTAAAGGACTTAAACACAACCTTTTGAGTATTAGTCAACTTTGTGACAAATGATGCAAGGTTATATTTGAATCCTTTAAATGTGATGTGATTGACATCAATAGTAACAAGACTATTCTCATTGGACATAGACAAGGCAATATATGCATTTTTTTTTTATCTAAATGACTTATCTTCTTGCAAAGTTGAATGTTTTGCTGTTGTGAATAGTGATGAAAGTTGGTTGTGGCATAGAAGACTTGGTCACATTAGCATAAGCATACTTTCAAAAGTTTCTAAGAATGATTTGGTCAAAGGACTTCCAAAAATAAAATTTGATAAGGATAAAATTTGTGATGCTTGTCAATTGGGAAAACAAACTCGTATTTCTTTTAAATCATTGAACATGTTGACCACTTCTAGACCACTATAACTATTGCATATGGACTTATTTGGACCAACTAGGACTTTATGTCTTGATAGGAAACAATATGCGCTTTTTATTGTTGATGATTATTTACATGAACATTCTTCTTAGCTCACAAGGATGAGACAATTGTTTTCTTCACAAAATTTTGTAAAAAGGTTCAAAATGAAAAAGGTTTTTCAATCACTTCTATAAGGACTGTTCATGGAAGGGAATTCGATTGCAAACCCTTTGAAATGTTTTGCAATAAAAATAGTTTTGTTCATAACTTTCAACCCCTAGAACACCTCAACAAAATAGAGTTGTTGAGAGGAAAAGTAGAGTTTTGGAAGAAATGGATAGAACCCTGCTTTGTGAAAATGGTTTACCAAAATACTTTTGGGCTGAAGCTGTTAACACAGCTTTTTATGGTTTAAATCGAATTCTATTTAGAAAATTTTTAAACAAAACCTCTTATGAGCTTTGGAAAGATAAGAAACCAAATGTTTCATATTTTAGAGCATTTGGATGCAAGTGCTTTGTATTGAACAACAATAACGACAACCTCGGCAAGTTTAATGCAAAATCTGACAAGGGTGTATTTCTTAGATATTCAACACATATCAAAGTCTATAGAGTTTTTAATAAGAGGACTTTTGTGGTTGAAGAATTAGTCCATGTTACTTTTAATGAATATAACTCTCTTTCTAGAAATGTTGTAAGTGATGATGTAAACGAAGTAGAGTAAAACATGAAAAGATTGGATATTCAACCAAGCTCAAATGAAGAAGCACAAAAGGAGAAAGAAGTGCAAGAAGCCTCTACAAGCCAACAAGAAATCATTGAAGGTCTACCTAAGGAATGGAAGTTTGTGCATAACTATCCTATGGAACAAATCCTAGGTGATCCTTCACAAGGAGTAAGCACTCAATCCTCTCTTAGAAATATATATAATCATCTTGCATTTTTATCACAAATAGAACCTAAGTGTTTTAATGATGTTGAAAATGATGAGTTTTGGATTAATGCTATGCAAGAGGAATTGAATCAATTTGAAAGGAATGAGGTGTGACATCTTGTTTCTAGGCCTAATGATCATTCAGTCATTACAACTAAATAGGTGTTTAGAAATAAAATAGGTGAATCCAGAGTCGTGGTAAGAAACAAGGCAAGATTTGTTGCTTAAGAATATAGCCAAGAGGAAGGGATTGATTTTGATGAAACATATACTCCGGTAGTAAGATTAGAGGCCATTAGATTGTTACTTGCATTCTCACGTTTTAAAGATTTCAAATTATATCAAATGGATGTTAAAAGTTCTTTTCTAAATGGTTTTATTACTGAAGAAGTATATGTTGAGCAACCCCCTAGTTTCGAAGATCCAAAGTTTCCCAACCATGTTTTCAAATTAACAAAGGCTTTATATGGTTTGAAGCAAGCCCCAAGGGTTTGGTATGAAAGATTAAGCAAGTTTTTGATTGAAAAAGTTTTTTCAAGAGGAAAAATAGATGTCACTCTTTTTATCAAGATCAAAAATAATAACATGCTCTTGATACAAATATATGTAGATGATATCATATTGGTGCTACTAATGAGTTGCTTTACAAAGAATTTGCTAAATATATGCAGGGAGAATTCGAGATGAGTATGATGGCCGAACTTAATTATTTTCTTGAATTTCAATCAAGCAATCAAAGAAAGGCATCTTTATTAACCAAGCCTAGTACATCAAGGATTTGATCAAGAAGTTTGGCTTGGAAGATGCAAAGCCCATAAGTACTTCAATGAGTATTATAACAAAATTGCATAACGATGAGAAAGGTAAATCAGTAGATACCAAGTTTTATAGAAGCATGATAGGTTTTTTATTATATCTAACTGCTAGTAGGCCAGATATAATGTTCAGTATTTGCTTGTGTGCTCAATTTCAATCTAATCCTAAAAAATCTCATGTTATTGCTGTAAAAAGAATTTTTTGGTATCTCAAACACACACCTAACCTTGGATTATGGTATCCAAAAGGTACTTCTTTTAATTTGATTGCTTACGCTGATGTTGACTATGCAAGGAGTAGAGTTGATAGGAAGAGCACAAGTGGCTCTTGCCAACTTCTAAGCAACATGATTGTGTTTTGGTATAGCAAGAAACAAAATTCGATTGCTCTCTCTATAGCTGAGGCTGAATATGTAGTAGCTGGTAGTTATTGTGCTCAAGTATTATGGATTAAACAATAGTTAGAAGATTATGGTATCTTGTTTGATTATGTTCCTATTAAATGTGATAATACTAGTACTATAAACTTGACTAAAAATCTTATTCAACACTCTCGCACAAAGCACATTGAAATTAGATATCACTTTATATGAGATCATGTGTGAAAGGGTGATATTGAACTTGATTTTGTAAGTATAAACATGCAATTAGCTGACATTTTTATAAAACAATTGAGTGAAGACAGGTTCTGCATGATAAGAAGAGTATTGGGAATGAGTAATCCTATGTCTTGATTTGTTATTCTTCATATTATTAGTGTTTTAAATATGAAGGAATGTGTTGATTGAGTGTATGAATTATATTTCTTACTCTTATAATTCATTGCATGTTCACACCCTCACTCCCAATTGAAAAACCATCTTCTGAATTCATTCATATTCAACCTGATCCAGTCTCGTTACATGTGTCGACACATCATGACAGTGGACTCACAAATGATTTGTTGACACACATGTGTCGACACATGAGTCAGGCCTATATATACATTTTATAACAACCCATTTACGGACACTTTTACGAACTTTCAAACTTTCCCTCCCTCTCTCTATTTTGCTCCCCTGTTCGCACCGACCAACCGTCATTAATCGTTCATCTTAATCTTTCTTCTAAACAATCCTTTTAAATCTAATCAAATCTTTCTCATCCTCTCATCACTGTCATTGGTCCATGGCACCAAAAAATTCTAAATCGAAGAAAATCTCTAAAGCCCTAATTATATCTGTAACCCACAAACTGAAAAGCCAGAAGAGGAAATCCAAAAGGGATTCAAGCAAAGATAAAGGGAAGAAGAAGAAAAGCAAGAAGGGAGAACCAGAGCATTCTACTACACTGGAATGAAATGAGTTATATTTCAATGAAGACAAGGCACAAGAGAGATACAATACAAGTTTTTCTTTGACAAAAGTTTATAATGGACGATGGGTTGACTACAATTTCTTTAATCATTATAAATTTGAGTTGAGCACCAAATTGGCTAATCTGGGTTGGAAATCCATAACTACAATAAGGGATGATGTTTACCCTTATCTAATTGCCCATTTTTATGCTAATGTCGAAAGAGACGATGGAGAAGAATCCATTATAAGTTATGTCAAGGGTGTTAGCTTTACTTTGGATAGAACTGTGATTAGACACTTACTTGGAATCAGACTTGGTGGAGAGGTTTATAAAGACATTGTTCATAAAAAAGATCAACTGAAAGTTCTTTATTGGAAGGAAGTAGATGAGTGCATACAACCTATTGCCAATGACTTGCCTCTAGAATTGAGGTTGATTTATCACCTCACCTGCACCATCTTTACCCCCAAGACTGGAAAATATGAATATGTTTCTGAAAAGGAATTGTTTTTCCTGTGGGTATATCTAACTGACTCTAGGATTGATTTGCCTTTGTTCATTTTGGATCATATGCACAAGGTTACTGTTTCTAGAATCAGTCTGCCCTATGGCATCTTCCTCATAAAATTGTCTTTAAGCATTTCAACATTGATATGAGCAATGAGAAAAAGAGAACCCCCAAGGCCATCAGTAATGAATATAATGAAAAGACTCTCAAGAGAATGGGGTAAACTCTGAAAAATAACAAGTGGACTCCTAAGAAATCTGATGGTGGAAGTACTTCAAAAGAAAAGGCTCCCTATGGGAGTAGCTCTAAGTAAAGGAGTACCAAGAGAAACCGGCATCAAAAACTTGAAGGAAATACAGATGCAATGGCTGATTTCATGGCTCAAGTTTTGGAATCTCTCGACAAACTGAACAAGAAGGTAGACCTGGCTACCACAAGAATGTTTTTCCTAGAAAGAAAAGTCAGAAAGTTGAAAAAGGAAGTACAAATATTGAGACATGGGAAAGAAAAATTGATGAAGGAAGAAGAAGAAGATGAGGAAGAAGAGGAAGAAGCAGAAGAAGAGGAAAATGACGAAATTGAAGAAAAAAGAGAAGGTGGGGAGGCAGAGGCGCAAGAAGCTGAAGAAAGAGAGGTTAAAAAGAGATAGAAGTAGAGGAGCAAGGTCAAGAGGATGACTCATCTACCACATAATCTTATGCTCCTTCTTCTTCTTCTGGTCACAAGTATGGACTGAGGGATAGACCTGGTAAGAAGTTCTCCAACATCCCAAATGACCCCCTTGTCCAAACCCCCTCACCAGCAGCCTCTTCCACTGATCTCCCCTCTCCATACCTATTTCCCTCTCTCTTTTGCACACTCCCTTTGCATTTTTCATGCTTGCACATGTATGCATTTTTGTTAAAGGATCGTCTGTCATCCTCAAAGATAATTTTTTTTTTTGTAATGTTTTGTGAATGATCACTAACCAATCTTATGTAATGCCTTTTTGTAAATGAAAACTTGAGGCCTTGTTGATTGACTATCTTACTTGCTTTTCTGTTTATACAACTATCCTGTTGTGATTTTTTTTGCTATTGTACCTGTCTTTGTTACAAATATTTTTTTCTCTCTTTTTGATGAATTGACAAAAAGGGGAAGAAAAATAGTAAGATTTGCAGTATCAAAGAAAAGATGTTCTCTTAGAATTGATGAATGATTTATATGATTACTCAGTAATAATTGATGATTATTGTTGAATGATGGACAACTGCTAAAATCTATATAGAGCATGTTCTTAAGGGGAGTACCATGATTAATGAATTATTAACATGATGAATGAATTATTTTCCTTAATTTCTTTTGGAATCGTCTGATAGAACTAAACATTTTTTAGAGATTTGCTAATTAAACAAAAGAAAAGAAGTTTTCTTAGAAGCATTAGTTGCAAAACAAAAGGGGAGTTTTCTCTGGTAAGAAATTTGATTCTGTTCATTTCATATCGTTTATTTTTGCAAAAGGTTTTGTCATCATCAAAAAGAGAGAGATTGTTGACTCTACACCTTAATTTTGATGATAACTAAACCTTGTGTTAAGTTTACTAATGCATTTAATTAGTGTGTAGATTAACAAGGATTATAATTTAAACTTAAAGTTAAAATTAAAGTTTAATTCATATCGAAATGGATGCACAACACTTATAAGCTCAAGCAATGCACCAAAAGTCAAGCCATGCACCAAAATAGAGCAATTGCATCCACTCAATCTTCAAACAAAAGATTTACATTTGAAGAGATTGAAGGTGCTCAGAGGAAGACTTTATTAAGTGTGAAAAAACTAAATGAAGGTGATTTGGATTTGAAGAGATTGAAAGTGTTCAAGAAGAGAATTCTTCGTGTTTGCAAAACCTCTATAAAGAATTCATAAGAGGACCACAATAGAGTTGTGAAGATTCAAGAAAGTTGATATGCATTGAGAGCACTTAAAAACAGACTTCATCCAGCCTCTAATGAAGTGGTCCTAAAGAAGAAGATATCGGTAACATGTATATGAAGCTCTACATGGATGACAAGGAAATTTGCAGTTCAGCAACAAAGAAAATATGATCATCAAAAGAAAAATTCAATCCAAATTGAATGGAAGACATCTTTGAAGGATTGAAGACTTGGAACTACCATCATGCCCCAAAGAGAAGATTTCTTGAAGACCTCAAGTGTTTTTAAAAAACATTATATCCTAAAGAGAAGATCCATGAAAGAACATTCTTAGATTATTTGAAACTAAACTGATCAAGAAAAGCATAAAGGACAGTTTCTGGGTGATGTGTCGACACATGGGTTTGATGTGTTGATACATGAAAACAGTGGACACACTTTGGGAAATGCAAACTTGATGTGTCAGCACGTGGGGTTGATGTGTCGACACATGAAGATAGTGGACAAAATCTGAAGAATGCAAACTTGATGTGTCGACACATGGAAGGCAAGTGTCGACACCTGGTGACTAACGGCTATATTTTTAAACGTTATATTGAAGTAGGCGCGCATTTAATTAAGCTCTAACAACCTCCAACAGGTGAAATCAATTCAGGGCTTTATATATAAGTTTCCAAATGCATTTATGGATAAAAGATATAACATTCATTGATTGATTGAGCTGAAAAACCTATAAATTCTTTTTGTCCTCAAGTTGGTAGTTGTGAGTTATTTAATTCCCATTTTACTCTTCATAGAGAGTTTGTATTTCGTTTGTATATTCTTCATATACTTATAAGTGAGAGTTGGAGTGTACTCTTGCAAAAGAAAAATACTTGTAAGTTGAAGTGGATCTTGGACAAAACCACTTGGTAGCTGGAAGAACTTGGGAAGGAGTTCTTGTGTAAAAGTGAGCTGAGCACTTTGAAAATCAGCATCTACTTTGTAATTGGAGATTGCATAGTAGAAGAAGACTTTAAGGGGATCTTGGGGTGAGGACGTAGACCACGAATTGTGGTTAAACCTCGGTAATTCTTGGTGTGGTTTCTTGTGCTTTATTTTCATTTCATTGTTGTTTATATTGTTTTGCATATATCTTAAGCTACTGTTTCATTGATTAGAATAATTTTAATTGATCTTAATTGCTTTAATTTTTTAATAAACCTAATTCACCCCCCTCTTTGATTGCCTTTTGAGACAACATCTCCCTCTCTCCCTGACCACTTTCTCTCTCACTCTCTCTCTCTCTCTCTATTGTAACATAACTTAAACTCAAGATTTCTTTTCTTTTTAGGCAGTTTCCTTTATACCAACGTAACTGACTTACAACCAAACCGACTTTTATTAATGAAATTTTATATTCTACACCTTTACCCAGGGGCGGAGCTACTAAGGGCTTCGGAGGGGGGGGGGGGTGCCCCCCTTAACTTTTAAAAATATATTTTTTTACCTATAACTTCAAAAAAATTTCTCTCTTTGCCCCCCTAAAAATGATAAATGCCCCTCCCTGAAAAATTATAAATGCCTCCTTAGCGGTTATGATTAGTATTTGTCCCCTTGAATATATTTCCTAGCTCTGCCACTGCCTTCACCCACATGCACTTGATAGTAACATCCAATCAAATCCATTTAGTACACTTAGCACTCTCATTCTTTTAGTCCATAATAATTCCTATGAACTCCCATACATCTAAATAAAATTTACATAATAAACTCTATACACCGTCAGACGCCCAAATATGCCTATAATTTAGTAACACTAATTTACAAGGCTAAAATTACTTTGGAATTAAATATTAGTCACTAAATTTATCTAACTTTCTCTAAATTCTTAAATTAAACTATGGGTATGCATATAAAAAAATAAAATAACATGAATTAAAAATCGGGGCTTTGTAAGGGAGGTACCATTGAACTACCCAGAACTGAGCGTGTCATATATCTCGATGAAGTATAAATTTTTTATATTTCCAATACTCTACCCTAAAATTCAAAAAAAAAATTTTTTTTACACCAATCAAAAAAACTAAAAAGAGGATGGTAAAACGGTCAATGAACAATCATAATAAGGTGGATATGGACATTTCAGCAAAAGAACACTATTCATTATGGAGAAAAAGTCACTATTCACACGCGGCTCTTCATGCTTTATCAAAGCACCGGTCTAAGTTTAAAATTGGGCCTAGTCTTACATTCCTAAGCCCACCAAAAAATAGATCAAAATTCTAATGTATGCCTATTTAGCTCAACAAAATGTTTTAATGATAAAAAATATTTTATCATATTTTAAAATATAAAATGGTTGATTTAGTGGTTTAGATGCTTAATTTTAAAATTTGAGATTAAGGATGTGTTATACAAGGCCAAATTGAATAAGAAATCCTAACTTGTCCCCCTTTCGGTTTCTAATATATGATCGAAATACTAAATCAATTAAAAAAATTAGTATTCATTAGCTCCTATTTTGTACGAATATTAGTTCTAGTTCAATTAAGTTTTTGCTAACACCTACATCCTTAATAATGAATAACACCACATCCGCATGTTCACGAATATTTGACTACTCGTACACCTCGCTACTTGAAAGATATTGTTTTTCACATTTATGCATTTCTTGTAATTTATCATTTTCATTTACTAAAATTATTCATATTGGCAAAACCCTTCATTCTACGTGGATGCTGCGTGCCCTGCGAAATTCTTTCTTTCTTTTTTTGGTATGTTTTTTGTTCCGATGCCCTACAATATTTAAGTTTTTGTCAATCCAATTATAGGCTATTCCGATTCGGATTGACCCTTTGAAAATGCTTCGGCACAACCCGACTGAACTTGTCTAATGCCTAGTTTGCCGGGGTTTAGCTGACTTAGTTTCTTCTCTCGCTAAAACAAGGGTTTTAAGTTGCTCTTCTCTCACTGTAGCGAAGTGGGTTTCAGATATTCAAATCCAATGGGTAAGCAATTGTCTGCCATAAGGTAAGCGACTGGATACACAAAATATTAATTAATGGATCTACGTTGTAAGATTCGGTTCACAAACTCCATATTCAACATATAATAGTTTAAATTTATGGAATCACCCTGACTCTTAAAAGAATTGATCATTAATTTTGGTAAATGAAAATTTCGTATTAAGTTTATATAATTTCTATTGAATAATATAGTAACCGTGGGATATGATCAATGGGAAATAATATTTAATTGTATATGATTCCTATTGAATAGTACAAAAAGAAGCCAAACAAAAAAGAAAAAAAGAAAAAAAGAAAAAAGATAAGTGTAATGCAATAATTCAACTAGGTAAACTAGTCGATGCAGCCCAAAACACCAAAATCTGAGTATCCTACCAAAACTTATAAGTCAAAGAATGAGAGATTAGTTGGCTTGGAGGGACATGTCTTAATTTGTCATCACAGTAAATCATCCTTTGTACCATTAGCAACCTGCAAAAATCTGATTAGGCGAGAGAAAATGTGAAACCTTATCTTGCTTAATATCACATGTAATTTAAATACATACGATGTAGTATATAATTACTCTAACTAAGGAGCTTATTTGGCATGTTTTAATGGAAGTATGTCATGTGGAGAATACTTTTATTTTTAAGCCTGATTAATTAGCTTAATTAATCTATATGATTAGCTTAATGTTAATGATGTTATTCTTCCCTTACATGGTTCTTATCTTTAGAATTGTTGTGAAGTATCGTTCATAGGTTGGTAACCTATACAATCATACTCATTCTAAGAAGGTGTTAATGACGCTTGATTAGGTATAAGTGTGACAAATTGGTATTAGAGCCAAGGTTTAAGACCAAGACTATGTTATTGAGTCAGTGACTAGAGTTGTAATGGACTATAGGGTGTTGTTGAGTCAGTTTAAGTTGATAGGAATATGTGGATCATATAAATTGTGTGCTAACTCTAAATTGATGCAAAAAGAATAACACAAAGAGATCCACCAAGGGGAGTGGAGGAAAAAGCCTCATTAGCTCCAGTTAGAGGGCAAGAACATCAAGAACAGGGGGAAAGAAACATTCCGATTAGTGTTCAGAATGTACTAGATGCAACAACTAGAGTGACCAATGTTTTGGCACAGTATATAGAGTACCAGTCAACGAGGCTTACGCCATGAGCTAGTACTTTGCATGAATAGTTCATAAAACTTAATCCACTAGAATTTACAGGAACAATAGATCCATTAGTAATAGAAGAGTGGCTAAAGAAGTTAGAAGTAATTTTTGAGGTAATGGCTGTGACTAACGAACAGAAATTGCAATTGGCTGCATTTATGCTGAGAGGGGAAGCTAGGAATTAGTGGGAAGCTGCTAGGTGATTGTTGGATTCTCAGGCAAGCGGGGTACCTATTACTTGGAGGCAATTTGAGGAAGCATTCAATGAACAATACTTTCCTCTCATCTATAGATATTAGAAGGAACATGTGTTTATCTCTCTAAGGCAAGGAAAGATGACAATATCTTAATATGAAGAGCAGTTCACAGTGTTGTTTCGGTTTGCACCTGATCTGGTACGTACTAAGAAAGTTAAGTGTATGAGATTTCAACAGAGATTGGAATTGAGTATTCGATCTCGAGTCTCAACTTTTGAAATGACAAGGTATGCAGATCTGGTAAACAAAGCAAAAATAGTGGAATAGGATGTGAAAGAATTATCGGGAAGATGGAAGCAATTGAAAAAAGGAAGGTTTGAGGTAGTGGGTGAAACTTCAAAATGAAAACTATCAGAATCTGCAGTGACTACTAGACCTGGCTGAGCATAATCCAATCAAAGATCAGGAAGTCCAAGAGATTGTGGACCTTGGAGATCTCTAGTGAGACCTTCCAGTTTTGGATTTTTTGGTGATAGAAGTGGATCAATTATTTGTTACAAATGTAGGGCAATGGGACATGTAATAAGAGATTGTCCAGTTTTGAGGAGTGATAAATGTTATCAATGTGGACCGCCGGAGCATATGGCCAAGAATTGTATTTAGAGCTCTACAACAGCTTGTTCTATGGGTAGTGTTGTTAACAGTGAGAGAGGAGTATCAAGAAGTACTCAACGAGGGCGAGAGACTACTTTTGAATCATGAACTCGGGCCCGAGTATATGTCATAACTCAGAGGGATGCTCAGGCAACTCCTACGGTGGTAACAGTTATAATGTTTGTGGCTAGTAGAGATGCTCATTGCTAGATCCTGGATCTGCACATTCTTTCGTTCTATTGCATTTAGTATGCATCTAGATAGGCCATGCACTTTAATATCACATCATTTACTTGTATAAACATCGATGGGAGATTTATTATTGGTAGATATGGTGTACAAAGAATGTATATTGAAAATTGGGAAAAAAGAGTTGATAGTGGACTTGATTTCTTTAGCAGTCCATGACTTCAATTTGATATTGGGTATGGATTGGTTATCATCTTATCATACTTCGATAAATTGTTTTAAGAAAGAGGTTGTCTTTTGAATGCTGAATGAATTAGAATTCAGATTTCAAAAAGAACGAGGCGTGGTCCCTACTTGTTTGATATCAGCTTTAGAAGTTAGGAAGCTGTTACAGAAAGGATGTGAAGGGTATTTTACTCATGTGATTGACACCACCAAATTAGAAGTGAGGTTTTCAAATATTCCAGTGGTGCGAGACTTTGTAGCTATATTTCTAGATGAACTTTTAGGGATTGTACTAGACAGAGAAGTGGAGTTTTTTTATTAAGTTATTACCAGGGACTCTCCAATTTCTATTGCTCCTTACAAAATGGCATTAACAGAATTAAGAGAACTAAAAACTCAGTTGCAAGATTTGCTAGATCGGGGGTTTATACAACCAAATGTGTCACCATGGGGAGCTCTTATGTTATTTATGAAAAAGAAGGATAGAACAATGAGACTTTATATAGATTACCGACAATTGAATCAAGTTATAGTAAAGAATAAGTATCATTTGCCATGTATTGATGATTTGTTTGATCAGCAACAAGGAGCCAAAGTATTTTTAAAAATTGACTTGAGATCTAGATATCATCAGCTGAAGGTGAAGGATAGTGATGTTTCAAAGACTTGTTTTTGTACTCGATATGGACATTATGAGTTTTTGGTGATGCCTTTCGGAGTGACCAATGCTTTAGCTATTTTCATAAACTTAATAAATTAAGTATTTTAGTCTTTTCTCTATTTTTTTATGATTGTATTCATAGATGACATATTGGTGTATTCACATAATAAGGAACATTTAAGACTTGTGTTACAAACATTGCGAGATCGACAGTTGTATGCCAAATTGAACAAATGTGAGTTTTGGCTTGATAGAGTAGTATTTTTGGGGCATGTGATATCTGATGAAGAAATTTGTGTAGACCCAAAGAAGATTGAAACTATAATAAATTGGAAACAATCAAAGAATGTATCAGAAGTTAGAAGTCTATTGGGATTAGCTGGATATTAAATAAGATTTATCCAAGGTTTTTTATCTATTGCTGTTCCATTGACCCGGAAGAATATACGGTTTCAATGGACTGATGATTGTGAGAGTAGTTTCCAAGGACTGAATGTTAAGTTAACTATGGCTCCAACGTTGACTATTCCTTCGGGGAAGATAGATTTTTTGATATATAGTGATGTGTCACATCAAGGTCTTGGTTGTGTATTAACACAAAGAGGTAGTGTTGTTGCTTATATTTCTAGATAGTTGAAGACTCATGAAAGGAACTATCCAATTCATGACCTAAAGTTAGCAGCGATAGTATTTGCTTTGAAGTTATGGAGGCATTATTTATATGGTGAGCTATATGAGATATTCACAAATCATTAGAGTCTGAAATACTTGTTTACACAAAGGGATTTGAATTTGAGTAGCGGAGGTGGATAGAGTTGATTAAAGACTATGAATATGTTATCCATTACTACCTACGAAGGGCCAATGTAGTGATTGATGCTTTAAGTTGGAAGTCTTCGGGTAGACTAGCATGTATGAAGTGTTATCGAGCAGAACTGTTTGTAGAGTTAACGTCATTGGGAGTAAAGTTTGTAATGGTGGGAGTTAATGCTTTATTAGCATAGTTTCGGGTGACAGCTTTATTCCTTGATCAAATCCAAGAATTGCAATCTCAAAATCTACAACTGGAGAAATTTAAGAAGCAAATAAGGGAAGGAGTTAAAACTGTCTTTTCCATTCAAGAAGATGACACTTTGATGTTTGGGACTCGTTTTTGTATACCCAATAATCAAGTTTTGAAGAAAGAAATTCTAGAAAAAACTCATGAATCCTTATATATTATGTATCTAGGAAGTACTAAGATGTACCGAGATCTTCGGAAAGTCTATTGGTGGTCTAGTATGAGAAATTGTAGAGTTTTGGCAAAGTGTTTGACTTGTCAACATGTAAAGGTGGAACATTAGAAAGCAACATGATTATTGCAACCTCTTCCTATTCCACAATGGAAGTGGGAGCGCATTATTATGAATTTTGTGGTAGGACTACCAAAGACTCGAAGTGGATTTGATCCTATATATGTGATTGTGGATCGATTACCTACGTCATCACATTTTCTACCTATTAAGACTACTTATTCTATTAACAGGTATGCTAGACTATATGTTGATGAGATTATTTGTTTACATGGAGCTCTAGTATCTATAGTTGCAAATAGGGATCGAATATTTATTTTTAGGTTTTGACCGAGTTTACAATAAGCTATGGGAACTACTTTAAAATTCAGTATAGTATTTCATCCTCAAATTGATGGATAGTTGGAAAGGACTATTCATGCTTTGAAGGATGTGTTAAGGGTTTGTGTACTTGATTTCAAAGGAGGTTGGGATGATCATTCAGTTTTAATGGAGTTTGCATATAACAACAGTTATCAATTCAGTATTGGTATAGCTCCATTTGAAGCTTTGGATGGGCGACGGTGCAAGACTTTAGTGTGTTAGAGTGATGTCGGATAGAAATAGCTGTTGGGTCCAGAAATGATTCAAGATACAACATAGAAAATTAAAGTTGTTCAAGAACATCTGAAAGTAGCACAAAGCAGATAGAAAAGTTATACAAATAATAGAAGAAAAGAGTTAGAATTTGAGGTTGGTGATCAAGTATTTTTGAAAGTTTTTCCATGGAAAGGTAAACTGAGATTTGGAAATAAAGGAAAATTAAATCCAAGGTATATTATACCATGTGCTATTATTGAGAGAGTTAGTGTTACAGCTTATCGGTTGGACTTGCCTTCAGAAATGTCTAAATTGCATAATATCTTCTATGTTTCTATGTTACAGAAGTATATACCAAATTCATATTATGTATTGACTTAACAACTAATAGAATTAGAGAATGACTTTACTTATGTAGAGGAACTAGTTCAAATTCTAGATCAAAGAGATCGAATTCTATGTAACAAGGTTATACCATTGGTAAAAGTGTTGTGGATGAGTCATTCGATTGAGGAAGCCACATGAGAGCGTGAGGAAACAATGAGAAATCAATATCTATATCTATTACAGCATGGTAAGTGAATTTTGAGACAAAATTCTTAAAGGAGTGAAGATTTGTAAGACCCTGTCTTACTTAGCATCACATTTAGTTTATATGCATATGATGTAGTGTATGATTACTTTAATCAAGGAGCTTGCTTGGCATGTTTTAATGGGAGTACGTCATGCGGGGAGTACTTTATTTTAACCATGATTAATTAGCTTAATTCCTTATTAATTAGCTTAATTAATCTCCATGCTTAGTTTAAGTTAATAATGTTGTTCTACCCTTACATGGTTCTTATCTTTGGGATTATTGTGAGGTATCATGGTTGACAGGTAGGTAACTTGTGCGATCACGCTCATCCTAAGAAGGTGTTAATGACTCCTGATTAGGTGTGCATATGATAGAGAATTTAGCTTTATGAGCAGATTAGACAAATCATAAAAAGAAAAAGATGAAAAAAAAGAAACACTTGACAGTCATATAATAATTCCAAAGGTTGAGTGATGTTAATGCAAAAGGAAGTGCTCGCAGAGAACTATACTCATCATGCAATGATCATGCAACTCACTTCTAATGAGGAATATATTGTTTATATATAATTTTTTGTGTATAAATTTTGATACCAAAGAAAATTAAATTTCTAATATAATAATCTTCAAGTTCTAGATAAATGATGTTTAAATTTGAACTCTCTCTATCTATAATTGTTAGTTAAATTCCTATTTTATTTACTTAGATGATTCGTGAATATTAAGGATGTATAGTTGGCCCTTTAACGATGTGACACCTTATAAGAGCATAACATGAAAAAAAGTTTAATGATATTATGAATAGATTATTGTATAATTATCTTCAAGTTCCAAATAAGATGTGTTTAAAATTTGGACACTATATTGTCAGCTTGAGATATGATGTACATGAAGAATTTTAATAATGTTGTTAAACAAAATAAGTCCCAATTGCCCAACAACTTTTGATATGTAGTGATAAGATATTCTAAATTGATCTCGCGTTAGTTATTTTAAATTTTAATCAAGCAATCAATTATAATGGTAAGATATTTTAAATTAATATAGTAGCTAGTTATTTTAAATTTCAATTGGCCAATCAATTAAATTTCAAATATACGTGATAAGGTATTTTAAATTTTAATTGACCAACAACGCTATTGTAGTCATTAGATTTTCAAAAATTTTGTTAATTTAAAAACTAAGATGATATTGTAGTAAAAAATTTGACCAATAAGATTAATTTGTAATAAAAATTAACCAATCAGATTACTCCATAGAATATGACATGTTATCAATTGAAATTTAAAATTCTAAAAATTTGAGAAAATTATATTGAAGTTTTAGGTCTCAAAGACTCGACAATGTTTTGTTATTTATAATAGTATAGATTTCATAGTGATCATCAACTTAAAAGTTTTAACTACACTCAAATTGTGCTTATTCCAAAAATCAAGACTCCCACCACAGCTGGCCGTTTTCGACCCATTAGTTTATGCACCGTTTTATTATTATATAAGATCATTGCAAAAGTCATGGCTAATAGGGTTAGGTTGCGTCTTGCCCAATTTATTAAAAAAACTCGGAGTTCTTTTGTTAGTGGAAGGCACATCACAGAAATGTATTGCTAGCTCATGAAAAATTCTTCACTTTATTAAGAATAACAGATATGGCAAGGATGGTGTGGCTACTTTCAAAGGTTGCGTTTGGTACAATTTATGAATTAGCTTTTTGATAAGCTTATAAGTAAAAAAAACTAACTTTTGTTAGTTTTTTTTACTTTTTTGTTTATTTTTATCTAAACTAATATCAGAAAAGTAAAAAAGTTAAAAAAATTAGACTGTTTTACTAGCAAGTTTAAAAAAAATTTGACTTTTAAGCCCTACTAAACGGTCACTAAATATGACCAAAGCTTATGATAAAGTGAATTGAGATTATCTGAAGCAAAAGCAAATGAGGATCAAGATGAGATTTTATAGTACACGAGTAACTTGGATCATAGAATGTTGTCATCAATGTCTCATTTTCGGTGCTTGTAAATGGAGAGCGTTGTGGTCTTTTCACTCCAACAGGAGGGAATATGACAAGGTGACCTTTCTCACCGTATCTTTTCCTTCTTTGTGCGGAATGATTCTCTTCACTATTTACCGATGATTCTGTTGTGTTTTGTAAAGCCACGGAATAAACAGATCCTTTTTTTCCTTCTTTAGATATTGTTGCAGTAGTGAAGGATTGTTGGACATTGTTTGAGTCTTCATCTATTTCTCAAATCTTGTTAATTTGTTAAGCGATGATGTAATGGAATTGCACATGTTTGTGCAGAGAAAGTCATTATGTCTAGAAATTCTTTAAACTAGTGACTTTCCTAACTAGAGTGCTGAGCTTCTTCTGTAACTTTGTTTTTATCATTATGGTTATTATCTTAATAAAATCTCTCTTATCCTTTTGATAAAATATTACAAAAGAGAATTACAACAAGTGCATAATTATATAGGATTAGAATTAAATTATTCTATGTTATAATTGTTAAGATTTTAAATATTAAAATTTATGTTAATATTTGTTAATTTATAATTTATAGCATATGTTTGCTTGTTGACAAATCTTTCAATATATATGTTTACCTATATTTTCTTTTATATGCGTGCTATGCTTCGAGTACACTACTAATTGTTAATAAAAGTATAAACTCCTACAAAAATTTAAAAACAATTATATATTTTCTCTCTAAAATTCAAATATGGCCAACTAAATTAAAATTGAGTATGTGCAATTCCCTACTAAATAGAAAGTTTTGTTGATGACTTTATTTTTGCATGAACTAAATTAGGTACTTGTATTTGGATTAATTTTTTTTTAAATCCAATCTTCAATGACACTGAAAGCACTCAATTCACTTTTAGAGTTTAAAAGAATTTTAATACTATTTTTTATTTTCTTAAAAGTTTAAATATATTTATAATATGATGACGAAGTTACGATTTAATTGCGGTTAAACCAGTAATCGGTGGCCTAAGCTCCTTTTTCGGTCCGGTTTTTAGAAATTAATCGGTGGCCCAAGCTCTTTTTACGGTCCGGTTTTAAAACATCCATAAAATACGCCATACTATTCATTGAATTCCCAAAAGATCCTTCGGCCTGCTGTGCGACCGCTGTGGAAAGCCTCGAGGTGACTACATCAAAACCCTAAGGTTTACGAGGGAGTCTTCCTTCGTCAATTCATCAATCTTTGCTTCCAATTCTTCCGAGTACACAACTAACCAGAGGAGCAAAACGTAGGGCGCCTCATTCTTTTTTGTATTACTCACCCCACTTATATATATATACACATATGGATGAAGAAGTGAACCAGAGAGAAGAATTGACTCTTGTGGCAAGGAAAGCATGTTTTGGTCTCCCAACAGCTTGCCCTTCGTGCTTGCCTGTTTACATTTACCTCAAGTTTGCTCAAACCCCCTTTAATGTCAGCTTCAATCTAATTCACCCTGATTCAGGTTAATTAACTCTCTCTCTCTCTCTCTCTCTCTCTCTCTCTCTCTCTGTGTATATACACATATACTTATTAAAAGTATACATGTAAGTATGAATATGATCATTTGCAATATATATGTAAGCAGAAATAACTTGAAGTTCGATGAAAAACAGACTGAAATGCATATGTGCATATTTATGTACTCTGTTCGCTCATTGTTTTTCTAATCACTAAGTTTATGTTTGATGTTTCTACTTGTCATTTAGTTCTGTCTGATATTGTTTCTACCGTAAATTAGTGCTCAAGTTTTTGTTGTGTCGCAGATTGTTTACATTGTTTTGTTTGTGAAGTTCTCGATTTCCAAATGTTTTCAGATTTGAATCTTGCACTTATTTACGTACTGACATCTTGTTAGCTAACTCTTTTTGTCTTGATCGTTTATTTGTTCTTTTTATTATTATTTTATTTTATGTGTTGGGGGTTGGTTTTTTAGGATTTATCTTCTGCTATTATTTGATGTGCTAGAGTTGTCTAATTGAGTTCTATTTGATATCAATTTATGGCATGCTTTGACAGCTTATTGTTATTTGTCACTTCTTACTATCACATTTGGCTGCTATATATGGTCATATCTGCATTACTCAGATAATGAGGAAGTTTTTTTTCAACCAAGTCCATTGTACATTTCTCTTGTTTGGATGGGAGAAGCACGCTAACCTTGCGGTTGATTGATATTATCGAGGAGTTGGCATCTTTAAGTTCTTTTGTAGAACCCCGTATTCATTGGATATCTTCATTTTCTTGATCTTCCAGAGGAGATGGCTATCTAACTTACCTGATTGTATAAGAATATTATGGGCTCTAGCCTTTAATCTAAGTTTGGAAATTATGATAACTAGTTGTCGAAATTGCTTGAGAGTCGAGAGTTGGGGATGTGTATTCCTAAAGATGGATTGAGGGAGAATACTTGGCTGAATGATTTTGACAAAGAATAATTTTCTGAAACAATAATGATTTCATTATTGACCATGGGTATCACATATGCTTCGGTGCACAAGGTTTATTTAGGGAGTTTTCGTGGACGTAGTTTATAAATTTATGCAAATGTTCTCAGGTACGCATTTGGATGAAAACTGAGGATGAGTGGGTTTTGCCTGCAGAGCTGCTGAACTTTTGGTAAAGTTCATATTTCTGCCACATTTTAGCCCTACTGTCATGAGATTCATCCAACGTGACAAAAAAGCATCACTTGCCTTTTATAGGAAAAGTTGTTGAATTTTTGTCCCTGGAGGTGATTCTGATTTCTGATTTTGGTTACTTTGCCACTGTTCAAGATATTTGACCTCTGAATAAATTGTTCCTAATATTCAATGTTTCAGAGGAGCCAAAAAATTTGTGTTTTGGCTAGTCTAAAGATGTGGCTTCTCATATCATAGATAATTTTACAATAACATCTTCTCTAATCATAGAAACATATGTTTGAGCCTCCACTTGTGAGATGGAGTTCCTTTAATCTTTTTTGGTTTTAGATAATTTGTTGCTATAAAGAAACCTGTTTCCAATAAACAACCTGAGTACTGAGATTGCTGCTTTTCTGCTATAATTATTGTTCTACTATTAATATTCCCCATGTTCATGAAAGCTTGATTGAAATATTTATAATCTATAAAAATCAATCTGATTCGCTTTACTCCACTGGCCTTAGCCTTCAAATAAAAAATAAGAACAAAGAGAAAGAGAAGAGAACTGGAATGATTTATGATATACAATATGCTTTTTGAGTTGCCTTGATGTCATGTGCCACTGAACATCTATGTTGATGAAGCATTTTCAAAACTAATAATAATACTTAAGTGTAGATTGGCATCCAGGACGTGAATGGGGCATATTGATGCATTTTGCATGTGAAGGGGAATATTTAACAAGAGGGTCTTAAGCATTCTTTGTGGCTGCTGTAGGTGCAAATCGACAACTGTATAGATTACTTCTCTGAATCAGACAAGAAATTGATTACAAGCTAATAACCTTTTGGCAAGCCCCTTATCTCCCCCCATCATCTCTCACATTAGTTGTCTCTATCCCCAGTTTCAGTTGTGACCCACAAAGTGTAAGAAGCTTTGCAAGCTATGATGATCATGCTCCATCTAATTCAAGAGGTTGAACACCATGGATGCTGTATGCTCCCTCAAAAGTTAGCAATTTGCAGTTGACTTTGCAAGTCTAGAGAGTTCACTGAGATGTAGCAGTCTAAGCTTTCCAATCCTTATTCCTTTTATTGTTGACGGCTAAAATAATTTGTTACTTATACTTCTGCTTGTGAAATTCTTTTAAACCATCTTCCTATGTTGCCCCTTAGTTGATTAGAGTACTCCTAATTTGTCTTCCTATTCTACTGATCCTTCTATTTCCCATTACTGAAGTAGAAGGAATGGAACTGTCCTGTCTGGGATTACAAAAGGAAGCTGTTAAAATAGGTAGTCAAGTGATGCTGAAGAGTTTCCCCTTTTTTTATATAGGCTTAGGTTTTAATAGGGAGGGAGAGATAAGGGAGGACATTGCATAAAGAATGAAAGCAAGGTGTACCAAATGGAGTGCTTCTGGATTGTTTGGGAACCATATATACATCAATGAGATTGAAAAAGAGTATTACAGAAGAGACATAAGACCAGCCATGCTTTGTGTAAGCAAAAGTTTGGCATGTGAAAGACCACATGCATATAATTTAACTATGTCTGAAGTGTGGATGCTGCTTTGATAGGAGAAACTAACAAAATATACGTGAATCCATTCACAAGAAGGTGGAAGTATCACTTTTTGGAGATAAAAGAGAAATTTAGTTTAGATGATTTAGCAATGTCTAAGGAGACCTAGTGAGTAGACCTCTAAGGAGTAACATCACATGAAAATGTTGTGATGCAAATAAGAAAGTTTTGGACAATCAAATCATGCTACTGAGGTTAGGATATGATTTAAAGAGGTTTAGGTTTGGCTAGGCATCGATTGGATTGAATTTTTGGGATAAAAGAAATAGGATTTTTTATTTTAATTTTTGTAACAATAAAAGAAATAGGATTTTTCCTCTTTATACCCATAAAATGAAAAAAAGAAGAAAATAGGGTTTTTGAGGCTATTCAGTGGCTGTTTCTGCAATGTGAATGGTAATCATGATCAGTACTTTGTTTTTTATTGTGTTTCTTGTGTTTCCAGGGTTGAACTTTGGAGGAAAAATTGATTGGCTTGTCAAATTAAACTGTTTTAAGGTTAAGAAAGCAATTATTGGAATCAAGTCATTGTGAGGTAGAAGGAATGAACTAGACGAAAAGAATAAGATAGTCTAGAAATCACTCATAGAACCTCTTACACATCACTCTTAGGGTTAGGATTGTAGTAGACAATCCTGAAAAGACTTCAAAAGCTCTGAGATTTTTTCAAAATGGTGCCCCATTGAATAAAGAATATAATTAAAAAAAATAAATAAATAATTTGAGGAGCGGGGTTTGACTAGTTGCCATGAGATCATGGGTTCGACTCACCCTCCCTCTCCCTTGGCTTTGGCCCTCCAATATACTGGGAAAAAACTTGAATTTACTTCCTTACATGTAAGCTTCTGCAGATCTATTATCTCAACTAGAACATTGACTTCTAATCAGGAAAGTTATAGACTTTTTGATGTAGGTAAGGGTTTAGTTCTCCTTTATTTATGTTGGATATTGATTTTGGTTGTTATAATTTCTGGCCTACGATGTGAGGGTTGTGTCCACATCCACTTAATGGTCTCATGCTATTCGTGTGATGCCTTAAGTGACTTGACACATGGTACACAAGGACTGTGAAGTGTAAGCATAAGGGAAAGAGGGTTGGGCCTGAGGCTTTTAAACCTAATTCTAAACATTTTTTGAGGTGTCTGTTAACAAAAAACCGGAGAAGAACTTTTCCAGATTTTAGTGGCTACAACATCCTCCTCCCCTCTCTCTCTCTCTCTCTCTCTCTCTCTCTCTCTCTCTCAGCTTCTCTGATTATTTGCAGCTTCGTTGCTTTTGCTTTCTTATCTGTTCCTTGCTTCTCTCCTTCTGAGCTGCTTCTATGTCTTCTTCGCTGCTGCATCTATTTCCTCTCTGCTACTGCACCTGTGTTTTCTCTTCTCTTGCGGGTTTCCCCTTCTCTGGTTGATCCTTCCTTTGTGATCTGTTCTTTGCCTTTCCCTATTCTCTTCACTGCTCTATTTAGTTCTCTGAGTTCACTGCCTCGGGGAGCTCTCTGGTAGTGTCAGAGTCGGTTTGCACTGCTTGTTGCGTATTGCAGTGGTTCTGGATTGTTTGCTTGCAGCTTTATGGTGAGACTAGTGCATTCCCCAGTCTTTCTTACATAGTTTTTGACCTCAAATACTTGTCATTCGATGCATCAGTTGGTATCAGAGCTGGTCACGCACCCAAGGCACCCAAAGGAAGTGGTGATAGGGCTTCTAACATCGAGGATGTATATGATGGTGATGATGCTGCATGAGATGCGTTGTTGGAGGATCAATTTCAACAGATGGAGCAACGGATGGAGGAAGTGTTTGGTGCACTTACCCAACAGATTGCCACCTTGACTACTGCAAATCAATCTCGCAACCATCCATTGATTGAAGCGTTGATTCAACAGGTTGCTGCCATTGCATAGAGACTGTCGAAAAAGAAATAATTGAGAATAATGTTATTCTTGATTATTCATAAGGTAGTTCACTAGATTGGAATTCATCACCAATCTTTAAGGGTTACCTTGATTATAGTGATGTGTTTGAGTGGCTATTCACATTAACTATTCCATATCCCATTGGTGGCAAGAAGATTGCAAGAAATTATCTATGCAAAACGACATGCTTCAAGTTGATTTTTTTGAATTTGTTCAAACAAATCACCACTTTGAAGAACTATTTTGTGGGTTGAACTTCTCTTTTTCGTGGTTCATCAAGAAACTAATTATGGATTATTTTCTTTGGATTTGATGGACTGTCTTAGGACTCAAAAAACGCATTTTTGCCATTTCACAGATCTTTTGTTTTAACAATGATTTAATCTCAAAATTTCAGATTTTCTCTAGATTTTTTCCAGAATGCTTCTTTAGATATCTAGTCTCCAAATTTGGGCTTAACTTGAATTTCTTTTTTGGTAATTTCTGGTATTTTCTTAATTTCTGTCTATTAGAGTCCTATTAGGTTAGGAGTTTATTTTTTTTTTATGAATGGATTGTAAGGGTTTCGCCCAAAGTGAGTTTTTAAGCTTTTGATGATTCAGTAATAGAGTTTATTCAGCGAATTGTTCTCTCTTTGTGTTCTTGTGTTATTGTTCTGGGGATAATTTCACTTGTTCAAGCTATTCCCTCTATCGGTTGTGGTATATAGGTTTTCAGTGCAAACTTTGGTTCATGTGGTGAACTATCTGATTTGATATATCACAGGTTTTAAGTTGACTTTTATTAAGTGGTTTGTCTGTTCAATATGTCTGCAAAGTACGTGGTGGTGTATTATTTTGGCTCTGGCCATATTTTTTGAGATGGTATACTTGCTGGATTTTGGCTGGTTTCTGACACTTATTTTCATAGAGTAGTCCAATAGAAAGTCACAGTGCATCTCTTCAAACCCTAGGCTGCATTACTTTTTACTTATACAACCTATCTAAAGCAAATAAGAACCATATATAAAGACCCATCTCTTGAAACTCTAGGGCTGCATTACTTTTTGCTTATAAAACCTATCTAAACCAAAGAAGAACCATCTATAAAGACCCAATTGTATAACCTGACTCAAATTACAACCCATGGGCAAGCCCTATATTCCATGTCTAGGATGTCCAGAAAGTATGAGAATTATGAAAAATACCTTTGACCACCCTAAGAATGAACAAAGAGTATAAAACTGAGCCAGCCACAAGTAAACTTGAATAAAACCTAAATTAATGACTTGACATGACTTCAAACATAATCATGCAAAGTCTCAAATGGACCATGCCTCATCTTGCATTTTATATACTTTAAAAAGACACTGCCATGCTTCATTATGTTGCTAATGATGTGTGCAGTATGATAAGGAATTTATCAACAACAAAAAAGAAAAAGAAAAAACAAGATGAACGATGCAGGGTTTTGTTATGGGGTTTTCTTGAGTTGATTTAAAAGGTTTTTTCATTTAGGTATGAATTAAGTCTACCTTGTCCTATCTTGATAGAGCAAATTGGCAAAAAGCTGATTCCATAATTTGGTTAAGACATTTTTAAGTCAACTTGCACTGTGGAGAATTATGCTTGTTCTAGTTCAACCATGTTGTTTGGTATCATAAGAGAGCGCTTAAATCGATTTTTATATTTATAGTTGGAAAATACCATAGATGATTGATTTGTCTGCTCATTTGTCGTGTCCTAGATTTTTGCTGGGTATATGGTTAAGTTTATAGAAAATAGGGAAAAAAATTTGTTTTTTTTTTTTTAGTTCTAATAAGTAAATAAACTCTATCACTACAGTCATCATAATGTGATCTTTGACTTTGATTTTGTTAGATCAAATTCCTTATGTCGAGTCTGGTACTTATGTGGCCTATAACAATGAGAAGGGTGGGGTTATTGAGAGCTTAAAAGAAGATGGAATTGTTGATTTGGACTCTGAAGTTCATTCTCTCCCTGAATGGATATCCACAAAGGCAATGGTCAACTCATGGCTTGCAGATGCATTAATGCATGAACTCTGGGTGGGGTCTGATGGAAGTTCCGCACACAGAATATATTATTCTGACCTGCCCTGGCCAATTGGAAAGTTTCTGTATTTCAAGCAAATTCGCATTACGAAGCAACTACTTGGAATAACGAAGGATAATGCAGACCAAAGGGAAAAGGAGGTACTTTTCCTCTCTCTCTCTCTCTCTCTCTTCCCTGTTATAATAGCACACGCCAGAGGGGTTGGTTTTATCTTGTTTCCTTCTTTAATTTTCTTTTTATTTACTTACAAAAACGTGCATATGCACACACACTGCTCAAGTGTACACTTGTCAATGTTTTTCGGTTGGACAGATCTACAGGAGAGCAACAATTGCTTATGGAGCTCTGTCTACTACGTTAGGGGATCGGTCCTTTTTCTTTCAGAACAGGTGATTGCAAAATATGCTGTTGTAATTTTGTGTTACTTATCTCAGAAATTAAACACTTGAAACAATTTTGAATGGCAAATGTTTTAGTGAGATGACAAATGAAATTGGTGCACTGTTGATGTACCCACCTTTTTTGTTTTGTAATATAGGCCAACAAGTTTGGATGCAGTTTTCCTCGGGCATGCACTTTTTACACTTAAAGCGTTACCTGTGAGTACCTTTATTGACTGCATCATAGTTGTGATATTTGTTAAAATTGGTTGTGGTCCATTAAGGATATATTCATTCTAATGTTGGTATTTAATGTTTTATGCATGAAAGAAAAATATTAATAAGTTTGTTGTTTTCACGCTTCTATATTTATTGATAACTATCTCTCAGCTCACTTCATAAATAAATAAGTCAGCTAGTATTGATAGGTCCTTGTTTGACTAGTTAACTATGTTGGTATTCAAAATTGGTGCTTAGCTAGAAATAGAATATTGATCAAGAGAACAAGATTGCATAAAACCTGGTACCTTATGCTATTGACAGCAGCATACTTGAATAGCTAGGATTTCCACAGAAGTCCAAGTTGATGACATTTGGGACTTTATTTGTCTCAAAATGATGTACAAACTGCTGTAAAAGTCCATGGATTTTAAAATGTTTGTCTTGCTGCCAGAGTTAAATAAATGTTTAATATCTCGGCCGGCAGTTACCCAAGGATGCAAGTAAGAAATAGCCAATAGTACTGAATCCTTTTTGCCATCCTTCATTTTTGGGTGCTAGATTCACATCTGCATCAATTGACTAGATTTTAGTATATCATTGACTCATATGAACCACTAGCTCAGTAAAATATTCTCATATGATAGAATCTACATGTTGCCTATTTCATGTGGACTCTCCTTTTTATTTGTCCCCAAAGCATGCTGGCATTGCTAGCTTGCACCCTCCATGTATTTCTTTCAATTTGCATTCAGAATGGGGTCCTTGGATATCAAAAGGAATGGCTATTATACACGAGTTCTCTAACTGTGGTTGACTCTTTAGCCACTGTAAATAGTTAAAACTTAAAAAGGTTAAAAGTGAAGAAAAGTTGACTCTTTGAGAATGGTAAATATTTCAAGGTTAAAAATAAAATAGAATAGAAGAGTGTTATCAGTTAATTGTAAAACTTTGATAAAAATAGGAAAATTACCATAAAGCAATCTCATATGAGGTGTATGCCTCATCCACTCAAGTGCAATTAATTGTTCCTGTTAACCTTGGGTATCGCCTCGCGCAATAAAGCTTTTACTCAATGGAGGTTTGCTTTTTCTTTTGCACCTTGAAGCTTTTCCCTTGTCCCTCATGCCCTGATAATGCCTTCAATAAAGTGGAACTTATGTTTGGCTATTTGATCCCTTTAAAGAAGGTTTATATAGATAAGAAGTTATCTTATCCTATACCATGCATACTCTTATAAAATATATGAAGTACCCCTATAAGACACTCGACACTTGGACTCCAATACTTGGCTAAGGGCATACGTATCAAAAAAATACTTGGGTAAGGGCTTGGGTATGAATATATATCCCACATGTATTGGACATTCATCTAACAAAAATGTTTAATAATTCGAGTTTGCCATATAAATATGCATGAAATGCTCTATGGCCCCTTGTAAACACTATTTTATCCTTAATTATAAAAAAGTATATCATAAAATATGAAATTCTACTATTTCCCCGTGTCATTAGACATGGGTATTAGGCGAATCCAACACTTGAAAACATACTTGCACCCAACACCTGCAGCCAAATCCATGTAACATAGATCTCATTTGTATTTCAAGCAACTTTAAATATTAATAATTGACTACGAAATGTGAGCTTGCAAGGAGTAGTTGTCCATGAAAAGAGAACTTGTGCTCATGCCTAAATCATTACTATATACTCTGGGGGATTTCAGATGTAGGTCTGGGCGCTGTTGACATTTCTCTGGAACACTCAATTGATTCAAATGTGACCATAGTTGTATCATTTGGTCCCTAGACCTATAAAATTTTTGTGTTAGTATTGCTAATTTTGGTCAAGCTTGAGACTTAACTGAATGGAAAGGATGTATGTTTGTATTTATTGCTTGGGTGGAGTGCAGAGGTGTTGTGCAAATGATGACAAGCCATTTGAGGTAATCTGCTTGTTAAAGAATTATATATATAAATATATACACTGATGCTTGAGCACTTTGGAATGTTGTTTAAACTAGATTGATTAGAATATAACTCTCTGGATACTTGAAGACTTAACTTTGTAGCAATCATTTCCATATGTGTCTATTATACAAGCTTTTGGATTTTAAATTTTAATATACATTAATCGCTTCATCTGTCAAAGAAGCCTTGGCTTGAAAGTTGAAGTATTTTACATTTGAAAATCCATGCATGCTTGCAATTTATTCGTCTTTTTAACACCGTCTACATTTACATTTAACCCTAATTATAGAATGGTATTGTGGACCTTCATGTGAAGTTTTTAACTTACACTACACTACAACATGCACCATTTGGGTCTTGTGCAGTTCTTGATTTTCTATGCACTCTCTTTGTTACTGCTATAAATATCTGGCCATGTAATGAAATTAGCTGAATGGACGGATCTATTTATGTTATATGCTGGTAAAGATGACTCACTTCAAGAATTCTAATTTTCACTAATTCTTGAAGCTTTCAGACTTTGTTTAGCTTGATAAAGTATTTGAAGCATGTCTCCTGCAATCTTTAACTATGTACCAATAGGAAACATCAGTGCTGCGGAGCAGGCTCTTAGAGTATTCTAATCTCGTGCAATATGCTGATAAACTTAAGATGAAGGTCATAGAAGCCAGTTCATCTTCTTCTACTCCACCATTCGGTGCAGATCCATTATCATCGTTTCCAAGCCGAGGAGGTACTTCAAATTGGAGTAAGATACTTTTAGCTTTCATTCATGGACTCTGGATTAGTTATTCCTATGATTGTTCCATATTGTCTCTACTGGACACTACTAAATTAGGCCACAGTTATATATTAGTGAAGTTTTAGAAAAGAATGCCCCGAGTCATACTAGCCCAGAGGTAACCTAAACCATTGGTGGTCGATTGGGGCTCTTATATCATAGCTCAGATATCTGCAATCTCTGTTTTAGTAGGTTCATGCTTTGGTACCTACTATTAGACAGCCATGTGCTTCTTTCTTCTCTGAACTGATCTCTGGTTATGAAGTTCTGGTTCCTACTATTAGACAGCCATGTGCTTCTTTCTTCTCTGAACTGATCTTTGGTTATGAAGTTCTGGTTCCTAGTGTATGCTTTTCTCTTTCGTTGTGCATAATTGTAGGAGTAACTGAGATTTATTCATGTAGGCTCAAGACCCAAGAGCAAACCTAAGAGGGAAAAGACAGAGGAAGAGAAAAAATTTAGAAGAAGGGCCAAATATTTCTTGGTAACACAGCTGGTAGCGGTTTTAGTTTTCCTGTCCCTCCTTGGTGGATCTGATGATGCTGAAGTAGAGCTTGATGATGACGATGATGGTTTGGATTACAATGACTGAACAAGAATACATTTTTCAGTTGAGCTCTTATCTTACAAGCGATTAGCTTTCCTCAGTTTCAGGCCATACCTAATGTGGATTTTCTTGTTTACTCTTTCATTTTCATTTTGCATGGAAATTTTGCATCTATACAGATCAATGAATATGATTTGTGACATAGACCAAGCTATATTTTGGGCAGGAATATCTAGTTTAATGTTCAAAGCAAATGATTCTTTCGCCAAAGATTGGCTTCGAATGTGCACTTTTGTGAATAATCTGTTGGTGCAGACCATTTTTATTTAGTTTTGTTCTTTAATTTTACTCATGGAGGATGTCAAGAAAAATGTACCATTCCACACAATGTGTAACCTATTATTTCTATTATTACTTTCTTTTACTTTGCAATTCTCAGAATTTAAATTTTGAATCAGAATGTACATCGCGGGAGAATAAGAAAATCACATTTTCATTGAAATAAAATTAATTGGGTAACCACAAGGGGTGATCATTGATCCTCATTCTATGCAGAGTCCTCAAGCTTGATTTTTTTTTCATGCTTCTTGTGGTTATGGTTAGCCATTTTTTACGCAATGTATGGAGTTACATGGCTCCCAAGTTTACCTACTTTGTGATAAATCAGCACAGATTTAAATGCATTAAGTAGGAGATGAGAGGATTATTGCAAGAAATTCTGGATAAGGTTGGAAGGAGTACTATAGCAGTCCTAAGTCGAAGCCTTTGTGTCACGGGTTGCCACCCGTGGCACGTCGAAAGCCGCGAGGGACCTTGGCGTGGGGCATGTCTGAGCATGATTGGCCGGTGGCATGGCAATCTCGTAATTTGTATTTTCCATATTTATTGGATTTATGGATTATGACTCCTCGAGGGGGTAGGATGTTTCTTCCTATCAGTTTGGAGATGGCTCAGAATGCTATTATAAGGGGGGGCATGGTGTTGATTCTACCACCCCCTGGTGCTACCGAAAGGGATAGCATTCAAGTGAGTCCCCCAAGGGAGTGGGCGAGACTTGAGGGCCGGCTGTGGCACGTGGCTGCAGTCCTCATGCTAGTCAAGGAGCTACATGGGCGGCATTGTGCCCGGTGGGGCAGATGTTGGGCATTAGCGTCGAGGATGGGGTTGTGGCATTCGCACCCGCTACGCCATAATTATAAAGTGGTGGGGCTTATGTCCATGACGGATTGGACCTCGGTGTGCACACTTGCATGCCGTGTGTCTCGTGTGTACTTGCGCATTGGGTTCACGCTTGTGCACACGGCCGCTTGGTTTGGCTAGCATTGGTGTCGTGGGGCACAATGTTGTGGGCTTAACAGTCGCTATTTGGTGGTGCCTTTCCTTGCGGGCAACCTTGACGCGGGGCGCTAAGAGCTTCAAGGATGGAGGCGTTGTGCCTAACAAGTGATGCTTGGCTGACGCGCGCATGTCTAGTTGCACATGGCCATCTGGCTTGTGTTTCGAGAGGGACTGGCGCTAAGCACATTGCTTGCCGTGTGTGCGCGCATTTGAGTATGGCGTTGCTATCGCCTATAGCTTGGGTTGCCTTATGGCTTGAGCATCAGAGATCCGTGCTTAAAGAGTTATGCGGGGCATTACGGATGGATCCTGGACAAGCGCATAATCTTATGCCTTGGTGTTTGAGTTTGGCGGGACTATTGCTTGGAGCATAGTCGCCTCACGGGTGTATTCCGCTGCGTATGATCATGGCGGGTCGCATTAGTGTCACCGTGTGGTGCCCGGCCTGCCAGCCCGTAACACTTTGGCATGACATGTATAATTCATGCTATGTTTGGATATGTGACCGGGAGGGAAAAGAAAATGAAAAGTTAGTGACATTAGTAATGGGATACGTATGTAAAAGTTCATCTGTCTCAAGTACTCACTTCAACTTCCCTATATCATCCCTTCTATAGCAGAGGTTTATTTGGGCATGACACTGCACCTTTCTTCCATTGATCCCTAGCCAAATTCTTAAATTAGTAAAATTTTAATCAATTTGATTATTCTATATTTTTTCCTAATATTGAAATTTTTTGGTTTCAATTAACTTTTGAATAATTTTTTGTTTTTGTTTTATTTACTTTTTGGTCTAGTTGAATCTACTAGTCCACATTCTTGTCTGTTCAAAGTTTAAAAATTTTTGCTTAGATTTTTCATATTTTGAGTATCTAAATTAAAAATTAGTATATCACCCCACTCAAATACAAATAATTTTAGCTTGTTATGATAATATACTACTTTACTATGATCATTTTTGTGTTCAACAGGTCAGTCATTGTAAAATTTAAATTTGAGTGGTCCGTACCATTAAAGAAATTACATATGTTGGCCCCCCACTACGAAATTTCTTGGTCTGCCAGTGTCCTCGCCATGATTTGCTTCACACTCAAGACTCAATCGCCTGCTTCTAAACCACTCCATCGTTTATTCTGTGTATATGTTTGTGTTAATGCATTTTAATGCTTGTATACTGTGGTAAATTGAGGAGATCAACAAAAACTAGACAGGGCAACAAGCTATTGGATATGTGGGTCTTAAGGGTATGTATTTAAATACTCAAATTTATTTTCTTACATGTTGTGTGTGATTTATCTTTTGATTTTGTTGTTTAATTCGTTTCGAATTGGTAATGTTTTTTTTTTTTTTTTTGGTTAATTTTTCCATTCTTGAATTTTATTAGTTTGAATTCGTAACCTCTGCGATGTGTTTAGTTTGTGTTCTTAAATTTTATATGTGGATCCATTAAAACTGGAGAAAATCTATGAATGGGGCTTTTATTTGCATGATGAATATTCAATTGTGTTAATTTGTTCTCATGGTGAATTTATTGAATAGTTGCTCTCAAAGGCTCTCAAACTCGCATCTCTGATAATTCGTATTTTTTTTTTTTATAACAGTATATCCATATACATCTAGTTGCAGCTTATTTGTTTGGGAAGACTATAAAATTGCTAAATTATATTTGTTTTCTTGCAATATAACATGTAAAGAATATTTTCACTTCGCCCATTTTACATGCATACACAAACTATCAATAAATTTTTCCTGCACAAATAGGTTATTCAGACTTTCATAGGGAACAGCTAGAGAATGGTAAAATAGGCATTCATGATGGGCATTAGTTTCTTTTTAATCTTTTTAGGTATAGGAGTATTGACGTTTAGAATTATTATAGTTTATAATATTGTTTTAAGCAATGATCATCGTTCAGTTGTTCAATTGTAGGGTTTTTTGCTTGATTTAAATTAATAAGTAGTGTCTTAGTGGATGGCTTATTTAACAAATTGATTAGCTAGTTGAGATTAACAGTATTTTTGGAGCGACAAGATTTTATGAAACGGGCATTTCAAAATGAAAAATTTAAGGTATGGAATGAAGGTGATTAAAATGTACACTGTAATTCTTTGTTAACAATGATAGAGCCTGTCTCGATCTTGTTATATAGTATTATGATTTGATGAAGTATTGGACATCAATAGAATTGACATTACAAGATTATTTCAAGCTGGATACCATCCTGTATTTCTACAAAAGATGATAATGTACATGTTCTCTTTGCTCTTCTTCTTCTTCTTCTTCTTCTTCTTCTTCTTTTGCGTTATGAAATAAAGCAAGACCCACGAATCACAAAATTTCATACTTTCAATTGAGTTCAAGAAAAATGATAAGTCAAATACTATAATGATTATAGTTATTATTAGCAAGCCTATGCAGAACCTTAAACAAATGTGTTGCCTTGACGAATTGCTCCAGTTTTATTAGGCAATAGGTGGTGACTTTATTTCCTACTTTATGTATGTTGATCTGAAATCAACTGTATATCACATCCCCTTCCCAGTATTTCCAACATATTTTTTGGAATCAAGCCACAAAGGGTGCCTTCTTTTTACAACATATTTGTTTTCAATTTTTTTTGGCACAACAAAAAAAATATAAAATAAAAATTTTCATTTTCTAAAATATTCCCAGTATTTCTAAAATATTTTTCATGGTTGACTATTTTGCGTCTTGACTCTCTAATTATCAACTTCATAGCCAATGTGCACACAGAAAATCTAGGACTATGTAGGAGGAACTATGTTCTCTTTTCTATTGCTTTGTGCGTGTAATTCACTACAACAATTCTCAGTTTTGGTGACAAAATTATTGATGATGGATCAAGTTTTATCACTAGAAGTAGCCATTTTGCAATGAAACATACCTTTGGCCACTAATAAGAAAAGCAAGCACTATCTTTCACAAACTAATGCTTTCTCACTAATATTTTGACGCTAAATACATTATTGAAAATTTTTACATAATTAAAATTTTTTAAGAAGGAGAAACTGTGATGAAAAGTATTATGTTGTCACTAATGTTAGTAAAACAAAAGTGATAAATAATAATTTGTAGTTAATTTTTCAGTACATGGTGACGGCTTTTTTGTCACAAAAGTGATGTGGTATGAAAAAAAAAGGAACAAATATTGTAATTTTTCACTCCAATACCACACACTTTCTCTGTAAAACGCGATTCCAAATTCCAATTCCTCTCCCTCTACAATCGTCTCTCTTGTGCTTTGTTTCTTCCCCATTGCAAAACCTAAGCGTAATTCCTCCATTGAAGCTTGAAGTAACCTCCATTGAAGTTCAATGAAACCTCCTTAGATTTCCTCTGCCTCCCACCGTCTCACCTCGCTGCTTCAAATTCCTCTGTCTCTGAAGACATCGCTGGTTCGAGCCTTCAATGACGCCTCTGCTCTAAGCATTTCTCTCGAAATTGCGACGCTTCTAATGGATAAGGCTCTCTCGTATGTGACAATGTGAACTCCATTTCTCACCATTGACTACTTCAACTCTGCCTAAATCCAAGCCCTAGAAACCTTAGAATTCCTCTCCCCTCCCACCGTGCCACCTTGCTCATTCGAATTCCTCCACCTCCGAAAACCTTCGCTACTTTGAGCCTTCGTTGATACCTCTGCTTTGATCGTCTCTCTTGAAATTGAGAGCTTCTAATCGATACTGCTTGATATCTTGAAGTTCTTCTCCTGTGTTATTCCTCGCTTCATCTATTTCGAAATTGGAAATTTTGCGAATATTCATTCCTGCTATGGAGAAGCTCGCAATGACAACCAGAGGAACTTCAGCTAACCAAGTAGTGAGATTATAAATGCAGATGTATTTGCTTTTTCACCTTGAATGAGGTTTTCTGTTGCTTTTGTTATTTTCTCATAAAATTTGATTACGATGATCTAAAATTGTAGTTTTTGAAGTTGTGAGATTGATCAATTTTAGTTTACGAAATTTAGGACCTTTATGATACTAAGATGAGCAATCAACTCATAGCAAATGCATAATTGAACTTGCAGGTTTTCATTTATATTTGAGTGATCTCTTTTGATATTGTTTTTTTGTTTGTTGTCAATTCTGCAGTCAATTTTCTTCTTGGAAAAATTGAAAGAAGCTTCAGTTCGGGAAGTAATATGGTTTAATTTTACAGAGATGTATTCGTGAGTTTCCAATCCGTAGGGTACGTTTTCAATTTTAGTATTTTTAGTATGTTTTCCAACTAATCACTGATGATTTCTGGAAGTTTTCTTATTTTTATAATATGACTTAACCAATGAAGTTTACTTTATTTTCATAGGTGAGATTCTGAATGTAGTCAAATGTAGTGTTGAATTGGCTCTTTTTATTTTGATTGAGTTTACATGTGATTTAGATCGACATTACAGTCTACTTGACGTCATTGCAAGAGAAAGATGAGCCCACTTTTGATTGTGAGGAAGAAAATGGTTCAGAAGTGGTCCAATTCGAAATTCTATAGTTGGATCTATCCTTGGTAACTTGTCCTACTAAACACGTCTTTTGATACAATTTGGTTATGTACATCTTGTGTATATATTTACACACAAAAAATAATCGTATATATATTTGTATAAAGTGAAATTCTTGTAAATAAGCTCTTCTCTGGTTCTTGTTGGAATGTGTACTGCTCAAGTCCGGGTGGTAGGGTTTTTTATGGGTAAAGGGGAGGGAACCCCCTACACCCCTAAAAAAAAGTCTATCTACTAAAAAAATTACATTCATTAAAGATATGTAAAGATGCTATGAACCAGGAATGCAACTTACCATCTTGTCAGAAAAGTTCTCTCACATTGAAATTTCAAGCTGATATTGTGTGTATTATAGTTAGAGTATTAATTAAATAGCCATGTCATTTGAGCAATAGTACATTAAAGGTGCACTATATTTGATTGGAATTTCTGATGCAATGAAAATGTTGTTTTGACTTTATAGTGGCAAGAATACAGTTTATATCAAGCTTAGCATGATTGGATGTGGCTGCAACAATGATGATACTTAATTGTGGGAAACTTGGCTTTTATGATTGTGTGTCCTCAGCTTATTGCACATGAGTTTTGTGCAGAGCTTCAATTTCAGAGCTAAAGATTCTTAAATAGTATTATTTCATTAATAAAAAGGTAATTTCTTGAAGCTAGCTTATCATGGTCTAGTGATGGTGTTTACCTATGCCAGCCCCTCTGTAAATAAATTCCATTCTTGGTTCATTCTCACGTCGCATTATTGTCCCATCAACAATCGTAATTCACTAGATTAAGGCTTAAAGGCTATTATTCACATTGGAAGCTTTGTTAATAAAAACATTTTACATTATGCAAGTCAAGATATTCAAACCTTAGTTAGTTGTTGTTAGGAATGAATCATTGGTTGATGAACTCACAGAGGCTTTGGCTGATGTTGAACACAAGCCTGAAATTATTCCTAAAGAGCAGGGTGTCATTGAGATTGGCCACCGTCTACTTTCCTTACTCACCCCTTATTTTGCTGATGCAAGTCCTTTTCATTACTTCGTGGATATTGCATGTAATATGTTTCCAGGTTGCTCGCCACCCAGATGCTATCACTGTAGTCACAGGAATAGTAGGCTGCGTAGGTTTGAAGGCAAACTCTAAATCTTGTTGCTTCAATGTTTTTCCTTTTATCTTCCATTTTGGACTAGTTTAGCTAGAAAATCTAGTGCCCATCTATAGTCATAATAGTAAGAGATTCTAGCTTAAGTTTGATTATTTATATGGAATGTATAATTTAAACTCAAATTTTAGAGGTTTTTGTTGAAAGACACCTGTGTGCTTTAATTATTTGATGGGGGTTAACTAATTTTATCGAGAATCAAGAAGAGGAGTATAGAAGTAAATTTTCCTTTAATTTTTTGGTTTTTAAATTAATTGATGTAGTGTAGTAAAGGACAATTTTGTTCTTGGACTCTTAATTTTGCAATGTAGAGATTTGATTCTTTCTGTGTTTGTGTGTGCATCCATTTCATATCCTGCGTATTAATAAGGAGGGCTTACAATTTCATCTAGAACCAAACTTTTTTCAATTGCCTTACAATTTCATCCATTTCTCAATTAAACTATTTGTTTGGATGTTGTTGCCTTAGAGAGAATAGAATGAGTCCCCCTAGCCCTAGTCTATAGTTTTAATTAAAGGATGAGAGAAGTATTAAAGCTTATAAAGAGATTTACAAAACTGTGATGAGATAAATTATTTATAGATTTGATACTATAACAATTGTCAAAATCAACTACTTACACTTTCATGACCTAAGAAGTTTTAGTGACTTTTATCCTATATAGAACCAAACTTTTTCAATTACGTTTCAATTTCATCAATTTCTCAACTATGTCCTCTTTGGTTTCTGTAGATATTGCTGCAAAACCATTAAAAATAGACATTTGAAATGGCCTCTCAGTAAGAGCATGTGAACTCATACTAAATTAAAATTTTTTTTTAATACAATTGTTTAAGGATTTTACCAACTCAATACATGCTGTATATGTATCAATTGATTGAAGTACACACGCTTCACATATCTTTCTAATTTTATTGTTGTAATTCTATTTTTAGTTATTTTACTCTATTGTTATATATATATTAGGTATAAACCCATGCACTATACGAGAAGTGATCACCTCTTACTAAAAAAAAAGTGCACGGCAAAGCTATTAAATAAAGCACAAAATCATATACCCAATAAATAAAAAAAGGGGTGAGTTTTGGTCATAACACTCACATTCATAGGCTACATCAACTTGAATAGTCATGCATGCTAGAAGATACACATCATAAATTTTTTATCATCTTTTTAGTATCTTATTTATTCATTAGAAAGAACAAATTCAATAGCTATACTTGTAGCACAATCTCACCCAGTAAATATATATACGTATAGTACTTCATTTAATTATAGTCACCTGAAAAATTAAATATCAACTTCACAATATTACTTGTAGCACTACCTTACCGTTTCTGTAAAACTTTTTAGTATCTTAGTTATAGTCACCTAATAAATACAATACCAATCTTATCTAATTTATATCCTATAAAAGTAGCTCAATAAATTTAATAGTTATCTAACAAATTGCCCCTATGATGTGGCATTTGAAAAATATAAGAGCATCTAGAATGTCACGTAGACACCACTTAGGAGATGTCGTATCCCGATTTTCAAACCAAGCTCTGTTGGCTTAGAAAAAAGTAACAGTATTCTCTCGTTAGAACTTATTATTCTAGATGAGTGCGACTAGGTTTGATCTTGAAATTGACTTAAACAAGGGCTTTTGAAAAAAGTTTGAAGTCACCACCTAGCATAGTTAAAGATGTGTTAGGTGACCTAAAACTAAGTATAATTCGAAGACTAAACTTAGATTTTTCAAAATCATTTTGAAAATGTACTTCTCAAGAAGTTTTTTTGAAAAACAGATTTTTAGCAACTTTTTAAATTGTTTTAAAGCCTTTTGAAAACATGACTCCAATTTTGGTCTTCAAAATAGAAATCTATGGCCCAGGGGTTGATTAGGTGTAGAGAAGATATCTTAAGATCATCACCTTACTCCGTCCTTTCATCTTAATTCACTCACTTGAACAAACGGTTATTAATATTCACTTTAGAATTTTGAAAAATAGGTATGGTCATCACTTTTTGGATGAATGATGCACGATGTATATATATATTTAAAAAGATGTTTGAAAATATGAAAGTTTTGAAAGGATTTGAAATAGAAATTTTGAATTGATAGAAACTTTTGACGAGGGAACTTAGGTTGAAATAAAAGGTTATGATTGCACCATTTTAGGTTGCCTATGTGTCTCATTTGGCGAGAATTAGGTCACTTGTAGCTCGGGCAAGGGCCTAATAGAGAATAGGCACATTGGGGCATTTGGAATGCTTTGAAGACACATTGAGGTCTTTTGAAAGGTTTGAAGATGTTTTGAGGTCTTTAGAAAAAGATAACTTGAGAACTTAGGAAAATGCTTTTAAAATAGGACTTGGGATGTTTGAAGTGTTTTTGAAATTGGGTTCGCTGTTGATTTTAAATATTTTTTAAATTAACTCAAGAGAGTTTTAAATATTTTTGAAAGAACTCAAAGGAGTTTTTAGAAAGGTTTTAAAATAACTACATGGAGTTTTAGAAAGGTTTTGAAATAACTCGAGTTTTGTTTTGAAAATTTTAGAGGTAGAATTTAAATTGAAAATGCTTTCGTGAATTTGTCTTCGAAAAACTTTTGAAAGTAGTTTTTGAATACCTTATGAAAGGTATATTTAATGTTTTATCACCTTTAAGAGTTTAGTTATTGAAGAACTAAACTCCTTTAGGGCTATGAGTTTTGAAAACATGTTTGGAAATGAGAGTTAGAGACTTTCCTTTTGGGTTTTTAAAACTTTTGGTTTAGAACCCTTTTTGAATATCTCATTTATACTTAAATAATCCTAACTATGGAAGAATTATGGTTGCTTTAAGAATGTGTTGTTTGAAAATCATTTTTGAAAAGAGTTTTTGAAAACACTTGGGTTTTAGAACCTTAATATAGACAACCTTGAAGATTGTATTTCAATGTATCACCTTCCATTGGAATCCCTAACCATAAAGGGGTAGGGATACTTTAGGGTTGTGAGTTCTTGATAACATTTTGAAAATAGTTTTTGGAAAATGCTAAGTGTCTAGCCTTTTGAGTCGAGATAAGTTTAAAATAACTTCTTGGAAGTATTTTTGAAGATGGAGTATGGGAATATTTGAATTTTTTTTTGAAATCTTAAGAGAGTAGAATATTTTTGAAAGAATGCCATGCAAGTGATTTTTGTAATTGAAAAAGGGTTTAAAAAGGGTCTTTGAGTTGGAGCCTTGAAGTTTACTAACTTTGGTTGGGTTGACCTAGGGTTAACTAACTCGGGTTAGGTTAACATAAGGTTAAGGTGAGCTAGGGTTAACTAACTTGAGTTAGATCAATCTAAGGTTGGATAACTATGGTTAAGTTAACTTAGAGTTGGAAGGTGATTTTGATCTAGGGTTTGTCCCTAGTGGTTTTGGAAAAGGGTTTGGTGCATGAATTTTGAAAAGGGGTTTTGAAAACCATGATGCTTTATAAAAGACTTGGAAAACAACTCTAAAGAGTTACATGAATTTTGAAAAAGATCATTGCACGAAAATGGGCTCTAATCAAGTGTAAGGTTTGTATGGTTGATATTTGGAAACCACTCCAAGAAGGGTTTCATTGGGGCCATTATAACCACTAACATAAAGAGAGCCAATCTTTTAAAAATCAATATGTAATGGTGGTTTTAGAAAATTATTTTTTTTATGCAAAATAAAGGGAATGAAATTTTGAAAACCCTTCTTGAAGAAGGTTGTTTTGAAAACCACTTTTGGAGTGTAGAAAATCACTCTAGTGAGCTAGGGTTTCTATGGTCAATACATAAGGGAACCACTTAAGAGAGGGTTCCATGAGGACCATTTCAACCATAAAATTCAAGAGAGTAAAGTTTTGAAAATCATATAGAAAGAGAAAGTTTGAAAACTATTTTAACAATAATGAAGACAAATACTCTTTTGAAAATCTCTTTTGAAAAGAGTTGTTTTAAAAACCAACTCTAATGAACTAGGGTTTATATGATCAAGATAATGAAAAAACAACTCAAGAGGGGGTTCCAAGTGACCATTTTAACCACAAACCTCAAGACAGTGGATTATTAAAAATTAATATAGAATAGAAGAGTTTGAAAACCAATTTTATGCAACATGAAATAGGAAGAAATATAAGGATGTAAAATATAGGTTAGGAGGTCTATGGAGGGCTCCCTAGGACATAAAAATCTAAAGCTTTAAACTAAGCTTTAAGAAACCAACTCTTAGGACCATTTTTAGAAATGCACTTGAATATGAATTTTGAAAAATGTATAGAGATTAAAAATGCTAGGGGTTTGAAAAATGGCTTTCAAAATGAAAAATGGAGCCAATCATACAATACATTAGCATAATAGCTATATGCAAACAGGGGTCATGAAATCATACAAGGCTATAGGCCACACCAAATTGTAAGGTGCTCCAAGGCTATGCTATTTTAATGTAGGCTAGTGAGAGATCCTCCTACATAGTGGTTCTCACAAGCTTTCCTTTAAGCATGAACTAAGAACTCATTTGTTTTAAGCATGCAAGAAAAGTGGGTAGAAGATGGGGGTTTAAAATAGAGAATAACTTAAGTAGGCTTGGAGGGAGAAGAGAAGAGTGGGAATGGCAAAATGTAAAAGAGAATACCACCTTTGTCTTTAAACCACTTTCAAGCTTTCATGAATGACTTGTCTTGAATTTGAATGGCTTTAGAGAGGCTTGAAGGGGCTGTAAATGGCTCTTCTATAGCATTGGAAACTTTGTAGATGGAGTGTATAGGCTAGAGAGAGGTTGAATCTAACTTAGGTGCTTGGAGGGTGAGGTGTATAGGGAATTTTAGAGTTCTGAGGCTATTTCTGCAGAGCTTTGTTACTGTTTTTGATTCTAGAATATGTAGAGGGGGAATCCTGTATTTATAGGCAAACTAGTGAGGGCTGGCGCATGTACTATATGCGACTGGGCAATTTTTGCCCTGGCGCATGTAGTAAATGCGCTAGTACTGTTTCACTGTTTAAATGGCATGTGGCACACTCTGTATTGACTCAACTTGGGAAGCAAACAAAGTTTTGATCGATCTGATCACAATCTGGGCGCATGTAGTGTATGCTCTGCCGTCGAAAATTTTCGTGTTAATTTTGCCTCAGTAATTGTGTAATCTGGAAAGATTCGGGGAAATCAATCACATCCACGATGTTCTTCTATTATTTCTTAAGAACCAAAAATTTTTAGGGAGCTTAAAAGGTGTTCGAAAGAGTGAGATATTATCTTAAGAAGCATGTATGAAAACACACTTTTGTGGAGCGCCTGTGATACACTCCTTTGATGTTTAAAAGTAGCAGTTTTTGAGTCACGTGATTAGGGCCTTCGGGGAGCGATCTCTCCGATCAGATCATACCAATGGAAAATCCTTTGGAAATACTTTCGAAAATATCCTAATTTACACATTTCTCAAGTCATTCAACAGTATGTTATAATTAGGGAATTGGAGGAAAAGACAACTTTGGCGGAGCGTTTGTGAGACGCTCCAGGGGTCACTAAAAGTGATAATTTTTGAGCTATGAAATTGTGGGCTTTAGGAAGCGATCTATTCAATTGAGTTGTATTAATGGAAAGACCTATGAATAGGCTTTTGGGAATTCCATGATTTACACATTTCTTAAGTCATTTGACGATGCGTTATTGTCGAACCCCATTTTCGAATGCTGGACCTTTTGGCTCAGGGAGAATTGATATGGTGCTCTCTCGTTAGAACTCATCCTCTCAGAAGGACGAATACGATAGGGTTTGAATTTTTGAAATGGAATTGAATAAGGTTTTTTGAAAAGGTCTTTGGAGTCGCCACCTAACATATTTAAAAATGTGCTAGGTCATCGACACGAAGTAAAATACGAGGGTTAAACATAGATTTTGAAAAAGATTTTTGAAAAACGTCCTTATGAGAGGGTTTTAGCAGGTAGGATTGTTCGACAACCTTAAAAACGTTGGAAAAGCCTTTTTGAAAATTGACTATGATTTGATCTTTGAAACAGAAATTCTTAAGTCCGGGGGTTGGTTACGTGTAGGGAAAATATCCTAAGACTATCACCCTACCTCGCCCTTACAATACCTATATGTCTATTCACCTTTTACTCACCTAATTATGACTTACGGTTATCTATGTTTAATGCTATTCACTTAGAAAACTTTTGAAAACAAAATTTGAAAAAAGAGTTTGAAAGATGGGGTTGAGTTTGAAAAATGGTTATGGAATTGAGAATTTGGAAATGGCTATGACCGCACACCATGAAGGGTTGCCTACGTATTTTGTTAAAGAGGATTAGGTCAGCCGTAGTTCGGACAAAAGTCTGAAAGAGTTGAAATTTTGAAATGAGTTTCTATTTTTAGAAAGTTTTTATATTTAGAAAGTTTTGTTTTCAAGAAAGTTTGAGTTTGAAAATGTTTCCTTTTTAGGAAATGTTGAACTTTGAAATGTTTCATTTTCAGGAAAATTTGATTTGGAAATGTTTCCTTTTCAGGAAGATTAAGATTTGAAAAGATGTTTCATTTTTAGAAAGATTTGATTTGAAAATGTTTCATTTTCAAGAAGATTAGGTTTGAAAAGATGTTTCCTTTTCAGGAAGATTTGATTTGGAAATGTTTCATTTTCAGGAAGATTGGGATTTGATTTAAAAAGTTTCTTTATCAGGAAGATTGGATTTGAATTGAAAAGATTTGATTTTGAAAAAGGCAAGTTTGGATTGTTTCCAAAATAGGAGTTGATTTAGGTTTCAACTTTGCAAGGTTTGAAAAAGGAGTGATTTGAGGGATCTGAAATAGAAGGTTTTGATTTGATCGAGTTAAAAAATAAAGTTTGGAAAATGAAAGTTTCGACTGATTTGGAAATTGAAGATTTGAAAAGTATGATTTTGGCTTTAAAAAGGGAAGTTTTTGAGTGGGCAAAAATAGAATTTTTCTAGGATTGGACTTTTAGGGTTTGACAAATGAGAGTTTTATAAATGTTTTGAAAACCGAGTTTTTTGAAAAACATGTTTTAGGGCTTGAAACCCTAACTGGGATTATAGACATTCAAATGAATATTGCACTTTGCCTAAGGCCATTCTAGTCATTGAAAAACTAGAATCACTTTAAGCTTGTGGCTTTGAAAAACAATAAAGGCACGAGGCTAAAAATGTAGACCTTTCGGGTCTTTTTGAATGTCACTTTTCTCGAAATGACCCTATTCGTGAAAAGACTAGGATCATCCCAAGACCGTGCTTTTAAAAAGAAGCAAATATAGGCTAACATGAGCCATTTAGAATGTCACACTTTTTTAGGAAAATCCTAACCATAAAAGGGTTAGGATCTACCTAGAATTGTGGTTTTAAAAAAACTACTTTGTGAGAATATAAATGCATGACAACAATAATAACGACATGAAACAAATAAGGCTAGGTGTCACCACATTGCAAGGGCCCCCCAAGGCCATGCGGTGAAACAAGTGAATGTTAAGAAGAAAGTCCCGATGAGTAATCTCCTCTTGCTCACTCTCGACATGGACTTAACGTTCTCTTGTTCTAAACATGCAAGATATAAGGGTTTAGAGATGGGGGATTAAAAAGAGAAGAACCCAAATGGGTTCAGAGGGAGAAGAGAGAGTGGGGGAATACGGAAAGTAAATGGAGGATTTACCTTGTCTCGATTCTTCTTTATTTGATGGAGGCTCGAGCCTTAGACTTGGGAAGACTTCGGGAGCTTCCGGGCAACTAGGCGAACCTTCGGTGGAGCTCGGAAGCTAGGGCTTCGGGAGTTCGAACTCGAACTCAAACTCGAACTCGACCGGCGAGACTTCAAGAGAGAGAGAGAGAGAGAGAGAGAGAGAGAGAGAGAGAGAGAGAGAGAGAGAGAGGGCTCTGAGAGTTGTCTGGAACAGAGAGGGAGAGTTTTTGGATAGAATGTTTAATCCAAAATAGTCAGGGGGGAGGTTTGTATTTATAGTGTAAAAAAATGAGCCGTTATGTGCCACTCTTAGTGGCGCATGCATTGACCATGGCCGTGCGCTACCAAGAGTGGCGCAGGGAAACTTAATGATGGCTTAAAAAAAGGCTAGATATGGGGCTGGTCGATTCGTAACTGATTTTGGGGGGTTATGCGCCACTATTAGTGGCGTATGGCAGAAGTTAAAGCGTGCACCACTAATAATGGCGCAGGCTCATTAATAGGAGTTGAAAAAGGGGACTGATCAGAAGGTTGGTTGATTTGTAATCGCCTTTGACAGCTAGTGTGCGCCTCTAGAAGTGGCTTAAGGCTAAGAAAATGGTCATACTTCACTCAGAGTGGAGCAAGGGGGTTCTGGTTCGAAAAGGAAAGTGTCGGACAACAGGACCCGGTTGAAAATGGAAGGGGACACTCTAGACAGTGTCCTAAAGGTTGTCGGCTTGATTCCCAGAGCCGGTATGGTTGAAAAGAGTGATTGAATCGCGGTCACCTCATCTTGGGAGTTCTAGGGCTGACCAAGATTGACTGAGGTTGACCAGAGTTTACTAGGGTTGATTGGGTTGACCAGAGTTGACTGGGGTTGACTAAAGTTGACTGGGGTGTTGCCGGTTTGATACCCAGAGCCGGTGTGGTTTCCTAAGGCATTTGGATGCTTAGGGGCAAAACAGTCATTTTAATTAGGGAACCTTTGAGAAAGGTTCGGGGTTGACTGGATGGCACTGGACATGCCAGACTGTCTAGAGACGGATCTGGAAGGTGGTCTTACCGTTTCGAGGACTTGGTACTTTCTCGAAGAACGTGTCGGGCCTACTTGGGGTAAAATAGTCATTTTTCACCAAGACGGGCTAGCAGGTGTCGGTGTTGACCGGTCTGGATCTGGTTTGGATTTTTGTCTGAGGAATTGGTACTTTCTCAATGGACAGGCTTGAAAGGGTCTTATTGCGTTAAGGGACAACTTTTCTCAAAGTTCATGCCAAACTTGGACGGTCTTCCATCCTCGAGGGGTTTATGCTTTCTCAAAGAATGTACCGAACTTGGACGGTCTTCTGTTCTTAAGGGGTTTGTGCTTTCTCAAAGAATGTGTCAAATTAGCGAACATTTTACATTGGCAGGCTAGCAGGCGCCAGAAGTGAAACTTTCTTCCATTTCGGGGACTTAGGTACTTTTCGGAGATAAGTGTGCAAGGGGCTTTACTGATCTGAGGGATAAACTTTCTTGGTGATCGTACCATGCTAGATTGGATGGTTTTACCGTCAATGAGGGATCAATTTTCTCAAATGACGGGACAACTGGATTTGACTTTGAATTTAAATGGACTTATCGTCTTATGGAAGACGTGTCGAGTTGGATTGGATTGACTAATGTATGAGGGGCATTTTGGTCATTTTGTCTCTATTAGGCCTAGTGGGCATGCGAAGCAATTGACAGATTGGAATGGATTTGGAAAGTCGGTTTGGGCTTGAGTGTGCTTGTGGTGGGTTGAGTGTGCGTTCTGTCAGGCTGGAGATAGCTGAGTGGCCAAAATAGGGTGCTAACAGCTGCCCATGTTTTCTGTCTGTGCTTGTCGGAGACAAAACGATAAAGTAAGGGCCCTATTTGGGTCGTGAGACGATTGGAGGGACCGGAGTTGATGAACTTGAAAACTGGTTTTTGAAGATGATTTTTGAAATGATTATTTTGGACAAAAAGTTCGAAAAACCTTTGAAAGCGTTTTGAAATAGGGCTTTTGGAGGGAAAGCCTGGGAAACTGAACATTTGAATTGGATAAAAACTTTTTGAAAGGAAAAGTTTTAAAAACTGAGAAATTGATTCAAAATAAACTTTTTGAAGGAAAAAGTTTAGAAAACCTAGAATTGAAAATTTTCTTTTGTAAAGGGAGAAAGTCCAGAAAACCCCATTATTTGACGGGAAATAAAAACTTTTGGAGGAAAAAGTTTTAAGAAACTGATAGGGTTGATTTTGAATCTAAAACTTTTGAGGAAAAAGTTTAAAACTGAAATTTAATTTTTTGAGATAAACTTTTGAAGGAAAAAGTTTAACATCGGAATTTGTTTTTTGAGATAAACTTTTGAAGGATTAAGTTTGAAACAAGGATTTAAAATTTTTGATGTAGGATTTGAAAAATTTGAAGTAAAATTTTGAAAGATAAAGTTTGAAACCAGACTTAAATTTTGAAGTAAATTTTTGAAGGAATAAGTTTGAAATCAGGAACTTTTTGAGGATGAAAGTTAACACCTGAACTTTTTAAGGATAAAATTTAGAAAATCGAGAATGATTTTGAAACCATTTTTTGAGAACAAAGCTTAAGAAACCTTTGAAATTGATTTTGAATTTTAAAACTTTTGAGGAAAAGTCTAAGAAATTTAGAAAATTATTTCAAAAGTGATTTTGAAGGACCCCATTTTTTTTTTATACATACCTCTTACCTGTCAATGAACCTTTATCGGGTCTCTTTTTTTCTGTCTTGTCTTCAGAATGACTGATAAGGGGGATGATGATTTATGTAGCAGGCGATGGTTGAGTTGACAATGACGAGAGCTGCTTTTGGCGAAGGATAGGACTAACGCTACTATCATTTGAGTTGATGGAGGTGACCAGTACACTCTGGTGATCATACTGGGAATTCGCTAAGCCAGGTTTTGTTGAGGTGGAGTGTGAGCAATTGTAGAGTTGGCTTGAAGAGGATGGAATTATAGAGCGAGCTATTCCTTCTTGTTCTCCTTGCTCTCTTGATTGAATTTCACTTTTAGCTTTCAAGAGGCCTTCGAGAGGCTAGTAGCTTATGAGTATTATTTTTAAAATTCTTTGGACTGCTGGTGAGGAAGAGGCCCATGTGAGGCTTATAGAAAGGATACCTCAGACAAGGTTGTTGAAAATGAGCTGAACTTAAGGAGTCATAGGAGGTTATTTTATGTTTGTAGTTCTTCTAAGTTGGCTTGACTGATAAGTTTTGATTTTGGCAAGCAATATAGGATTCTTATTGATGTGTTTGTAGAAGGATTTTGTTTCTCCGAGAGTCTTGAGTTGGTTTATGAAGGAGGTAAGGTCTTCTTTGATGGGTTCGAAGTGTCTAGAAAGTCTAGCATCTTTGATTGGTTTTTTTATTTGATTAGGATGGTGGGCCATTGCCCCAGTCTTCGTGGCTTGGAAAGGTTTGAATTAGGACAGATTAGTAGGTCAAGAGTGGGACATTGTCCCATTCTCTGTTTCTTATTGGCTATGGATAGCAGCCCAGGCTGTGTGCTGTTTCTCTTCTGTTCTATTCTCTTCTCAGGGCCTATATGGCGCGAAAATTCTATTTAGTTGAACTTCTTCTCTTAAGTCAGTCACCTAGGAATTTTGACTTAGATGAGGAGCCCGCCTTTTACCGTGGTTCTATTTCTGGAGGCCTTTTCTTCGATAAATGCATGGGTTTATGGAGGATGTGCACGTATGTATGCCCCAGTTGGTTTTGACTTGGCTAGCAGGATGATGGATCTTGTTGCGACGTCAAAATGTTATATTTTGGAGACATCTTTGGAACTTGGGGAAGTTTCGGGAGGTGCCCCTTGAACTTGTACCTATCTCAGTATCTCATTAGCAAATATCAAGATATAACAGAGTAATCTTAATAAATGACTTATGACATTCATACTTATCATTTTGCCATGTTGAATTTAGAAATCTGTTACCAATGCAGATTCTTTACATGTTGGCATCTCTTGACCCATTTGTTGAGGCGTGAGACTTTACTGCTTTGTTGAGGCCGTTTTGATTGTTGATAAGGAGATTTGACTCTTTTTCTTTTCTTTCTTTTTTTCCTCTTATTTAAGTCATTTTTGCCACCTATGCCCTTGCGGGTTTTCACAAAAGTTGGCTCTACTATTGTTGTACATCAGCCTCTGTTTTTGAGTTTTCACTGCATCGGTAGTTTGTTATTTTGCCATGACCCTACTCTTTTATCCATAGCGCCCCAGAGGGTTTTTAGTATGTCCTCAGGCCATGCATTTTCTTTTGATTTTTCTCGTTGATGCCAATAAAGACGACTCGTTGTCTGTTGTTGACTGAAATTGTTACTTTAGTTGAAGAATGTTGATGTTGCTTCTGACAGGGGTGAATTGAAATATTTGTTGAGTAGGAATAGAAGTTGTCTTCTCATAACTCCTTCTGCTAGATAAAGCACTTCCCAATATAACTATCTTACTTTGAAGAGGAATGACATCAATAACTAATTTGAAAGGTCTTTTTTGGACTGTAACGTGAGCTAGGTGTCGAGTTTTTGAAAGAATATGATAGAAGGCTTAAACCTATCATTCTACTCGGCTTTGATTTTCGTGATCTCCTTTAACAGTTTCATCCCTTTATTACCCTTTGCTTTTGTAACTAATGCTAAGGTTGTTTATTTGATGACTTTGACCTTGGCATTGCTAGATTTTCCCTATTCATTTTCTCCCACTTACCTGGCCAAAAACTGCTAGACTATTCCTATTTGTTTTCTGCTGCTTACCTGGTTGAAAATGATATTATTGCTAGAGCTATTCCTTTATTTTTTTGGACAGGTAATGGTACCCTTTTTTTTTTCTTTCCCTGCCCTTATGCTTTGGCTTTTGACCAATTGTGGGTGGTGATCACCGAACTGGTTATATAATAAAAATGTGACCAACTCAAGGGGATTTTGCAAGATTTCTATTTAACTGTATGGTAGAGGAATTAAGGGCCTTTCTTTATTTTGATAATTGCCATTATTACTCTATCAGAGTTTCTAATTATATAGAGTAGTGCTTTATCAAGCTTGAGTTAATGAGTGCTGAGAAAACTTTCTTGTCCGTCTCTGCTAGGATCAATGACTTTGAGTTTTCATTGTTGGGAGTGAACTTTGCTTCTAGCTTTCTGCCAGGTTGGAGATGTCTTTTTTGGAGACGAAGTCTCCTGTTGAGGTTTGATTTTTCAGTTGAAGGATTTGGAGTTGCGTCTTTGGTTGTACCGGGTATGTTGTTCTTTAGGAGGCAAGGCTGCTAATACCGCTTCGGTGGTTTGAGTTTTCCTGAGGATTTGGAGAGAGATGGTTCCTTCTTTAATCAGCAGAACTACCTTATTGTAGTAGATCAATGAGGGTGTTGTTGTTCCAGTTGAGATTCTGACTGGGACTTTGTGAAAGGGTAGCTACTCATGCCAACCTTTGTGATATTCTTGACTATTGTATTCTGTTGACTCAATGGTCTCCTTTATTTGTAGATGGTTAGATACTTAGTTGTTGTGATTGATTTTGAAGTTCTGTTATCATGTGCTATTTTAGGTTGCTGGCATTATTTGTGACAATCTGTAGAGGACCTCTGGGGAGTTTTTAAGGTCAAAAGATGCCAGGCTTTGGGATACCTTGCAATTTTCATTTTTTTAGACAAAAAAAAAAAAAAAAATTTAGCACGGCAGATAAAGCATTTCATGATCAAGAGTCATCTATTTCAAATTAGTCTGTTATGCACTTGATATTTACATGACACTTTGATAAGCTAAAATCAAGAGTTCCTCCCGTAGGCTTTACCAAGGCATTCAGGGTCTAAAAATTTGATGGATGGTCCAGTCGGCCAACTTCTTATTCGATGTTACTAGATTGGCGAGACGTTGAGGAGAGTAAGCCAGTAGAAGATGAGGCGTAGATTTTCAGTCAATGATCAGGGACAGAATGACACTTTTTTTTGTGGTTGTTTTTTGTTTTTGTTTTTATTTTATTATTTTTTTTGTTGTTTTTTTTCAAGACGACCACCCCATAACTTGTGCCCCTAGTACCTTCTTAGGTTGGTACCTTCTGCTGCTGAGGTAATTAGTGACCAATTTCCTAACTATCAGGTGACTGGAGGATTTTTCATGTTGATGCATGGATGGCAATTGTTATGACATGGTGTGAAGGTTGTTGATTGAGTGGTAACACTTTGTTGATGAGCGGTTAATCCCTTCTATTCTTTAATGGGCTCATCCTTGTAAGAGTTTTGGACTAGGTGAGACTACGCAGGGATTACATAGCTTTGGTTGTGCTCTTAGGCCTGGGAAAAGAAAAAGAAAAAGAAAAACAAATGGAATTAGCATGTGGAGTTAAAGATCTTATGCCATTTATGTCCTATAGAGGTCCTTTCTTTGCTGAAATCTAGGCATGATGCTAAGTCCATTTTGGAGGTGGAGTATTTCCCTTGCATGCAATACAATACCTCTTCGACATGCGCCAGTCGATGCTTCTTTGTTTGGGCAATCTCAGCTCTATGGACGAAGAGAGATTTGAGCCTCTCTTGAGATATAGTTCTATGCATGCCATGAATCCTTAGGGTTAGGAAATCCTTAGGAGCTTTGGTAGGTTCGATTAATATAAGTTCGGACTGTTCTTTTCTCTTTACAACTGATGAAAATGCGCTGATTTGAGTTTCTTGGAACTCGTGTCTTTAGAATGGATATTGATGCATGAGTCTGATAGTAGTGAATATGTGCATAGCATAATGATAATAGATAAGCAGTTTAGGAAACCCCTTTTTTAGTTTTTGCTTCGTCTTTGGTTTTTTTGGTACTTGAGAGATGAGGGGGAGGATAGATGACACGCAACAAATGAGAAGTTAGTGCATTGGTTTGAAAGTTTATATGCAATGCATACCCTAGGGGTGACCCTACTTTGAGAGGGGGACTAAGCATGCTGTGTTTGCTTACTTTTGGAGATAGTAAATTGCCCTTGTATACAGATACCATACCTGTGCCTGTAGCATACATTCATTCATATAACCATTCATTCAAGGAAAGTAAATTGATGATTTTATTTCTTTGGTATAGAAAGTTAAAATTACATAGATTGGGGGAAGGGAATATTTTTCATAGGACTTTCCAGCTATCTACCTAAACTCTTTTCGAGTCTTTGGTTTCGCTTTGTCTTTGGATTGCCCCTTGTCTTGTGGCAACCTTATCTCCATGAGCGAGAGAGATTGGGGCCCCTCTTATGAAATGATTCTTGGATGCATGCCATGACACTTAGGGTTTGGAACCCTTAGGAGTTGGGGTAGGCTTATGATTTGAGATTGACTCGTGGGCCATTCTCTTGGAGGTTGATTATATGCATGGAGTGCAAGTGACTTGAGTTACTTTGGAACTCTTGCCTTGAAATGATTACATATGCAAGAGAAGTTTAATAGTATGAATGACAAGATATTTATAGCAAAGCATTCATGTATGTAAGCATAATGACAACAGGAGCAAGGAATTTGAAAAGCGGTTGCTCTTTCTTGCTTGGTTTTTGAAAAACACGTGTCTTAAATCGGGCAGAGGTCCGACTATGCATGGGTGCTATATGAACATGAGGTTGAGGGCTACTAATGCTTCCTAAAAAGCTCGGCTCCCAGATCTTCAAATCTAGGCTCACTCCTAAGGGTGGTGCCATTATAGGTTGGTGATCCGAGCAGAGGAACTATCTAAAGACCGTTTGTTAGGTGACACATCTGCCTACCACCAACAGTCAATGTACTATTCCCCCTTTTAACTAGAAGGTAGTAACTAGGGTCAATATTCCATGAAAATGCATATGCAAGTGTGTGTGTGATTTTGAAAATTGGATAAAAGAGCCTAACAACTTCCATACATCCTGTCATATATAGCATACATGGTAATTTGTGAACATAAATTAAAATGTGAACAAGGGTCCACCTACAAAACAAATGCACACAGCTAGTACATTTCGAGGAACTCAAATACAAAATAAAGTATGATGTTATGAACACTGTAAGAGCATGTAATGAATGCAATATTTGACTTTTTGTAAAACAAAGATTATTTTGAAAAATTTGAAATTTTAAAAAGTTTAGAAAGTGGATATCACTAAACAAGATAATCGGCGAACTTAAGGTAAGTAAAGGGTGATTAGCCATGACATAGGCCTGACTCTCTAATTATCCCCAGCGGAGTCACCAAGCTGTCACGCCCCATTTCTGGACGCCGGGCCCTCTTAGCTTAGGGGGGAATTGGTACGGTGTTCTCTCGTTAGAACTCGTCCTCCTAGAAGGACAAATGCGACGGAGTTTGAATTTTTGAAATGGAATTGATAGGGCTTTTTCAAAAGGTTTTTGGAGTCGCCACCTAACATATTTAAAGATGTGGTAAGTCATCTACATCAAGAAAAACCTGAGAGTTAAACTTAGGTTTTGAAAAAGATTTTTGAAAAACAACCTCATGAGAGGGTTTTAGAAGCTAGGGTTGTTCGACAACCCTACAAACATTGAAAAAGCCTTCTTAAAAATTGACTTCGGTTTTGGTTTTTGAAACAGAAATTCTTAAATTTGGGAGTTGGTTACGTGTAAGGAAGATGTCCTAAGATTATCACCCTACCCCGCCCTTGCGGTACCTAAATGTCTATTCACCTTTTACTCACTTAACTGTGACTCACCGGTGTAAGCACCTCATTTTTGTCCGCTCGGCAGTCTCCACTCCATCCAGACTTGTGTTCAAGTCATTGTGGGAATATTTCATTCCAAATTAACTTTCTAAGTCTAATTTCGTCAATTCATCGTTTTGCGGGCCCCACCAGGCCCAAATAGAGGCAAAATGACCAAAATGCCCTTAAGAGGCATTATCCTTTTCAATTCCAAATCAGGTTCGTCTTTCCGGAGATGGTAAGTCCCATTTCCAAATCAAAATCAGGCACGTCTTTTCGAAGACGATAAGTCCCCTTTCCAATTCCAAATCAGGCTCGTCTTTTCGAAGACGGTAAGTCCCATTTCCAATTCCAAATCAGGCTCGTCTTTCCGAAGACGGTAAGTCCCCTTTCCAAGTTTAATTTCAATTCCAATCCCTCTGTCGAGACAGTTGATTTCTCGAGATGGTCCCACACATTTTTCGAAGAAAATCTCTTCGGAACGGTAAGTCTCTTTAAACCTGTCAATCGGGACTAGACCCCAAGTCCCCTAGATGGTAGAACGGTTCACCTTTGGCACCTGCTAGCCAGCCAATGCAGAAATGTCCGTTTAGGCATGCTTTTCGAGAAAGTTGATTTTCAGGCGCTAAGTCCTTTTAGCAGCTTCCCGAGATCAAGCACTCTCGGGAATGATCGCGAACCGTCAGAGTAGTGGAAACACTTGCAAACATCGCAACTATTAGAGTAGCGAAAATACTGGCAAACAGGTTGATATAGAGAATTGCCAACAAACCCTTGTATCACGCGACCGCTGTTAGAGTGGCGGAAACACTCAAAAGCCAGGTCAACACCAGTACCTGGTAGCCTACTTTAGTGAAAAATGACCAAACTGCCTCTAGGGTCATTTTTCGACACGTTTCTCGAGAACACACCTAAGTCCTCAGAATGGTAAGTCCACCCTTCCAAGATTGTCTTAAAAGCAATTCGGCATAGTTAGATGCCTTCTAGTCAGTTTCAGACTAATTCTGAGACCTTCCGGTCAAGATGACCATTTTATCGCTAGGCATTCGAATGTCCCGGGAACCACACCGACCCTAGGTATCAAACCGGTAGCTTCCCGAGAATACTTCCTACAGTATTCTCAACATTTCTTTACCTTTTTGGATCATTCCGAGTCAGTTTCGGCAAACTCAGTACAAAATGACCGTTTTGCCCCTGGTGGGCCGGTCGCCTTTTTTAACCACACCGGCTCTGGGTATCAAACCTGCAAGCCTTTGGGAACATTTTGAATAATGTTTCCAAATCTCGAGTTTTTTTCCGGGACATTTCGGGTCCGTCCCGGCAGCTTTTCGGCCCGATTAATCGTTTTGCCCCTAATGGCCCGCTCAATTCTTCCAACATATCCTATTTTCATTTTTCAAGTCAAATACCTCCGGGACACTGTTTTAAGTGTTTCTGCCCTTTTCCTGGCCTTACAGGCCAATCCCAGTTCCTTAAATCCTTCCCGGACTTTCCGGACTCATTCCTAGTGAAATCAGGCTAAAAATTGCATAGTAGTCACTAGTACAGGCGCCCAAATCTTCCTAAGATACGTTGCTTACTGACTTAACAAACTTTCCTAACTTGTTGGCGCCATTAGTAGTGGCACCAAGCCAAGAAATGGCCTGGCGCCAAGAGGAATTTTGCTTTAGCGCCATTGCAACAGGCGCTAGGTTTATCTCATGTCTATAAATACAGAGTCTCCTCCAGTGTGAAAGAGGCCCGCAAACTCAGTCTAAAAACCCTAACATTCGATATACAGAGCTCGTACACACCCTAAACCCTAGCTTCTCTAGGTTTTCCAAACCCTAGCCATCATACACAAACCCTAGCCTCCTACACACTCATACACAGTCCTATACACTCATACACACTCCTATACATTTATACACTAGCCTTCAACCCTTCATGGAAGACTTGGATTGCTGCAACTCGAAACTTTCGAAAACCAAGACAAAACTCTCAAAGACTAAAGCGAAGACCGAAGAAAAAGCAAGAACGTAAGGCGCGCAAAGTAAAGTGAAATAAACAAGACAAGGTAGGCTTTCTCTTTAAGTTTCTGCACTTCCCCCTCTCTCTTCTCTCTTCTAACCCATTTGGGTTTTCTCTATTTTAATCCCCCATCTCTTTTCCTCCTTTCTTTATATGCTTGAAATAAGAGGATTTTCGATTCATGTGTAATATTGGACTATTGGAGAATCACCGTGTCGGGGGCTTTCTTTTAGTCTAACCGGAGACCACGTGGGTTCGGCCCCCTTGATTATGTGGTGAAGCCTTAACCTTGTTTGTTCACGACCCCAAAATCTTCGTCCAAAATACGTTTTCTAAAAAACTCATCTTTAAGATCTTCCTAAAATTCTTTTCAAAATACGTTTTCTAAAAAACTCCTCTTTAGGACCTTCCTCCAAAATCTTTGTTTCTAAAAACGCATTTTCTAAAAAACTCTTTCCTTAGAGTCCAAGTCAAGCCCTAGAACTCACAATTACGAAATCCTAATTTTCTTTCCAAAAACGTGATTTTCAACCTTTTCTCAAACTTAGGTTTCTAAAATCTCTCTTTCTACATCAAAATCATAAATTTTCAAAAAACCTATTTTCTACATCAAAACTATACACTTCCAAATCTAGGATTTCTAAAACTTTCTTTTCCAAATCCTTGTCAAATCAAATTTTTCCTTTTGGAAACCAAATCCATTCTTCCCCTTTGGAAACCAAATCCAATCTTCTCGTTTAGGAAACTAGATCCAATCTTCTGTTTTTGGAAACAAAATCAAACCTTCTTTTTTTAGAAACAAAAGCCAATCTTTTGATTTAGGAAATAGGAATCTTAACTCTTCTTACTCTAAATCTTTCCTAATTCAAATCCTTCATAATCTTCTAATTTCCTAAATCTTAAGTTTCCAAAACTTGAATATAAGAATCTTTTCTTAAATTTTAAGCTTCCAAATCTTTCCTAATTCAACCATTTCCTAATTTTGTCCCTTCCTAAATCTTAACTTTCCAAATCTAAGTTTTCAAATATTTCTTAAACTGAAACATCTCCTAATCTCAAGATTTTCTAAAACTTTAATTCTAAAACTTTCTAAATCTTAAATTTTCTAAATTTCAAATCTTTCTAAATTCTGAAATTTTCTAAATTCAAAATTTTCTTAAGTGAAATGTTTTTAAACTTTCTAAATCTTTCTAAAACTCTAAGCCTTCCTAAACTTCAAGAATTTTTCCAAATCTAAAAATTTCCTAAACTCAAAAACTTTTTTACTTTCAAAACTTCCGTATTTCAAAACATTATAAATTCAAAACTTTCTTAATTCTGAAACTTTCCTAATTCCAAAACTTTCTTAAGTTGAAACTTTCCTAAAATGAAACTTTCTTAATTCGAAACCTTTCTTAAACCAAAAATTTCCTAAAATGGAACTTTTTAAAAACAAAGCTTCCCTATTTTGAAACTTTCCTAATTCGCATCTTTCCTAAATCCAATATTTTTCTAAATCTTCCAAGTCCAATATTCAAGTCAATTCTTTTCTAAAATCTTTCCAAGTCAAATCCAATTTTTATTTTCTAAGTCCTTAAGTCTAGGTTTCTTAAAACTAAGTTTTCCAAAGTCTTTTCAAATCTTCCAATCAAAGTTCAATCTCTCAATCTTCTAATCCAATTTCTAACTCAATCTTTTTCTTCCAATCATATCTTCTATTTTCAATCGAACTCTTGTTCGAACTACGATTGACCTGATTCCTCCAAAAGGATACGTAGATAACCCTCATGGGTGCGGTTACAACATTTTTCAAACTTCAAATTCCACAACATTTTTCAAATTTCTAATTCCACAACTTCTTTCAAATCTCCAATTCTACAATCTTCTTCAAGTTTCCAATTCTATGTTTTATTTTTAATTTTCAATTCCAAAAATCTATTTTCAAATCTGAATTTCTAAATTCTAAAACTTTCCAATTTCTAAATCTATCTTTTCAAATCTGTTCTAAAATCAAATCAATTTCTTTTCAAAATCTATTTTCAAATCAAATCTTCTTCTTGTACTTGTATGTTATACATCATGTTTTTTTTTAAATATTTCTTTTTTAAAGTGGATAGGATTGGTCATTAGTTAGCTGAAGACTCTCATAGGTGAATTTAGGGTAAATAGACATGTAGGTACCGTAAGGGCGGGGTAGGGTGATTGCTTAGTGCGTCTTCTCTACACGTAACCAACCTCCGAACCTAGATCACTGTTTTCGAAAGACCAAAAGGAGTTATTTTTGTAAAAAGGGCTTTATATTTTTCAAAGGTTGCCAAACAGGCTGTTTCTTAAAAACCCTCTCTTGAGGTGATATTTTCAAAAACTTTTTCCAAAAACCTTAAGTGTAGTCTTCGGATTATTCTTAATTTTTTTAGGTGACCTAATTCACCTTAAACAAGTTAGATGGCGACTCCAAATTTTTTTCAAAAGCCCTTTATTTAAATCAATTTTCAATTCAAATCTAGTCGCACTCATTCTTCTAGGAGGGTGAGTTCTAACGAGAGAGTACAGTGTTTTTCCCGCTTGTGTGTATTCCTCGAGTGCAAAAAATTTAGGCGCGACAACCGGTTACCTATGTTTAATGCTATCTACTTGGAAAACTTTTGAAAATAAAATTTGTAAAAAGAGTTTGAAAGATGGGGTTGAGTTTGAAAAATGGTTACGGAATTGAGAATTTAGAAAGGGTAGTGACCGTACCCCATGAAAGGTTGCCTACGTACCTCCTTAAAGAGGATCAGATTGGTTGTAATTCGGACAAAAGTCCGAAAGAGTTGGAATTTTGAAATGGGTTTCTATTTCTAGAAAGTTTTCATTTTTAAAAAGTTTCCTTTTCAGTAAAGTTTGAGTTTAAAAAATTTTTCTTTTCAGGAAATGTTGGATCTTGAAAATGTTTCTTTTTCAGGAAGATTTGATTTGGAAATGTTTTCTTTTTAGGAAGATTGAGATTTGAAAAGATTTTTCCTTTTAAGAAAATTTGGTTTGAAAATGTTTCATTTTTAGGAAGATTGAGTTTGAAAAGATGTTTCCTTTTCAGGAGAATTTAATTTGAAAATGTTTCATTTTTAAGAAGATTGAGATTTGATTTGAAAATGTTTCCTTTTTTGGAAGATCGAGATTTGATTTAACAATATTTCCTTTTCAGGAATATTGGATTTGAATATAAAAGATTGATTTGATTTGAAAAGATTTGATTTTGAAAAAAGTAAGTTTTGATTGTCTCCAAAATGGAAGAAGTTGATTTAAGTTTTAACTTTGGAAGGTTTGAAAAATGAGTGATTTAAGAGATTTGAAATAGAAAGTTTTGATTTAATTGAGTTAAAAAGGAAAGTTTGGAAAAGGGAAGTTTCGATTTATTTGGAAATTGAGGATTTTGAGGGTTTGAAATAGGTATGATTTTGGCTTGAAAAAGGGAAGTTTTTGAGTGGGCAAAAATAAAATTTTCATAGGATTGGACTTCTAGGATTTGACAAATGAGAGTTTTATAAATGGTTTGAAAACCAAGTCTTTTGAAAACATGTTTTAAGGCTTGAAACCCTAACTGGGATTATAGACATTCAAATGAATATCGCACTTTGCCTAAGACCATTCTAGTCATTGAAAGGCTAGAATCGCGTTAGGCTTGTGATTTCGAACAACAATAAAGTCACGAGGCCAAAAATATAGACCTTTCAGGTCCTTTTGAATGTCACACTTTTCTCGAAACAACCCTAATTGTGAAAAGACTAGGATCATTCCGAGATCGTGTTTTTGAAAGAAGAAAATGTAGGCTAACAAGAGCCATTAAAAATGTCACACTTTTTTAGGAAAATCCTAACCGTAAAAGGGTTAGGATCCGCCTAGAATTGTGGTTTTAAGAAACTACTTTGAAAATGGTTTTAAGGGGTAAAGACATGGCGAGAATGCAAATGTATGACAACGATAATAATGGCATGAAACATACAAGGCTAGGTATCACCACATTGCAAGGGGGTCCTAAGGCCATGCCGTTAAGCAAGTGAAGGCTAAGAAAAGAGTCTCGATTGGTAATCTCCTCTATCTCACTCTCGATATGGGCTTAACATCCTCTTATTCCAAGCATGCAAGAAAGGGGGGTTTAGAAATAGGGGATTAAAAAGAGAAGAATCTAAGTGGGTTTGGAGGGAGAAGAGAGGGTGGGGCAATACAGAAAGTAAATAGGGGATTTGCCTTGTCTCGATTCTTCTTTCTTTGATGGAGGTTCGGGCCTTAGACTTGGAAAGACTTTGGGAGCTTCCCGGCAGCAGGGCAAACCTTCGGTAGAGCTCAAAAGCTAAGGCTTTGGGAGTTTGGACTCGGACTCGGACTCGGCCGACGGGACTTCGAGAGAGAGAGAGAGAGAGAGAGAGAGGGCTCCGCGAGCTATCTAAAACAGAGAGGGAGAGTTCTGGATAGAATTTTTGACCCAAAATAGTGAGAGGGAGGTCTTTATTTATAATGCAAAAAAATAGGCGGTTGTGCGCTACTCTTAGTGGCGCATGCATTGACCATGGCCATGCGCCACTAAGAGTGGCACAGGGAGACTTAATGAAGGCTTGAAAAAAGGCTAGATACTGGGCTGGTCGATTCGTAACTGATTCTGGGAGGTTATGCGCCACTATTAATGGCGCACGGCTAAAGTTGAAGCATGGGCCACAAATAGCGGCGCATGCTTATTAATGGTGTTGAGTCAATGCCTTGATTTTGATGATAACAAAACATGGTTAAATGATCTAATAATTCTACTTAGTGTGCAGATGAATTATTAATTAGATCTTGACTTGAAGCTTATCATAATAGAGGATTTATGATGCAAAGATTTGAATAAAGAATGAAAAGTATGATGAAGTAATATATTCTACAAAGCTGATATTATAAGAAGAAAAAGAAATCTCAAGTTGATGAAAATCCTAGATTGAAGATTGATAAGCATGAAAGAATAGCATATTCAACAATGGTGATTTTATAAGAGAATGAAGATGATGGATATCAAAGAAGAAGAATGAAAATGATCAAACTCTTGACTTAAAAGATTGAAGATTTTGAGGACTTGAAGATATCTTGCAAGAATGGAAAAAGAAGAGACCAACTCAAAAACATAAAAGCTTTCTTGAAAGACTTAAAGATGTCTTGAAGACATTGAAGGAATCACAAGACTTGGAAAGCTTTCTTGGAAGAGTTGTTGAAATCCATGGAGAAGCCATATTGATTGAAGAAATGAAGATTCTAAATCATGGAAGCTCTCTTGAAGATCTTGAAGAAGACTTGAATCAATGGATGAAGCTATGATGATGGAAGACCTCTACAAGTGATGAAAATGAAGAAAATTCACCTTGAATGGATTGAAGATATTCTTAGAGTCATCTAATCTTGAAGAAGTGTTTGCAAGCTTTAAAAAGGTTATTTGAATGATCCTTGAAGAGATTGGAAGCTTTGGAAAAGAATGAAGAAAAGTTACAAAAATATGGGTTTTGGTAAAAAGAGTCGATCCCTCAAGCAAAAAGAGTCGACTCATTCGAACAGAGCCTTGGATTTGTGCTGGAGACTCAAAAGAGTCGACTCCTGGCCAAAAAGAGTCGACTCATTGCAACAGAGAACAAAAGTTCTGCAGACAGCTTAAAAGAGTTGACTCTTGGGACAAAAGAGTCGACTCATTTGGACAGTGACTTGAAAAATCTGCTGAAATGCAAAAAGAGTCGACTCATTGTAAAAAGAGTCGACCCCTAGACCGTAACGGCTAGTTTTCTGACAGACGGTATGGGCAAAAATGCAACCAAATCTTCTCCCATACCTCTCCAACGGCTAGAATCGATCCATACCTATATATATGAGATACATACAGCTTCAAATGAGAAGAGAAGAGCAATCATACCATTCATATCAAGTGCTTGAAGCTGAAAATCACCTGTACCTCACTGCCACATATTTTTGCTGAGTGTTTAAAGTTATCCATTGAGTTGTATTTGTTGACATACTCACTAGGAGAGTTAATCTTTGTACAACCTTTATTCATTCTCATTTGGGTGGGTTTGTAACCTTGTAAGTTTGAGTGTTCTTGGAAAAAACACTTGTAAGTTTGAGAGAAGCTTGAACAAAATCTCTTAGGTTTTGAAAGCTTGGGAAGAAGCTTTTGTAAGAGTGAGCTGGGCACTCGTAGCACAACCAGCAGCTGTGTAAGGAGTATTACATAGTGGAATTCCTTCGAAAGGATCGAAGAAGAGAGGACGTAGGCAAGGTTGGCCGAACCTCTATAAATCTGGTGCACTTCTCTTCTACCTCTGTTTTGCTTACTTGCTTACTATACATGCTTGCATAAATACTTGTATTAATGTACATTTCATTTGCTTGATATATATACTTTGATTATTTGTTACTAAAATACATAAACGATTTTTAGTTGCAATTCTTGATATAAATTCTATAAAACCCAATTCACCCCCCCTCTTGAGTTGCCTACTTGGGCCAACAAATGGGAGTTGAAAAAGTGGGCTGATTAGAAGGCTAGTTGATTTGTAACCGCATTTGACAGCTGGTGTGCGCCTCTAGAAGTCGCTCAAGGCTAAAAAAATGGTCATGTTTCACTTACAGTGGAGCAGGGGGTTTCTGGTTTGAAAAGGAAAGTGCCAGACGGCGGGACCCAGCTGGAAATGGAAGGGGACACTCTGGACAGTGTCCCAAAGGTTGTCGGTTTGATTCCTAGAGCTGGTATGGTTGAAAAGAGTGATTAGATTGCGGTCACCTCATATTGGGAGTTCTAGGGTTGACCAAGATTGACTGGGGTTGACTAGAGTTGATTAGGGTTGACTAGAGTTGACTGGGGTGTTGCCGGTTTGATACCCAGAGCCGGTGTGATTTCTTAAGGCATTTGGATGCCTAGGGACAAAACGGTCATTTTGTTCGGAAACCCTCCGAGAAAGGTCCGGGGTTGACTGGATGGCACTAGACATGCCAGACCATCAAGGGACGGCTCTGGAAGGTGGTCTTTCGTGTGAATAATGGAAATTAATGTTTTGAACATTATGGTGATATTATTTTTGCATTTTGGTGCTTGTTTGATTGAATTTGTGCAATTTTACGTGATTATGTGAAAAATAGATTTTCTGCAGGAATTGGAGGTTTGTTCCTACAGGCTTGGGCATTGGGCTTTTTGGCTAGATTTTTATACTATGTGCCTTGAAAAAATGTGTTTAACAATTGTGTGAAGTTTCGTGATTTTTTGAAAACTTAGTAAATTTTTGATTTTTTGAAAAATGAAAAAATACTTAGAAAATTAGGAAAATTGGAAATTGATGAAATTAATGGAGTTTAAAATTTGAAAAAATTAGGGAATTTTTAGAAAATATTTGAAATGACTTTGAGGAATTTTAGGACATTTTTGAAAACCATTGATTTATTGAAAAAATAAAACATGTGTTTTGAAAATTTTGAAAAATTAAAAAGTATGTGGGTGTTGATGTCATGTGATTGTAATATTATGAAGTACACGGTTTGTGTTTTGTGCTGATGCTATGGGTGTTGTGGGGACCATTTTTAAACAAAGCTCTGTCGAAATTTTTTTTAGAAATCAGGGAAAGAGTTAGAAATTGTTTAGAAATAAAATCTTTTTGAAGGAAAAAGACAGAAAACCCTCGAGATTTGACTTGAAGTTGAAAATTCACAAGGTGTAGGAAATTTGTTTTGAATTATCATTTGAAATCTATTTTTTGTTTGTTTGTTTTATTATTTATTTACTTTATTTTATTATTATTTATCTGCATGTACCATATATTAACACCTCTTACCTTAACTTACCTTTTAAGGATGGCAGACACGGGTGATGATGGTTCTGAGAGAAGATGCCGCTCTAGGAAGGCGGCTTGAATAGATTATGCTGGTAGCTCTAGTCAATCCAGAGGTAGTCACAAATCAGCTAGCAGGGCATTTTCTATCCAGAAGGGTAGGAGGAGTAGGTCTCCCGTCGTCCCCTTCGCTCCAATTGAGCCGGCCTTCGAGGATGAGATGGACGCCGAGATTTCTCATTTTTGACTTTTAGGATGGCCGACGTTATTTTAAGTTAACTACGAGTTTGGTATGACAGGTATCCTCTAGATGAGCAAGACATTTTTCACTGGTTCTTTAGTTGCATGGCTTCTCTCCAATTGGCGCAGCTTGTTTTTTGGTAGTGGTTCCTTTTTGGCCACCTGACCCGTCTTTCTTGGGGAATGTGAGCTTGCCCATACTCCTCATGAGTATGGCTTCCTCCTAGGTTTTTGGGATGGTTTAACTGACATTATTGGACCTATTTTTCCTAATGGCTGCGTCGCAATTGTCTCTTCTCAGCTTGGGCTCCGTTGTGTGGCCTTTTCTTCTGATCTGCTGCCCTAGTTTCCTCATGTCTCGGTGAAGTTCTTGCTTCTCTCATTTTGAGTTTGCGACAGATAGGAGACTGGCATACTCCTCAAGATTGGTCCATTTCTCCATGGTAGCCCTAACTCTGCGTCTCTTAAACTTGTTGATGTTTCCACAGGGGGGGATGACTTGGTCGACTATCGGTTATGTGCACTGCTTGTCAAGATTCGTGAGGGGCATTCCCATGTTCCTATAGTTGTGGGAGAGACCTTCATCAGCCTTACCAGACTTCGGCCGGGGGTCAATGCTCATTTTTGGGGATATGCATCATTATTCCAGCTTTGAGGGATTAGACACTTATTTGTTACTCCCCTTTTTCAGTTTACATGGTATCTTGAGTCAAGAGTCATTTGATTGGGGAGGTCAAGGGTGGATCATTGCCCTATTCTCTGTTTTTTGCCGGTCATGGAAATTTAAGCTTTCTGAGGTGTGTAATGGTGTTGTAGATGTCTGAGTGGTGGCTTTAGCTCCTTTTTGCGTTTTACTTTGTTCCCTATTTCTTATTTGAGGGAGAGGGAAAGACATAGAGTTAGTTTTTGTACAAAAGCAGTTTACTTATGCTAGTTCTAAAGATGCACAGGTAAAGAGGTGAATGCATGTTATACCCCTTTTTTATTTTTATGAATGCACATGGAATTAGATGTATAACTTATTTTGCATGTCCTACTTTTTTGATATATATATTTTATGAATGCATAGGTTCATACAGAAATGAAGTTTAATGCATGTTATACTTTTTAGATGAATGTACATACAGGAATGGAATGCCATGCTTTTGATGAATGCATGAATATATACAAACTACACAGGAATTTAAATGAATGTATATGTTATACACGTCATGGATGCATTAGTACTACATGTATATAAGCTATTTACAAATAATGTTCCAGGATTACTCTAGGGCCCATACTCACAGGATTCTGTTTCCCTTCTAGGATTCTGCCCCATTCAATTTTGTCCCATTCTTATCAGGGTGTGATAGCATGTGCACCATTCTTTAGGAATCTTGACCTTTTAGGTTTGCTATCCTATCCTTATTTTCTATAAAGTTGCTGTTTAGGGTTTTTCTGACCTCACTTGATTTTTTTTTCTCTCAGATTTTCAAAATGCCACCGTGGTTAGAGCAACAACTCGCATACCCTTTGCAGAGTGATAAACTGCTAAGCCCTCAATGCCGAGAAGACTTCTTTTAGGATCGTAATGTAGGTCAGGTTTAGGGGTTGTAAGAAACAAAGGGATATTTAGGCTTAAAGATTTCTTTTAGTGGGTTGCTTAAACCAGAACCATCTGAGCACACTTTGGAACATAAGATTGCCCTTGCATTCATTCCAAATTCTCCTTTCTCACCCTTACCTATCTTGGTATTGTTCAGGCTTATTTGGACTAAGCAATTTTTTTTATCAAAGAGGACTTTAATTTGGATCATAATGTAGGCTAGGTTAAGGGGTTTATGAATGAAAAGGATACGCAGGCTCAAATTCGATGTTATTTCTAGTAGGGTTTAGATCCACACCATCCTTGGTTGGTCTTCCAGTGGGGTTTTGTCCCCTGATATCCTCCTCTAGCTTCAGCAACACGTCTGGCTCATTTAGATCAAACAATTTTTTTTCAATCGAAGAGGACTTCAACAGGGTTGTAATGTAGGCCACGGTTTCGGGTGTTTACAAGAATGGGTAGCGGCTCAAACCTATTGCTTTTATTGGGCTTTTTTGTTACCTATGATCACATTTGAATAACTATATATTCTCCAAAGAGTTCAGCTTTCTTGTAGTTTGATCCTTGACCTTCTAACGGAGTTGCCCTTTTATTTTATTTTTTTTTTTGTTAACTTGCCCTATGGTAGCTTTTTCTCTTGGCTTTTCTGTTTCTTCCTTTTCTTTTTGCTTTCTGCGAGACGAACATTTCCACAACTTCCTTCTCTTAGATCCCTTCCTTAGTATTTCAATTTAATCTATTGTGGGCAGTGATCCCTTGGTTGGGGTTTCTTTCTAAAGAAAAAGGTAACTGGCTCAATAGGTTTGACAAAGGTTGCCTTTAACTGTATGGGAAACGAAATGAGGACCTCTTTTCATTTTGAATAAGATTGCTTGATCCATAGAGTCTTCACGTTACTTCAGCTTGATGGTCAATGACATTCTCTGCCAGATCTCCTGCTGCCTGTCTGCCCCAGTGTGGGGGGATGATTTCGGATAGGGGTTGACAAAAAATCTTTCACTTTTTGCAAGGCACTAGTAGGTTAAGCAAAGGGGATATTTTTGTGTATAGTAATTGAATTGAGGGCCTCTAATCATTTCAAATTGAATTGCTTAGTCCATAAAGCCTTTGTACAAAATTTAGATAATATTCCTAGGAATAATGTGTTTTAGCTAGTGAACCCCTACATATTCTATCGAATCAACTAGTCTGTGCTTACGCTAGTGTGGGGGATGGTTATTAGTTTGGGGACATCTGAATAAAAATTAGTTACGGCTCTAGTGGGCTGAGCAAGGGGTAGTGTTTATTTAGGATAAATAGAACAATGACTTCTCATTATTTCTAGGATTCGGTTGCCCATCGCTTAGCTAGAATATCATGCAAGAGTCACCTTTTCGATGAACTCTACACCTTTTTGATGAGACTATCTCCTTCCTATCTCTCACTCTCTCTTTGTTTCTCAAAGGTTTTGACCCCCTTTTGAATGAGTTACCCATGATATCCCATCCTTCAAGTCGAGTCATTTACCAAATGGGAAAGAATCCCTAAACGCAACAACCATCCACAAGAGTATGAGACAAAGGGGATAAACTGGAAACGAACCATTTTCATTTAGAAACATGATTACATGACATGCAATGTTCATTTAAAGAAGATATGCGAGAAATAGAAAGACGAAAAGAAAATAAACGAATTTTCTGAAAATCTCCCTTTTCTTGTAGATCTCTTGGTGAGAACCCTTGATAAGGTTTTGGAACTGTCAACTTCTTTGGCATTTCATTCTTCGAGTGTATCACCAAATGACGGAGGGCAGATTGACAGATCTCTTGCAGTGTTTGGCATGCATTCGGAAGTTAGGACATTCTTTTGTATTAATGCACATGTCTAACAGAACTTTGCAAATGATGAAGCTTTTTTTTACATGGACGGTGATTGTCGCGGCATGGCGGGGAGGTAACGTCTTGCATATGGATGGTTAGTTCTTCTTACTCTTTGATGTAGGTTCGGCCTTTTCTAACAATCAGGCTCATCCTCCCATGAGTTTGAATCTAGTGAGGTGTTAGAGGGATTCCATGAATTCAGTCGTGCTCTCTGACCTACAAAAAGAAAAAGAAAAATAGAATTCAGTCAACATGTGGAGTTGGAGGTTCTATGCGATGCATGTCCTATGAAGGTCCCTTATTTGAGGGAATCTAGGCATGATGACAAGTCCATTTTGGAGGTGGGGCTTTGCCCCTATTATGCAATACAATACCTTTTTGACGTGGGTCGGTTGATGTTTCCTTATTTGGGTAATCCCGCCTACATGGACTGAGAGAGATTTGGCTTGTCTCGAGATATGGTTCTATGCATGCCATGAATCCTTTGGGTTTAAGAACCCATATGAGTTTTGGTAGGTTCGATTAACATGAGATTAGATTGCTCCTTTCTCTCTATAGTTGATTAGATGCATGAGAATGAAATGACTTGAGTTTCTTGGAACTCTTGTCTCTGAATGGATATAGATGCATGAACATAATAAAAATGAACATGCGGGCAGTATGATAACAATAAATGAATGGTTTAGAAAAACCCCCTTCTCGTCTTGCTTTTGTCTTCGGTTCTCTAGGTACTTGGAGATGAGGAGGGAGAGGATAGAAGACAAAAACAAAAGAAAAGTTAATGCCTTGATTTGAAATTTTTTATGCAATGCATGTCCTAGAAGTGCTTGTTCTTGAGAGAAAAACTAAACATGATGTATTTGCTCGCTTTTGGAAATAGGGGATTTGCCCTTATATGCAAATACCTTAACGTTAAGTGGGAACCTTCATCCATTCATCCGTTCATCCATCCATTCATTCGCAGGGAATAAAGAAGTACATTTAACTTTTGGGTTTAAGATACAAAAGAATTAAAATACATTTCGATGAGGGGAGGAGGAACATGTTTCTTTGAACTTTGACTTATCTAATTTTACATAAGGAACCCTAAACTACTCTTGAGTCTTCGGATTCGCCTTCGTTGGATTCGATGTTGAGAAGGTCGCTAAGAGACCTTGTTGATCTGTTGTCCCTTGTTTTCTTAGCAACCCTATTTCTGTGAGCATAGAGGGATTGGAGCCCCTCTTAATGGAATGACTTAAAATGCATGTAATGATTCCTTAGGATTAACGTGGGAACCCTTAGGGTTTGGGTAGCTTTAATGCACGGGAGAGTGACCTTGGTGTCACTCTTAATGAGTTGATCATATGCATGAGAATGCAGTGACTTGAGTTACTTGGAACTCTTGTCTTGACATGGGATATTGAATGCATGAACATGGATATGCAAAGAGTCTAATGAAAAAGAATACAGTTGAAGTACATATGCATGTATGAGTAGTTAGACAAGCATTATAACAGTAAGAATACAATCATTATAGCAACAAGAATAGACAGGTATAAATGAAAATAAGAGCAGTTGCCCTTTCATCCATGGTTTTTGAAAACGGTGCGCGTGTCTTAAATCCGGCAGAGGTTCGACTATACATGGTGTCTATATGAGCATGAGGTTGAGGGTTGACTAATGCGTCTTAAAAAGGCTCGGTCCCCGGATCTTCAAACCTAGGCCCATTCCCCGAGGTGGTACCATGATTTGCTTGGTGATCCGAGCGGGGGAACCATCAAGAGGTCGTAGGCGAAGAAACTGACACAACATCTTGCCCACAACTAATATACTGTTCTCCCTTTCTAACTAGAAGGGTCATATTAAGGTAAAAATGCAAGTGTACGTGCAGTGTGTGTGTGATTTTTAAAAGCAGAAGAAAGAGCCCAACAACTCCCATTCATTCTATTCATCACATTCATACATGGCAGTTAATAAAATTTTAAAAAAAAGCGCACCTACAAAACAAAGATGCAAGAGTTAGTATGTGGATGACAAACTTAATACAAGATAATATGAATAAATGCTTGTTTTTTTTTTGAAAACAATTTTGAAAATTTGGTTTTGAAAATTTAAAGTGAATATGATTGACAAAGTTAATTGAAGACTCTACATAGGTGAAGGGTAAAGAGACATGACTACGGCCTAACTCTCTCAGTGTCTCCAGTGGAGTCGCCAGTTGTCGCTCCCAGATTTTTTGCACTCGAGGAATACACGCACAAGCAGGAAAAACACTGTACTCTCTCGTTAGAACTCACCCTCCTAGAAGAGTGAGTGCGACTATGTTTGAATTGAAAATTGGTTTGAATTAAGGGTTTTTAGAAAAAGTTTGGAGTCACCACCTAACTTGATTAAGGTGAGTTAGGTCACCTAAAACTAAGTATAATTCGAAGACTACAGTTAGGGTTTTTGAAAACGATTTTGAAAATACTTCCTCAAGAGAGGGTTTTTAAGAAACCAAGTTGTTTGGCAACCTTTAAAAAATATTTAAGCTTTTTTTTTAAAAATAACTCCATTTTGGTATTTGAAAACAGTGATCCTAGGTTCGGAAGTTGGTTACGCGTAGGGAAGACGCACTAAGCCATCACCCTACCCCGCCCTTGCGGTACCTACATGTCTATTTACCCTAGATTCACCTATGAGAGTCTTCAACTAGCAAATGTTCAATTCTATCCACTTTAGGAAACAATTTTGAAAAGAATGATGCATGATATACAATTGCAAGGGAGAGAGTTGAAAAATAGATTTGGAAAGAGATTGATTTGATTTAAAAAGAAATTTGAAAAGATAGATTTGAAATTGAAAAGTTTTAGAAAGTGGAAATGGAGATTTGAAAATAGCTTTTTGGAATTGGAAATTGAAAAAAGTTGTGGACATAGAAGCTTGAAAAAGGTCGTGACCGCACCCTTGAGGGTTGCCTACGTATTCTTTTTTAGGAATCAGGTCAGTCGTAGTTCAGACAAGAGTCCGATAGAAAATAGAAGATTTGATATGAAGGAAAAAGCTGAATTGAAATTTGGATTTGATTTGAATTTAGAATAGAATATTGGAATTTGAAATAGAAGTATAGAGACCCTAGACCTAGAAAGATAAGATTTAGAAAGGACTCGAGATTAAGAAAGACTTGACTTGAATGTTGGACTTGGAAGGTTAGGAAAGATTGGATTAGGAAGGATTCGAATTAGGAAAGATTTGAATTAGAAAAGTGTCATTTTAAGAAAGATTTTGAATTAGGAAAGTTTAAGATAGGAAATATTTTGAAATTGGAAAGTGTCATTTTAGGAAAGTTTTGGTTCAAGAAAGATTTCGAATTTGGAAAGTTTTAATTTAAGAAAGTTTCAATTTAGGAAAGGTTTCGTTTTAAGAAAAGTTTTGAAATAGGAAATGTTTCATTTTAAGAAAGTATTGGAATTGGAAAGTTTTGAATTTAGAATGTTTTGAAATAGGGAAGTTTTGAAAGTAAGAAAGATTTAGAGTTTAGAAAGTTTTAGATTTAGAAAGGTTTGAAGTTTAGGGAAGTTTAAAATTTTAAAAAGATTTAAAGTTTGAGTTTTAGAAATTCTTGAAATTAGGAAAGGTTTGAATTTAAGAAAGATTTGAAGATTTATATTTGGAAAGTTGAAATTTGGAAATGGACGAAATTAGGAAAGGGTGGAATTAGGGAAGGTTTAGATTTAGGAAAGATTTGAAAGTTTAAATTTTGGAATCCTAAGGTTTATGAAGGTATGAGATTAGGAGGGAGTGGGATTCCTATTTGCTAAATCGAAGGATTGGATTTTGTTTCTAAAAAGAGAGGTTTTGATTTTGTTTCCAAAAACGGAGAATTATATCTAGTTTCCTAAATGGGAGATTGGATTTAGTTTTCTAAAGGGAAGATTTGATTTGACATGGATTTAGATAGTGAAGTTTTAGAAACCTTAGATTTAGAAGACTATAGTTTTGATGTAGAAAAGAGGTTTTGGAAATATATATATATATATATATATAGTTTTGATGTAGAAAATAAGAGGTTTTGAAAACTTAGATTTTGGGGCCAAAATAGAGAATTGGAAACTATATTTTTGGGGAAGAAAATTAGGGTTTCCTAATTGTAAGCTGTAGGGCTTCACTTAGACTCTAAGGAAGGAGATTTTTAGAAAGTGAGTTTTTGGAAAGATAGATTTTTGAAAAGAAATCCTAGAGAGGAGTTTCTAGATGGAAGATTTTGGAAGAAGCTTTTAGAGAGGAGTTTTTAGAAAGTGAATTTGAGAGGAGTTTTAGAAAGAAGACTTTGGAAGAAGCTTTTAGGAAAGCGTTTTTAGGAAAGAGATTTAGGGAGAGAGTTTTCTAAGAAGAAAACCTAGGGAGTGTTTTTAGGAAAGAAATTTTGAAGAGAGTGTTTTGGAAATGAGTTGAAAAGGAGTTTTTGAAAAATAGATTTTTGGAGGGAGCTTTTGAAAACAATTTTGAAAAAGAGATTAGAGAGAGTTTTTCAGAAAGTATGTTGGGAAAAGAGATTTTTAGAAAGAAATATTTGAAAAGAGATTTTTAGAAAGTATATAAAAAATATCTTACTTTTCTAAAACGATTCTAACTATAAGAAGATTAGAACCACTTTAAGATAGTGGTTTTAAAAATAATGAGGATTTGAAAATATGGACCGTATTGGTCACTTTAAATGTAACACTTTGCTAAAGCAACCCTAGCCATAAAAAGGCTAGAATCACCTTAGGATTGTGATTTTGAAAACAAGTTTTAAAAAAGAAGATTTTGATGCAAGTTTTAAAACGATGTTAATGCAAGTTTTGAAAACGAGTTTGAAAATGAATTTTTGAAGAATACAAGATCATGATATGCATAATGCAAAAAAGGTCGTGAACATACAAGGTTAAAGGCTTCACCACATAATCAAGGGGGCCGAACCCACGTGGTCTTTAGTTAGACTAAAAGAAAGCCCCGACACGGTGACCTTCCAATAGCCTAATCCTACATATAGACCAGGAAGTCCCTTGTTTCAAGCATGCAAGAAGGGGGCGGGGGGGGGGGGGGGGGGGGGGGGGGGGGAAGAAGATGGGGGATTAAAATAGAAGAAGAAAACCCAAGTGGGTTAGGAGAGAGAAGAGAGGGGGGGAAGATACGTAAACGTAAATAAAAAGCCTACATTGTGTCTTCTTTATTTTGCTTAGCTTTGCGCACTTTGCTTTGCTTGTCTTGCTTCGGTCTTCACTTCAGTCTTCAAGAGTTTGTCTTCGATCTTCACTTTGATTTTCAAGAGTTTGTCTTCGATCTTCAAGAGTTTGTCTCCAAGTCTTCAATGGAGGGTTGGAGGCTAGTGTATGAGCATATGAGAATATATGAGTGTATAGGAGGCTAAGGTTTGAAAAACCTAAAGAAGCTAGGGTTTAGAGAGGCTACGAGCTCTGTATATCGAAGAGTAGGGTTTTTAGACTGAGTGTGCGAACATTTTTCACGCTAGAGGAGGCTTTGTATATATAGACAAAGGAATGACCTGGCGCCTGTTGTAGTGGCGCCATTACCACTGGCACCAGGCCATTTTTTTGGCTTGGCGCCACTACTAGTGGTGCCAGCCAGTTGGGAAAGTTTTAAGGTCGACAAGTAACGTATCTTGAGAAGATTTTGGTGCTTGTACTAGTAATTATCATGTAATTTTTAGCTTGGCTTCACTATGAGTGACTTCAGAAGGTCCGGGAAGGATTTAAGGGACCGGGAATGGCCTGGAAGGCCAGAAAAGGGTAGGAACCCTCAAAACAGGGTCCTAGAGATAATTGACCTGAGAAAGGATGACAAGAATTATCGGAAAGGTTGATTGGGCCATTAAGGGCAAAACGGTCAATCAGGCAAAAAAGCTACCGAGACGGACTAAGAATGTCCCGAAAGAAGACTTAAGGTTTGGAAATATTATTTAGAATGTTCTCAAAGGTTACCGGTTTGATACCCAGAGCCAGTGTGGGTCAGAAAAGGCGATTGACCCACCAGGGGCAAAACAGTCATTTTTGTACTGGGTTGCCGAAACTGACTCGGAATGACCTGAAAAGATAAAGATCGGTCAAGACTACTATAAGAAGCATTCTCGGGAGGCTACTGGTTTGATATCCAGAGCCGGTGTGGTCCCCGGGGCACTTAGATGCCTAGGGGTAAAATGGTCATCTTGACCGGAAAGTCTTGGAATTGGCCCGAAACTGACTAGAAGGCACCTAATCATGCCGGATTGCTTTTAAGACAATCTTAGAAGGGTGGACTTACCGTTCTAAGGACTTAGGTATTTTCTCAAGAAATGTGCCGAAAAATGGCCTTAGGGGCAGTTTGGTCATTTTTCACCGAAGTGGGCAAGCAGGCACTGATGTTGACCTGGGTTTTGAGTGTTTCCGCCACTCTGACGGCGGTCCCGTGATATAAGGGTTTGTTGGCAATTCCCTATATCGACTTGTTTGTGAGTATTTTTGCTACTCTGACGGTTATGATGTTTGCGAGTACTTTCGCTCTCTGGGGTCGGGTGGTCTTAGAGACCAACACTGCACAGGCAGCTTTTCGAGACCGAGTGGTCTCAGGAACCAACACCTAGGTCAACTCCAATGCCTGTTAGTCCGACTCGGTGAAAAATGACCAAACCTGTCCCTTGGGCCTCTAGGCACATCTTGAGAAAGTTCAAATTTGCTCAAGACGGTAAGTCCACCTTTCCAAAGTGATCATAAATAGTTGGGTGTACTCAACACGCTATCCTATCTAATTTCGGTCCCATTCTGGTCAATTCCGGTTAAAATGACCGTTTTACACCTAGACGCCCTAGCACAACACAAATACCATTAGATAGAAAAAGAACTCTTCTAGGACCACCCTCAAACAGTCCAGCACGCTTAACATGCCACTCTAACCCATTGTGGCCTTTTTCAACCAATCCTAATCGAAATAACCATTTTGCCCCTAGCGACCCAAACCCGGCCTGAAACTACACCGGTCTTGGGTATTGAACGGCGGGTCTTATCATACACCCCTGTTTAACCTAAGGTGAAACTCACGACTCTAAACACCCCTGACTCAACAAAAGTCTCCCTGGAGCGTCTCACAGACGCTTTGCTAGGGTTGTCTTTTCTTTAAATTCTCTTGTTATAACGCACCGTTAAACGACTTGAGAAATGCATAAACTAGGAAATTTTCGAAAGCTCGTCCATAGGTCTTTCCATCGGTATGGCTTAATCAGATGGATTGCTTCCCCAAACCCCTCATTGTATGGCTCGAAAACTGTCACTTTCAGTAACCCCTGGAGCGTCTCACAAACGCACCGCTAAGATTGACTTTTTCTCCAATTCCTTAATTATAACACACCGTCAAACGACTTGAGAAATGCACAAATTAGAAAATTCTCAAAATATTTCCAAAGCACTTTCTATCTGTACAATTCGATCAGAGAGATCATTTCCCGAAGGCCTTGATCAAATGGCCCACAAACAGCTACTTTTGAACACCCGCGAAGGGTATCACAGACGCTTTACAAAAATGTGTTTTCTTGCACACTTTTCGAGACAATATCTCACTTTTCCGAACATCTTTCAAGCTTTTAAAAAATTCCAAAGTTTATGAGAAACACTATGAGAACACCGTGAAAATAACCGATTTCCTCAAATCCTTCCCAGATTTTGATAATATCGATCAAACTTCACTTAACCCTTAAGATTTAGCTAGTACAATGTGTGCCACGTGGCATTCTAACAGTGGAATGGTAGTGGCGCATGTAGCACATGCGTCAGGACAAATTTTGCCTAGGCACATGTACTATATGGGCCTGACCTCTCCAACTTTACCTATAAATATAGGCCTCCCACTTTGTAAATTCTAGAATCGAAATTGATAGCGATGCTCTGCTAAAACTGTTCCAACCTTGTATTCCTATATACATCCCACACTTAGGTTAGATTCTATCTCCCCCTAATCCATACACTACACCCACATAGCCTTCAATACCCTAGAATACCCCATTCCATCCCCTTTAAGACTTTTTAAGGCTATTCAAGCACAATCAAGGCATCCATGAAGGTTTGAAAGTGTTTGAAGGCAAAAGGTAGTATTCTCTTTACATTTTTGCAATCCCCACTCCTTTCTTCTCCCTCATAGCTTACTTAGGTTATTCTTTCTTTTAATCCTTATTTTCTTCCCCCCTTTCTTGCATACTTAAAACAAGGAAGCTCTTAGTTCATGCCTAGAGGAAAGTTTGTGAGGGCCACCGTGTAAGGAACTTATCACAAACCTATTTTAAGATGGTATGGCCTTAGAGCACCTTGTTATGTGGTGAAGCCTCTAGCCTTGTATGATTTTATGACCCTTTTGCAAATAATTATCTTGTTCATCTTTTGTATGCTTGGCTTTGTTTTTATTTTTCCAAATCTTTCACTATCTTTATTTCTATGGCATTTTCAAGCTCTATATTCAAATGTTTTCCTAAAAATGGTCCTAGAGTTAGTTCCTTGAAGCCTAGGTCAAACCCTCAATTTCTGCACCTTAGAAAACTCTCTTTAAGTCCCTTGACTTTATTTTGCAATCCTATATTTCATTGCTTTTCAAAATTGCATTAAAATGACTTTCAAACCCTCTTCTTCTATGTTGATTCTCATGGGCTTTACTCTCTTGAATTTTGTGGTTGAAATGGTCCCTTGAAATCCTCTCCTGTGTCCCTCCATTATCTTGACCACATGAACCCTAGTTCATTAGAGTTGGCTCTATTATCTTTAAAATTGTTTTCAAAATAATTCCCTTCAAAAAGGGTTTTCAAAATTACACTGTCTTCAACTTGCATAAAATCATTTTTACCTTGATTTTTAAAAGTTTTGTTCTCTTGAATATTATGGTTGAAATGATCCCATAGAGTCCTCTTTGGAGTGATTTCTTTCAAATTAACCAAGTGGTTTTCTAAAATCTCCTTCCCAAAGCCGATTTTCAAAAGGTCATTCTCTTTAATTTTCAAGTCTTCAAAATTATCTATTCAATATTGATTTTCACAAGTTTTGCTCTCTTGAGTTTGTGGATGAAATGGTTCCAAAGCAACCTTCTCTTGAGTGGTTTCCAAATATCAACCGTAGGACCCCAACACTCACTTGAGTGGCTTTCATAAAATAGTTTTCAAAACATACTTATAAATTTCATGCATAAAACCATCTTTCTAAAACCACTAGGTCCAAACCTTAGTTCAAAATCATCTTCTAACCTTAGGTTAACTTGACCCTAATAGTCTAATCTTAGTTAAACTAAACTCCTAGGTTAACCTAACCTTAGTTAGCTAACCCTAGGTCACCTTAACTCTAGGCTAACCTAACCTTAGTTAGTTAATCCTAGGTCACCTTAACCCTATATTAACCTAATCTTAGTTAGTTAATCTTAGGTTACCTTAACCCTAGGTTAATATAACCTTAGTTAGTTAACTCTAGGTCATCTTAATCCTAAGCTAGCCTAACCCTAGTTAGCCAACCCTATGTTAACCTAACCCAAGTTAGTTAACCTTAGGTCAACCCGACTTAGATTAGTAAGCTTTAATGCTTCGATTCAAAGACCCCTTTTTAACCAATCTTTTAAAAACTATTTTCATAACATACTTTCTTGAGATTTTAAAATCAACTCCAAAACCTTTTCAAATATTCCCACACTTTATCTTTAAAAATGTCTCCAAGAAGTTCTCTTACACTTAGTCTTAACTAAAATGGCTAGACACTTAACATTTTCTAAAAACTATTTCCAAAAATGTTTTCAAAAACTCACAATCCTAAAGTGTCCCTACCTTTTTTATGGTTAGGGATACCAAGGAAAGGTGATATATTAAATACAACCTTCAAGATTGTCCATATTAGGGTTCCAAAACCCTAAGTGTATTCAAAAGTTATTCTCACAAATAATTCTCAAACATCACATTACTGAAGCAACCCTAATCCTTCCATGGTTAAGATTGATCAAGTATAAGTGAGATATTCAAGAAGGGTTCTATAATCCTAAAGTTTAAAAAACCAAAAAGGAAGTTTTTAGCATCTTCTCCAAACATGTTTTTCAAAACTAATAGCCCTAAATGAATTTAGTCCTTCAATGACTAAACCCTAAAGGTGATGAAACATCAAGCATGCCTTTCAATAAGGTATTCAAAAACTATTTTTAAAAGAATTTTGAAGACAAGTTTACAAGAGCACTTCCAATCCAAACCCTACCTCCAAAATTTTCAAAACAAGACTTCAAAACCTTTCCAAAACTCACTAGAGTTGTTTCATGAACATTTCAAAAACTCCCTTGAGTCAATTTCAAAAACATTCAAAATCATTTTCAAATCCTATTTCAAAGACATTTTTCTAAATTCTCAAGTTCTTTTATTTTTTTTCAAAGACCTCAAAGTGTCTCCAAACCTTTCCAAAGACCACAAAGTGTCTTCAAATGTTTTCAAAGACCTCAATATGTCTTCAAAACATTTCAAATGCCCCAATGTGCCACTTCTCTATGGGGCTCTTGCCCGAACTACGAATGACCTGATTCTCTCCAAATAAGATAGCTACGGTCATAACTCTTATTTCCAGCCAAGTTCACTTTCCAAAACTTTCTATACATTCATGATTTCCATTTCAAATTCCATCAAACTTCTATGTTTTTCCAACATTTTTATCAAGACTTGCATTATGCATCATTCATCCCAAAAGTGATGACCAAACACCGTTTTCAAAATTCTAAAGTGGATATTAAGTGGATAACAGTAACCGGTGATTCAAGTGAGTGAATTAAAGGTGATTAGACATGTAGGTACCGAAAGGGCGGGGTAGGGTGATGATCTTAGGATATCTTCCCTATACGTAACCAACCCCCGAATCATGAATTTTTGTTTTCAAAGACTAAAATAGAGTTATTTTCAAAAAAAGGGCTTAAAACTTTTCAAAGGTTGTCGAATAACCTATTTTCTTAAAAACCCTCTCTTGAGTGAGTTTTCCAAAACCTTTTTTTTTTCTAAAACCCTAAGTATAATTTTTGGATTGTACCTAGTTTTAAGTGACCTAACTCACCTTAATCAAGTTAGGTAGCGACGCCTATTTTTCTAAAAGAGCCCTTAATCAAATTAATTCCAAGTCCAAACCTAGTCGCACTCGTCCTTCTAGGAGGATGAGTTTTAATGACAGAGTTCCATGCTTTTTCCCAGGCCGAAAGGACTTGGTTAAAAACTGGGGCGCGACAGCTAGCCTGCCAACATAGAATGTTTGTTTTCTGGCACGTCGATCGAAAAAGTACCTAAGGCTTTGAGATGATAAGACCACCCAGCAGCGTCCCAAGATTAGGTAGTCTCCGGAATGAACACATACCGTCAGAGTGACAAAAATACTCACAAACATCGCAGCCTTCAAAGTGACAAAAGCACTCGTAAATAGGTTGACATTGGGAATTACCAAAAAACCCCTTATGTCACGGGACCGAACACACCTCTTGGCCGTGGCATGTTTACCGAAGGATAGGATACTTTGGAAACCAAATCGTCAAACACTGTCAGAGTGATAGAAACACTTAAAACCTGGGTCAACACCAGTGCCTGCTAGCCTATTCCGGTAAAAAATGACCAAACTATCCCTTGGGCCCTTCCGGTGCTCTTCTCGAGAAAGTACCTAAGTTCTCAGAGCGATAAGTCCACCCTTGCAAGATTGTCCCAAAGACAATCTAGCACGTTCTAGTGCCTTCCAATTGCTTCTGAATTGATTCTGAAAGCATCCAGTCAAAATGATTATTTTGCCCCTAGGCATCCAATCGCCTCCGGGAACCACACCGGCTCTGGGTATTAAACCGGTTACCTTCCTAGAATGTTTCTAATAAGTTTTACTAACCTTCCAATGCCTTTTCAGATCATTCTAAGTTTATTTCATTAAGCCCCATGCAAAATGATCATTTTGCCCCTAGTGGGCCGGTTGCCTTTTCTAACCCCACCGGCTCTGGGTTTTAAACCGACAATCCCTTGGAACACTCTCGATAGTGTTTCTAACCTTCAATCCTTCTCACGGGTCACTTTGGGTCCATTCCGGTATTTTTTCGGTTCAAATAACCGTTTTATCCCTAGTGGGCCAATCAACCTTTTCAACAATTCCGGCATTGGTTCTCAAGCCACTGACCTCCAGGACACTCTTTTAGAGGTTCCCATTCATCCCTGACCTTCCAGATCATTCTCAGACTTTCCAGAGTCACTTCTAGTAGAGTCAGGCTAAAAATTGCATGTTAGTCATTAGATAGGTGCCTAAATCTTTTGCCTTGCGTCATAAGGGTCAAAGATCTATTTCTTGCGGCCTCAAAAGTTTTCCAAAGGGGGCTGGTGCAACTAGTAGTGGCGCCAAGTCAAAATTGGCCTGGCGCCACTCCTAGTAGTGCCAAGGTTAAAATTACACTAGCGCCAGTTCCTGTTCTGTTTGCCTATAAATATAGACCTTTCCCCTGCTTATTTTGGGTTCAAAAACATCACTCCAGAAACTTTGCCTCACTGAAAACAGAGTTCGAGTTCTCTCAAAACCCTAATTCTCTCAAGCCCTCTCAAACCCTAGCCTCCATACACTCAAACCCTAGCTTCTATATACTCCATACACTCAAATATAAGCCTCCAAACATCTATTGAAGACCATGTGTTGCATCTTCAAAGCTCTCAAGGTGAAGCAAACAAAGCAAAAAGAAGCCAAGGTATATTTTCGATTTAGTTTATGAAATTTCCCTTCTCTCTTCTCTCTCTTAAACCATTTAGGTTTTCTTCTATTTTAATTCTCATCTTCTATCTTCTCTTCTTGCATGCTTGAAACATGGGACCTCCTGGTTCATGCCAATGAAGAGTTGTTGAAAGTCACCGTGCTGGGGACTTTCTTCAAGTTCAACCTAAGACGATATGGGTTTGGCCCCCTTGATTATGTGGTGAAGCCTAACCTTATTTGTTCACGACCCTATTACATTGTGGTTATTATGTTCATGCATTGCATATTGCACTGAAAGTTGTTTTCAAACTTGCATCAAAGTTCTCTCTCAAAACTTGCATTCAAAACCTCCTTCTTTCAAACTCGTTTTTAAAATTACAATCCTAAGATGATTTTAGCCATTCTATGGTTAGGGTTGTTTTAGAAAAGTGTTACATTTAATATGACCATCAAGGTCTAAATTTGGGTTCAAACTCTAAGTTGTTTTCAAAACCACACTCCTATGATGATTCTTGTCATTTCATGGTTAGGGTTATTTTAGAAAAGTGTTACATTTAATGTGACCATCAAGGTTCACATTAAGGGTTCAAATCTTACTTGTTTTCAAAATCACAATCTTAAGGTGATTCTAGTCATTCCATAGTTAGGGTTATTTTAGAAAGGTGTTACATTCAATGTGATCATTATGATCCATATTTCAAAACCTAGTTGTTGTCAAAATCACAACTCTAGAATGGTTCTAATCTTTTCATGGTTAGAATTATTTTAGCAAAGTATGATATTTAAGAGACTTGCAAAAGTCTATGTTCAAACCTTCTTCTAAAATAGTTATTGCAAATCTACTCTCTAAAAAGGTTCTTTCAAAGATTCACTTTTCAAAAACTCTTTGTCTTAAAATCCAAATCAAAACCCTAGGGTCTATGTTTAGGAAACCCTACCTGTTTCATATAAAATCATGGCTTTCTATTCACATAAAATCATAGGTTTCTAAAACTCTTTTTTCACATAAAATCATAGATTTCCAAATTTAAGATTTCCAAAACTCAAACTTTCCAATTCCACGTCAAATCAAATCTTCTCCAAATAGGAAACAAAATCAAATTCTCTATTTTTGGAAATACAATCTAAATCTTCAACTTTAGGAAATAGAAATCAAATCTTTCCTAATTTCAAACCTTTCCAAATTCTAACTTTCTAAATTTTAAACTTCCAAATCTTTCAATATTCAAATTTTTATAATTTCAAATCTTTCCAAATTCAAATCTTTCCAAAATCAATTCTTTCTTAAAAATAAAACTTTCTTAATATAGAACTTTTCTAATTTGAAACTTTCCTAAAATAAAACATTCCTAATTAACTTTTCTAAAATGAAACTTTCCTAAGTCAAAACTTTTTAAAATCAAACTTTTCAAGTTTTAATCAAACCTTTCTATTTCAAGTGCCTGTTTAGACCATATGAGGCCAAAACCCTAGTTCAACCCTAACTCTAAGGTTAGGGAGCTTTAATTTTTTTCTAAAACCAAGATGGTTTTGAAACTCCAATTCAAGTCGAAGCTCAACTCAGTTTTTTTAAATCAAGTCCAAGTTCAATTTCAAATCAAAGTTAATTCCAAGTTCGATTTCAAATCAAAGTCAATTTAAAATCAAAGTTCAATTTTCAATCTCCCAATCAAAACTCAAATCAAACTCTTTTAAATCAAACTTTTTACAGACCCCAAAATGTCTTTTCAAATCAAACAAGACCTCAAAGTGTCTACTATCAATCGGATCCCAAATCCGAACTATAGCTAACCTGATTCTCAACAAATGGATACGTAATCAACCTTCATGGGTGCGGTCACAACCTTTTTCAAGTTCCTAATTTCCACAACCTTTTTCAAAACTCAAATCCCCTTTTCAAATCTATTTTCAAAATCAAATCATTTTCTTGCACTTGCATATCGTGCATCATATAATTCTTTTCAAAGTGGATAGTATTGGACATTTGTTAATTGGAGATTCTAAATGAGTGAACCTAGGGTGAAAAGACATGTAAGTACCATAAGGGTGGGACAGGGTGATAGGCTAGTGCATCTTCGCTCTACGTAACCAAACTCTGAACTTAGAATCACTGTTTTCAAGAAACAAAAAATAGAGTTATTTTCAAATAGGGCTTAAATCTTTCCAAAGGTTGCCAAAAAACCTATTTTTTAAAAAAACCCTCTCTCGAGGAAGCTGTCTAAAAACCTTTTAAAAAACTTTAAGTTTAATATTTGGATTGCACTTAGTTTTAGGTGACCTAACTCACCTTAACAAAGTCACATGTCAACTCCAAATTTTTGCCAAAAGCCCTTATTCAAATCAATTTTCAATTCAAATCTAGTCGCACTCCTCCTTTTAAGAGGACAAGTTCTAACGAGAGAATACCTTGTTTTTTTAGTTGTGTTTTATCGAGTGCGAAAAATCGGGGTGCGACAACTACTAAGAAACGTAATGGACTTGGGCCTGATCAAAGGAATCCCAATTGGCTCCAATGGCACTATTGTATCACACCTGCAATTTGTTGACGACATCCTCCTCTTCTACAATGCAAACTTAGAAGAAATAACCAACCTCACAAGAATATTGAGATGCTTTGAACTTCTTTTTGGCTTGACAATAAACTTCTTTAAGAGCACTATCAGTGGTGTAGGAATTAGTGATTGGTTCATGAATGAATTGGTCAATGTTTTTCAATGGAAAAAGGTGAGCTTCCCCATCAAGTATTTGGGTCTACCATTATGTGGCAACCCAAGACACTCCAAAATGTGGAAATGGGTAATTGAAAAGTGCATAAGCAAGCTAAATAGGTGGAAGCACATATTTCTATATTTTGGAGGTAGACTAGTACTAATTAGGTCTGTCTTAAGTGCGTTGCCTAACTATCACTTATCCTTGTATAAGGCCCCTGAGACGGTGTGTGATGCCCTAGAAAAAAATTCAAGGAGCTTTCTTTGGGGCAGCATCAATGGAAAAAGGAAGCGTCATTGTGTCAGCTAGGACCATCAGGCAAGGAACACTAAGGCTGGTGGATTAGCAGTAATTCCCACAAAATTGAAGAACAAAGTCTTGCTTTCCAAATGATGGCGGAGATTTGCAACTGAAAAGGAAACTCTGTGAAAAATAATTCTATGTGAAGCTAATAAGCTAAACATATATGCATGGCTGCCTGACATATCTCAATCCCCACATTGCTCTTCTATCTGGAAGGATATTTTCTCAATCTGCTCGGGCGCTGATGTCTATTTCTCAAATTGGGGAAAAAAATTTCTCTATCAATGTAAGAAATGGCTCTCTCACAAGCTTCTGACATGATCCATAAGTGAGCACTGACCCCCTTAAAGAAAGATTTCCAAGGCTCTTCCATCTATCAACTCAGAAGGAAGTATTTGTTGTATGCTTTTTCAATTAGGTAATGGCCTAAATTGGAAAGATAAACTCCTATTTAAAAGAGCCTTATTTTAATGAGAGTTAAATCACTTAGATGATCTTCTTGAAATCCTGGCCAGATGTCCTTCACCTACTAGTAAAATTGATTCTTGCAGCTGGGAAGCTGCTCAGAGGGATATCTTTTCTGTAAAATCCTTTTATGAAACTGTAGACTCAATCCTACACACTAGAATTTCAAAATCCTCCCATATTTGGTCCATTAGAGGTCCTCTAAGGATCAAGATATTCTATTGGATGGCCATAATGGGTAAAATTAAAACCAGAATATTCGTCCTTAAGAGAAAATTTCTGTCAAGGGACTCTGATCTGATGTGTGGATTATGTAACTCCCTTCCTGAAGACTTAAATCATTTGCTTGTTTCTTGCAAAACATCTTGGCTCATCTGGTCTTCAATCTTAAATTTGTGGGGTATTCAATGGTGCCCTTCATCCCTAGATCTCTTAGTAGACTGGTGGTTCAGCTTCAAATTTAAAAATCGAAAAAAGGAAATATGGTAGTCTCTATCCCTGGCATCTACATGGATTGTCTAGAAGCTAAGGAATAATTGCATTTTCAACAACGAGATGCCTGATTGGATGAATGCTGTGTATGAAATCAAATCTCAAACTGCTCTTTGGACAAAAGCTGAGGGAGCTTGCACTTCGTATTCAGTGGATGACTTTAGCTCTTGCATTGAAAGTTTTAGAAATAGCTCATAATTAATTCTATCTTTTATTTTAGAATGCTTTCCAAATAGAAGAACCTTCAGTGTGTCATTGTCATGGAAGAGCCTATGGCATCTCCATCTTATAGCATATTCTAGGTAAATTTTCCCTTTTGCTTCCATTTCCCCCTCCTTCATGTTATATGGTCTGGTTGTGTGTTCTCTTATTGGTTCATTGCACAATGTGCCTTGAGTTCACCTCCTCATGTATTATATTCTTTTCATTCTCGCAATGAATTTTTATCTTTCAAAAAGAAAAAAAAGAAAGAAAAAAAGAGAGCTATTAAGATAAACTCTTAAATCATTTACAAGACTATGACTATGACTCCAAAACATTCTTCTCCAAAATATACAATATATACAAGACTATGACTCAACTAACAGAGCACTTCAGGCTCTCCAACTTAACACCAATAGTAGTGACCTGGACATCAACTCCTATTACTACAAAATAACCTGTGTGGGTGTGAGCTTTATATCAACATGCTCACTAAGATAATTAAACTCATAAAGAATGAATGATAGATAAACACCAAATCAATCACTAATAGATAATCTACTTGTTAATGATAATTAATCATACACCTATCACCATGAAGAATGACTCATGAAATACAATGCCTTTTGTAATGCAATGTTTGATGTCACCACATATGCACACCTCTTTGATAACAATGCCGAGATTGATAAGACAAGTGATTGCGCTCCAAAAGTGCAATTATAAGACCTTAACTTATGCTTTGTTACCCTTGGTTTAGGATTGTAGATGACTCTTTAGTTATATTCTAGTACTAATTAAGTCTATTTTGATTTTTTATCGGAAATGGAGCTAAAAAAGTGGCTAGAAGTTGACCATTGAAGTTATAGTTTGAACATCGTTTGGATGAAGGTTAAAGATTCATAAAGTTATTTTGATCACTGCAATCCTCATTTGAACGTCAAAATATACACTGTTTTGGTCGTTCGGACGGCCATTGAAGGATTTCTCAAGGAATGAGATCTCGTTGTTCGAACGTTAAAATATGCACTGTTTTGGTCGTTTGGACGACCAACTAACCCAGCTGCAAAATTTTTATTTCCTCGTTGATTTAAGATCAAGACTTTATTATATATACTTGTAATTAAACCCTAAAAGGGAGACTCCATTTTTTTAGATTTTAAAAGTAGTTTAGAGTAGAAGTTTTCATAGTTTTCATTCAGTTTTCAATTTCTATAATCAGATTACTTAGTTTTTCAAGAAATTTACATATAACTTTATGTATCTATAATTAAGATGAGTAGTAAGATTCCATCTTGGGATCAATTGTGAAGATCAATTGAAGATCTTGGATGAATGATGGAGGTTAACTGATTTTTAATGTTTAAATCTTCTTCTTCTTAATTCTTTGGGATCAAACCCTAGATATTTATGAAAACTTAGATGTTAAACTATGTTCGCTAATACTTATGCATGAACCTATGTTCATTATATCTACTGCACGAATCGATGGTATGCATTTTTTATTCTAAACTGATTCAATCTAGAGTAGATATTTACTAAAATCTAAATGTTTAATTATGCTTGGCAACAAGTCAATGGTATGCATCTATGATTCTAAACTTGATTTATTCTACGTTTGGTTGTTAAAGAATAATTATTTTTATCGTTAAATCTTTCGAATCAAAGACTCATGATGTAGTCAATGATTTAAGTTATAAAACACCTCCATTGGAATTCCGAGTGAAGCGATTGGTTGGATCGATTGGTCTCAAACTTTTTTGTTATTAAATTCAAATTGTTTTATTTGTTTACTTTAGAAAAGAAATGAATTGTTTAAAGTAATAATTTTTGGACTTTTAGAAGTAATTGGTGAGATTTTATTTGTGATTTGAGAGGAGTGCTTTAGTCTCTTCACCTTATGAAATTGTTTCCTGTGGATCGTTCTCAGACTTCACCAAGTAATTATTATTGCATCACGACCGCACACTGGCGGATATCAATCGTACTATTTTGGAATGATTAACAAGTCATCTAAGAATGTCCCTCATGACATTCTTTAGGTTAGTTCCATATCGACTTAACCGCTTCCGTACAATGCAAGTTATGCACACAATATATGTGATATGCAATGTCACCTCATAATCCAACACCAATATAAATAATAGTAATAAGACATTCAATTCAATAGGAGTAAGAATATCTTTAACCGCCACCTTGTCCCATAGTATTAGCAAGATTGAATCACTGTTTTAGGTTGAACCATAGTGTTTTTGATTGCCTTTGCACCTATCATACACCACAACATCACATTTATGAAATTGTAATATCATAGTCAATTGTTCATCAATATAAGAAATAATATCTCAAATGACAAGTTAGAGACTTTATGAGAAATTGTTCATCAATATAAGAAATGATATCTTAAATGATATGTTAAAGACTTCATGAGAAAGTGTTGACTCTTAAACATAGGTGCAATTCCTCTTCCCCCCCCCCTAAAATCAAACACTAAGTGCTAACCCATGAAGATAAGAAAAATAAAACCAAAACACCAAAGCTAGGGGACTACGTTAGTGCGCCCTTGAGGTGCACCTGGCTAGTAGGCTTAGGTTGCGCCAGTGCACCCTTAAAGTATGCCCTGGTGCCCTAACTGGCCAGTAGGCGCACCCATTTGCCTATTGCCGTGCCCCTTCAGTGGAGTGCCCCGCTAGGCGTAGTCCACCCCCTCCATAGCACCCTTCTCTTGGTTTGAAAAATAAATAAACCAAAAATGAAGTTTTAGCGATCTCTTAATCATTCTAACCCATTCCTAGGTCTCCTAAAGCATAGAATGAAGTTCCAAAGTCTCAAACAAGACTTCAAAACATTAACACATGAACAACATGAAAAATCCTAGGTTTCCCACTTGAATTCCAAACTCTTAGACTCATCATTTTAAGATATAGAAGGTCTTTCTACATGGAACAACAATTCCATGCATGAAAACAAGCATGAACTTGGGATTCCTCACCTCAAATCAAGAACATACAACCTTTTCCTTTAATCTCTTCTTCTTTTCTTCTTTCTTTTTCTTTTTCTCTCATTTTCTCTTACTTTCTCTTTTGCCAAAACAACGTACTACACAAGCACCTCTCTTCTCTCTCTTACCTTAACTTGGTGCAAGACTATTGATACAACTTGTATCTAATCACACACATATCAAGCACACACACATATTGCACATGAAGCACACACATCAAGTAGAGTGAAACACACACCTAAGTGGCTTCCACACACGAAGACGCTTAGCACCTCCTTAATTCACCACTTAACATTAATTCACATCATTAACATAATTAAACACACTTATGATAATTAATCATCATTAACCTTAAGCTAAGCATGAGGTTTAATTATGCTAATTAATTAGGGATTAAGCTAATTAATCATGCTTAAAATAAATTAATCCTCACATGACATGTTATCATTAAAATATGCTATTCAAGCTTCTTAATTAAGGAATTCATGCATTATTTAGTATGCAATTAAGTTAAACATGATACTAAGCAAAGTAGGTTCTCACAACTCTTCCATCCTTTAAGAATTTTATCCTGAAATTCACTTACTATTTTGGAATAAATATGGATATTGATTCTTCATTGTATTCTCACTTTCCCATGTGGCCTCCTCAACTGAATGACTTCTCCATAATGCTTCTCCTAACGGTATTATCTTGTTAAGTAAAACTTGTTCCCTGCGATCCATAATTTGAACATACTTTTTTATATAAGTTAAGCCATTCTACAATTCAATTAATTATTCAGTCAACACATGAAACAGATCTGACATATACTTCTGTAACATGGACACATGAAAGACATTATGGAGTTTAGACATTTTTGAAGATAAATCCAATCGATAAGCCGTAGCACCAACTCTTTCAACAATAGTATAAGATCTAATATATCTTAGGCTTAGTTTTTTTTTCTTCCCAAATCTCAATATACTCTTTCATGGAGAAACCTTCAAAAATACTTCATCACCAAGATCAAATTCTAACTCTTTTTTTTTTTTATTATCTGCATAACTCTTCTGTTTGCATTGTGCCACTTTCAAATGTTCTTAAACAACTTGACTTTCTCAGTTGTATCTTGAATCATTTCAGGACCCAATAACTGTCTTTCTCCCACATCACTTCAACACACTAGAGTTCTACACCATTGACCATATAAAGCTTCAAATGGTGTCATCCTAATATCGGATTGGTAACTATTATTGTATGCAAACTCCATTAAAGCTAGATGATCAACCCAACTTCTTTTAAAATCAAGCACCCAAGCTCTTAACATATTCTCCAAAATCTTAATAGTCTTTTCTGTCTATCCATATGTTTGAGGATGAAATACTGTACTGAATTTCAATGTTGTACCCATTGCTTGCTGTAAACTAGACCAAAATCTCAAAGTAAATTTTGGATCCTTATCGGCTATAATAAACACTAGTGCTCCATATAATCTAATAATCTTATCCACATAATTTAGCATATTTATCAATAATATAAGTAGTTTTAACTTAAAAGAAATGAGATGATTTAGTCAACCTGTCAATAATCACTCAAATGGAATCAAGTCCATCCCGAGCTCTTGGTAATCCCACCATAAAATCTATAGTGACGTGCTCCCACTTCCATTGTCGAATAGGAAGAGATTGCAATAATCTTGCTGGTTTTTGATGCTCCGCATTAACCTGTTGACAAATCAAACACTTTACCACAAACTCTACAATTTCCCTCTTCATACTAGACCACTAATAAACTTTCCAAAGATCTCGATACATTTTAGTACTCCCTGGACGTATAGCATGCAAGGATTAATGTGCTTTTTCTAGAATATCTTTCTTTAAAGTTTGATTATTTGGTACACAAAAATGAGTCTCAAATATCAAGGTACCGTCTTCCCTCACTTGCTTCATAAATTTCTCCAGTTGTGGATCTTGAGATTTCAATTTTCGGATTTGATCAAATAATAAAGGAATAACTCGAAATTGAGCTATCAAAGCATTACTTCTCACCATTACAAATTCTACTCCTAAGGAAGTTAACTTTACAAACATTTTTACTTGATGACATTGAATACATGCCAATCTTTTCGAAGCCTTCCAACTCAATGCATTAGCTATTACTTTGGCTCTTCCTAGATGATAATGGATGACACATTCATAATCTTTAATTAACTTCATCCACCACCGTTGCCTCAAATTCAAATGTCTTTGAGTAAACAAATATTTCAGACTATGATAATCTGTAAATATCTCACAAGGTTCACCATATAAATAATGTCTTCATAATTTCCAAGCAAACACCACTGCCACCAACTCCAAGTTATGGATAAGGTAATTCCTTTCATGAGTCTTCAACTGTCTTGAAGCATAAGCAACAACTCTATATATCACAACCAAGACCCTAATGTCAATCGCTATATATCACAAAATCTTCCTTCCTTGAAGGAATGGTCAACACTGGAGCCGTAGTTAGCTTAATCTTCAATTCTTGAAAACTGCACACACAATCATCAATCCACTCAAACTTCATATCTTTTCGAGTCAATATAGTCAATGGAACAACAATGGATGAAAATTCTTAAATAAATCTTCTGTAATATCGAGCTAACCCCAAGAAACTTCTAACTTCTGGCGCATTATTTGGTTGTTCCCAGTTCATTATAGCTTCAATCTTCTTTGAGTCTACAGAAATTTCATTCATTAGATATCACATGCCCCAAAAATGCTACACTATCAAGCCAAAACTAACACTTACTGATTTTGGCATACAATTGATGATCTTACAATGCCTGCAATACAAGTCTCAAATGTTCTTCATGCTCCTCCTCACTATGTGAATATACTAATATATCATCTATGATACAATCACAAAAGAATGAAGGAGAGGCTGGAATACCTAATTCATTAAGTCCATAAAAATAGCTGGAGCATTGGTTACCACAAAAGGCATCACTAAAAACTTGTAATGCCCATATCGTGTGCAAAAACCAGTATTTGAAATATCACTATCCTTCATTTTCAGCTGATGATAGCCTAATCTAAAATTAATCTTTGAAAATACTTTGGCTCCTTGCAACTGATCAAACAAATCATTGTCGCGGCCTAATGTTTTGCACCTGAAAAAGACAAGTGAGAAAAACACAGTGGTATCTTGCTAGAACTCACTCTTCTAAAAAGACGAGTGCGACTAGGTTTGAATTGAAAATTTGATTTTGATTAATGGCTTTTGGAAAAAATTTGGAGTCGCCACCTAACTTGATTAAGGTGAGTTAGGTCACCTAAAACTAAGCATAATCTGAATATTATACTTAGGGTTTTTAAAAAGATTGAAAACTTCCTCAAGAGAGGATTTTTAAGAAAATAGGTTGTTTGGCCACCTTTGGAAAAATGTAAGCCCTTTTTGAAAATAACTCCATTTGGTCTTTGAAAATAGTGATCTAGGTTCGAAGGTTGGTTACGTGTAGGGAAGACGCACTAAGCCATCATCCTATCCCGCCCTTATGGTACCTACATATCTATTCACCATAGGTTCACTCATTTAGAATCTTTGATTAATACACGTCCAATATTATCCACTTTAGAAAAGAACTTTGAAAAAGAAGTTTGACATGATGCATGATATGCAAGTGCAATAATTTGATTTAATTTTGCAAGTAGATTTGAAAAGAAAATTCAATTATGAAAATAGATTTGAAAGAAAGGCTTGATTTGAGATTGGAAAGAAAGTTTTAGAAATTGAAATTGAAGATTTGAAAATAGATTTTGAAATTAGAAACTTGAAATAGATTATGGAATTGAAATTTTGAAAATAGTTATGGAATTGGAAACTTAAGAAAAGTTATGACCGCACCCGTGAGGGTTGCTTACGTATCCCCTTTTGGGAATTAGGTCAGTCGTAGTTCTGACAAGAGTCCAATTAAAAATAAGAGATTTTGATTGGAAAAAGAGTTTGATTTGAAACTTAGAATGGAAGATTGGAATCAAGATTGAACTTAGACCTAGAATTGAACTTGAAAGAGGATTTGACCCTTGAAAGAGAAATTGGACTAGATTTGAAAAGATAGAGATTTGAAAACATTTTAAAGTTTGAAATTAGAAAAACCATCTTGATTTAGAAAAAAAAAGTGGAAGCTTCCTATCTTTAGGTTTAGGTCTCCTAAGGTTTAGATAACCTAAGATTGGAACGTGTAGTTGAATTAGAGAGGGTTTGATTTAGATTTGAAAAGTTTGATTTTAGAAAGTTGGATTTAGGAAATCTTCGACTTAAGAAAGTCGAATTTAAAGAAGATTTGAAAGAGATTTTGGTTTGGTTTGAAAGCACTTTGACTTGGAATGGATTTAGAAAAGTTTTGAATTTAGAAAGTTTCAACTTAGGAAAGTTGTGAATTTAGAAAGTTTCAACTTAAGAAATTTTGAATTTATAAAGTTTTGAAATTAGGAAGGTTTTGGTTTTGGAAAGATTCCAATCTAAGAAAGATTTGGAATTTAGAAAGTTTGTTTTAAGAAAGATTTAGAAAGTTTAGAATTAGGAAATGTTTAAATTTAGAAAGATTGGAAAGTTTTAAATTTGCAAAGGTTTGACATTAGAAAAGTCTAGAATTAGGAAATGATTGAATTAAGAAAGATTTGATTTCACTTTTGAAAAAAGAGATGATTTGATTTTGTTTTTAAAAACGGAGGATTGGATTTGGTTTCCTAAGTTGGAAGACTAGATTTGACATGGAATTGGAAAAGATGAGATTTGAAAAACTTGGATTTAGAAAATATGATTTAACATGAAAAAGAGGTTTAGGAAACCTAAGAGTTTGATGTAGAAAAATAAAATTTTGGAAAGCTATGATTGGATGTGGCAAAGGAAAGTAGAAATTTGGGTTTCCTAATCATTGGCTCTAAGGCTTGACTTGGACTCCAAGAAAAAGAGATTTTGAAAAGTAATCTTCGAAGGGAGTTTCTAGGAAGGAAACTTGAAAAGTATTTTTAGAAAGTAGAACTTTGAAGAGAGCTTTCGGAAAGGGATTTTTGAAAAGAGTTTTTAGGAAAGTAAATTTGAAAAGAGATTTTGAAAAAAGAAATTTTTAGAAAGTAAGTTTAAAAAGAGATTTTTGGAGAGGATTTAAGAATAGGTTTTGAAAAGGAGATTTTCAAAAAGTGATTTCGAAAGTGAATGGAATATGGACTTTTACAAGTCTCTAAAAATATCTCACTTTCCTAAAACGAATCTAACTATAGGAAGATTAGAACCATTCTAGGATTGTGGTTTTGTAAACAACAAAAATTTGAAATTATGAAAGATAATAGTCACTTTAAATATAACACTTTCCTAAAGCGACCCTAACCATGAAATGGCTAGAATCACCTTAAGATTGTGGTTTTGACGAAAACAATTTTAGGGTTTACACCCAAAACCTATGTAATACTTTCCTAAAACAATTCTAACCATGGAGTGGTTAGAATTATCTTAAGATTGTGATTTTTTAAAACATGTTTGGAAGAAGAAAATTTTAATGCAAGTTTTGAAAGAGATTTTGATGCAAGTTTTTGAAAACAAGTTTAGGAAACGATTTTGAAAAGATGCACGAGTATGATATACACAATGCAAATAGGATCGTGAACATATAAGGTTTAGGCTTCACCATGTAATCAACGGGACCGAATCCACATGATCTAAGGTTGAATTAGAGGAAAGCCTTTTACACGGTGACTTTCAACCATTCTTCCTACACATGAACCGGAGATTCCTTTGTTTCAAGCATGCAAGAAAGGGAGGCAAAAAAGATAAGGGATTAAAATAGAAGAAAACCCAAGTGAGTTAGGAGAGAGAAGAGAGAAGGGGGGAAATCGCATAAACGTAAATAGAGAACCAACCTTGCATCTTCTTTGATTTGCTTGCTTTAATTGCTTTACTTTGCGTTGATCTTCTAGAGCTTCGAGATTACAGCACCTTGAATATTCGACAGTCGGCTTGGAGGCTCGTATAGGCGCATATTGAGTGTATGTATGCTAGGGTTAAAGTGTATGGGGCTAGGGTTTAAAGAAGCCTAAGAAAACTAGGGTTTGGAGAGAGTTTGAGGATTGTATATCAAGATAGAGAGTTTCTGGAGTTAAATTGCTAATTCTCTCTACGCAGAAAGGAGGCTCTGTATTTATAGACAAAAAATTGATCTAGCGCCTGTTACTGTGGTGCCAGGCTTAAAATCCCATTTGCGCCACTACTAGTGGCGCCAGTCACTTAGAAAATATTTTAGGGCGGCAAAAAATGTATCTTCGACCATTGATACTCAAGGCAAAAGATTTGGGCACCTGTCCAAGTGACTACTATGCATTTTTTAGCCTGACTCCACTAAAAGTGACACCGGAAAGTCCGGGAATAGTTTGGAAGGCCAAAAATGGGTAGAAACCCTATAAATAGCATCCCAGGGGTAACGGATTTGAAAAACAAGGTCGGAATTGGCGATCAAGCAATTAGGGGCAAAGCGGTTAACTAGATCGAAAAACCACCGGAATGGACTCGGAATAATACATGAGTGGACTTAAAGGTTGAAAACGCTATCCAGAGTGTTCCAAAGGAGTGCCAGTTTGATACTCAGAGCTAGTGTAGTTGGAAAAGGCGACTAGCTCACTAGGGACAAAACGATCATTTTTGCACCGAGTTTGCCGAAATTGACTCGGAATGATCCGGAAAGATAATGGAAGGTCGAGAATACTATAAGGAGCATTCTTGGGAGATTACCAGTTTGATACCCAGAGCCGATGTGGTTCCCGAAGGCACTCAGATGTCTAGGGGCAAAATGGTCATTTTGACCGAATGGTCTTGGAATTGGTTCGAAACCGACTGGAAGGCACTTAAACATGCCGGATTGTCTTTAGGACGATCTTGGAAGAGTGGACTTACCATTCTGAGGACTTAAGGTACTTTCTCGAGAAGTGTGCCGAAAATGGCCTAGTAAGAGTTTGGTCATTTTTCACCGGAGTGGGCTAGCAGGCACTAGTGTTGACCCAGGTTTTGAGTGTTTCTGTCACTCTGATGGTCTGTGATGAGCTAGTTTCCAAAGGTATCTTGTCCTTTGGTGAACATGTCATAGCTAAGAGGCGAGTTCGGTCTCGTGACATAGGGGGTTTGTTGACAATTCTCAATGTCGACCTGTTTATGAGTGTTTCCGCCACTCTGACGGCTGCGATATTTGCGAGTATTTTCGCTACTCTAATGATTTGCATTCATTTTGGAGGCTGCCTGATCTCGGGAAGCTACTAAGTGGACTTATTGTCTGAACAATCAACTTTCTCGAAAGACGTGCCGAATAACGGACATTTCTTTATTGGTGGGCTAGCAGGCGCCCAAGGTGAACCGTTCTACCATCTTAGGGACTTGGGGTCTCATCCTGGTTAACGGGTTTGAAGGGACTTACAGTTCCGAAGAGTTTTCTCAAAAAATGTGCCAAATTATATGGTCTTACCGCCTAAGGGATCAACTTTTGTGAAAGACGTGCCGGATTGAGTTTGATTGACTTGGACTGGAACTGGAACTAAAATTGAAGTTGAATTTGAGATTGAAATGGGGACTTACCGTCTCTAAGAAGACGTGCCAACAGGATTTGGACCAAGTAATACCACAAGGGCATTTTGGTCATTTTGCCTCTATTAGGCCCAACAGGCCTACGAAGCTATCGATTAATTAGATTGAGTTTGAAAATTTTGATTTGAACTTGAATATGTCTATGTCACTTTGAATATGAGTTCGGTCGGACCGGAGATTGCTGAGCAGGCAAAAATGAGGTGCTTACAATCATCAATACGCAGCAAAGGATATTTATTCTTTATTATAACTTGATTTAGCTGTCGATAATCTATACAAAGTCTCATTATCCCATCCTTCTTTTTAATAAATAAGACTGGAGCTCCCCATGGTGACACATTTGGTTGTATAAACCCCCGATCTAGAAAGTCTTGCAATTGAATCTTCAACTCTTTCAATTCTGTTGGTGCCATTCTGGAAGTAGCAATTGAAATTGGGGTAGTCCCCGACAATAATTCAATAAAGAACTCCACTTCCCTGTCTAGTACAATCCTTGGAAGTTCATCTAGAAATATATCTATAAAGTCTTGTACCATTAGAATGTCTGAAAACTTCAATTCTGACTTGGTAGTATCAATCTCTTGAGCCAAATACTCTTCACACCCTTTGTTTAACAACTTTCTGGCTTCCAAAGCTGATATCAAACAAGTAGGGACCACATCTTGCTCTCCTTAAAATCTGAACTCTGATTCATTAGGCATTCAGAAGATAACTTCTTTCTTGAAACAATTTATAAAGGTATGATAAGATGACAACCAGTCCATACCCAATATCAAATCAAAGTTATGAATTCCCAAAGGAATCAAGTCCATAATCAACTCCTTTTCCCCAATTTTCAGCACATATTCCTTATATACCACATCTACCAATACTAAATCTCCCATAAATGTTGATACAAATAAGTGATGTGTCGTTAAAGTATGTGGCTTATTTAGATGCACACTAGATGCAATAGAAACAAAAGAATGAGTAGATACAGGATCCAACAATACATATGCATCTCTACCTGCCACAAACATCATACATGTCACCACTGTAGGAGTTGCCTGAGCATCCCTCTGTATCATAGCATACACTCATGCCTGAGTTCATGGTTCAGAAGTAGTCTCTCATTCCCGTTGAGTACTTCTAGATGCCTCTCTTCCATTGCTGGCAACACTACTCACAAAAGACGCTACTGCAAGTTTTTTAGTACAATTCTTAGCCATATGCCCCGGTTATCTATATTGATAACATTTATAGTACTGGACAATCTCTCACCATATTGATAACAAACAATTTCTCCTCTTTTACCAATAGAAAATTTAGAACTTGAGGATCTCACTAGAGGTCTCCAGAGTCCTAGACCCCTTGGACTTCCCGATCTTGGACTTCTTAATCTTTGACTTATTTATACTCAACCTTGACCACTAGACATTGTAGATTCTATTAATTTTTGTCTCCAATTTTCAACTCTTACATTAAATCTTCCTTTTTTAAATTGCTCCATTCTTCCAGTTAATTCTTTCAAATCTTATTCTATAATTTTTTCTTTATTTACTAGATCAACATACTTTTTCATTTTAAGAGCTGAGATTCGAGATCAAGTACCCAGACTCCAATCCCTGTTGAAATATGCACTTAGCTTCCTTAGTACATACTAAGTCAAGTACAAATCGTGGCAGTGCTGTGAACTATTTTTCATATTCGGATACTATCATCTTTCCTTGCCTCAAAGAGCTAAACTCATATTCTTTCTGATATTTATAAACAAGAGGAAGATATTGTTCATTAAATACCTCTTCAAACTGCTTCCATTACTTTGAAGATTGCCTCCAACTTCTTCAACCACTTCTCTGCTACCAAAGGATCTACTATCGTAGTGAACTCTGGCGAATTTAGCATCATAAACTGTTCATGCAGAGTACTAGCACATGGCATAGGTCTTGTTGACTGGTACTCTACATATTGAGCCAAAACATTAGCCACCCTGTCTGCTGCGTCGGGTAAATTTTGAGCACCAACTGGTATGTTTTGTTCCTCATGTTCCTGGCATCCTTGCCCCCTAACTGGAGCTAATGACGCTTCTTCCTCAACTCTCCTTGGTAGATCTCTTTGTGTCATTCTTACTGCATTAAAGTAAGGTTAGTACACAATTTATATGACCCATATAATCCTGCCAACTCAAACTAACACAACAATATCCTACAGTCTATTGCAACTCTAGACTCTAACTCAATAACATAGCCTTTGTCTTTAACCTTGACTTTGATACCAATCTGTCACACCTACTCCTAATCAAGTCTCATTAATACCTTCTTAGGATGAGTGTGATTGCACAGGTCACCAGCCTATGAACGTCATCTAATAACAATCCCAAAGATATGAATCTTATAAAAGAATTAAAGAACAATATCATTAACATTAATGAACCAACTCATGATCTCCTTACATTCATAAGAGAGCTATTAAGATAAAATCTCAAATCATTAACAAGACTATGATTATAACTCCAAAACATTCTTCTCCAAATTATACAACACGTACAAGACTATAACTCAACTAACAGAGATCTTCAAGCTCTCCAACTCAACACCAATAGCAGTAAACTCGACATCAACTCCTATTTCTGCAAAACAATCTGTGTGGGTGTGAGTTTTATATCAATATACTCACTAAGATAATTAAACTTATAAAGAATGAATGATAGATAAACACTGAATCAATCACCAATAAATAATTCATTTTTCAATGATAATTAATCATGCATATGTCACCAACACCAATGAGGAATGCCTTATGAAATGCAATGCCTCTTGTAATGCAATGTTTAATGTCACCACATATGTACACTTCTTTGATAACAATGCTAAGATTAATGAGACAAGTTATCTAAGAATGTCCCTGGAGACATTCTTTAAGTTAGTCTCACATTGACTTAACCTCCTTCATGCAATGTAAGTTATGCACACAATGCATGTTGTTTGCAATATCACCTCATAATCCAATACTAACATCAATAATAGTAAAAAGACATTTAATTCAGTAAGAGTAAGAATATCTTTAACCTCCACCTCGTCCCACAGTGTAAGCAAGATTGAATCACTCCTTAGGTTGAACTGGAGTGCCTTTGATTGCCTTTGCACCTATCACACACCACAACATCACATTTATGAAATTGTAATATCATAGTCAATTATTTATCAATATAAGAAATGATATCTCAAATGACATGTTGAAGACTTAATAAGGAAGTGTTTAACTCTTAAACATAGGTGCAATCCCTACCCCACCCCCCCACCCCCCCCAACACACACACACACACACAATGTGCTAACCCTTGAAGACAAGCAAGAAAAACAAAAACAAAAACAAAAAAAACAAATCACCAAAACTAGGGTACTACGCCAGTGCGCCATTGAGGCGAGCCTGGCCTGTAGGCTAGGGTTGTGCCAGTGTGCCCTTAAGGCGCACCCTAGCACCTAACATGCCCATCAAGTGGGCTGCGCTAGTAAGTGCACCCACGCTGCCTATTGGCGCACCCCTCTAATGGAGTGCACCACTAGGCGCAGTCCACCCGCCGTGGTGCCCATCACTTGGTCTGAAAATGAAGAAACTAAAAATGAAGTTTTGGCCATCTCTTGATCATTCTAACCCATTCCTAGGTCTCCTAAAGCCTAGAATGAAGTTTCAAAGTCTTAAATAAGAATTCAAAACATCAACAACATAAAGAATCCTAGGTTTCCCACTTGAATTCCAAACTCTTGGATTCAATTCCACTATTTCAAGACATGGAAGGTCTTTCTATATGCAAGAACCAATTCAATGCATGAAAAAGAGCATGGACTTGGGATTCCTCACCTCAAATAAAAAAACATACAACCTTGTCCTTCAACCTCTTCTTCTTTTCCTCTTTCATTTTCTTTTTCTCTTATTTTCTCTTACTTTCTCTTTTGCCAAATACAAGGTACTACACAAGCACTTCTCTTCTCTCTCTTCCTTTGACTTGATGCAAGACAATAGATACTTGTATCTAATCACACACATGTCAAGCACATATACATCTTGCATATGAAGCACACACCTCAATTAGGGTGAAACACACATCTAAGTGGCTTCCACACACAGGGACACTTAGCACCTCCTTACTTCACTACTTAAAACTAATCCACATCATTAGCATAATTAAACACACTTATGATAATTAATCATCAGTGACCTTAAGTTAAGCATGGGGATTAATTATGCTAATTAATCAGGGATTAAGCAAATTAATCATGCTTAAAATAAATTAATCCTCACATGGCATTCTACCATTAAAACATGTTATTCAAGCTTCTTAATTAACAAAATCATGCATTATTTAATATGCAATTAAGCAAAACTTGATGCTAAGCAAAGTAGGGTCTTATATTACTCTTGGGTAGAAGGTGTCTAAGGTATCGACTCTTATGCTGAAAGTATTTACTCTTTTTTATAGATTGTTGAAGTCCAAATTTTAGGTTCAAAAGTGTCAACCTTTTAACACGTGTTGACTCTTGCATACAAAAAGCAAGTTCTGGACATAAACAATGTGCTAACTTCAAATAGTTATGGCTCATTCATTTTAACTCATATTTGGTCCATAAACTATCAATAGAAAGGTATAAAAGTATATATTTTCATTGGCTTTGGTTTTATACCAAAATTTCAAGTATTGTAGGACTTATAATATGTGGAGACTGCTCAAACGGGGGTGTTCAATCTTAAAACCATCAATTCTATAGAATCTAAGGGATTAATCTTTAAACATCATAACATGTATTCAATTTATAAAAAATAAACTTTAAATCTTGGCCTCATTCAAAAATGGTTTTCTTCTACAAGGTCAACTATTAAAATGGAGAACTGAAAATTTTCAATAAAACCTTATTGTTCCAGCTCTAGGTAAAGAAAGGTCATCACATGGTTATAGTCACAAAAGATTTTCAAAACAAGTTTATGAAAAGGGTTTCCAAAATTTTCATAAAACATTACTTTCTCTCAAAATCAAGGTCTTTGTTAAAGCATGGTCTTTTTTCAAACCATAAATGTCACACCCCTAACCTAATTAGACATCATTAATGTCATATTGGTAGGGCATGATTGCACAAGTTACCGTGCCTACGAATGACACCTTAACACACACCAAATGATAAACCAAAAATTGACTAAAGAAATATATATATAAGAATTATGCATCCATACCGTACTATACAGTAAAAGTAAACCATAATTTATTCACATCATTACAAATTTGTGACATAAAGCCTTATATAAACTAAGTCCCAATGTCTTATACAAAACACGACAAGAAACAGAAGTAAAGCAGCAAAAGCTTGCCCCCAAGACTCGACACCCCTGACACCAGCATGGATGCCACCGCGGTAATGACTAGGACTACAATGAACTGAACTCCATCCTTAGCTCATCTAGCTCACGTGTTAAAAGAGTCTGTGTGGGCGTGAGCTAAAAGTCAACGTGCTCTCTGTAGATAATCAAATTCATAAAAAACGATAACAAGCACCCACAATGCACATTCACGTATAAATGATCAATGTATATATATATATATATCATAAATACATCAATGCATTGAATGTATCACCCACATGTGCATGCAAGTTTAGATAACGTTGGCCCGATGAGTGATGGCTCGTTATCAAGGATGCCCCACGACGACACCTTGTTAGATCAACCCCAAATCGGCCAATCTTTAGGTTAGCCACACATAGCCAAAACCTTTCTCCATGAAATGCATTAGCATATGATATAAATGGTATGCAATGCCACCTCATATGTAACCTCTAATGTCCTCTCATATCTCACCTCACATATACCATCATCAATATTATGTTATAGATAATCATCAAGCAATTTAATATGAACAAGACTATCTATATTCCCGCCTATCACTGCACTCACACCACGGTAAGATTAGTCCTTGGTTGATGTTGATGGTTCTTGTCCTTCGTGAGCCCCTATCACCTTAACTGTGTTAGTTTAGAAATTATAAAATCAATAATAATCGAATATAAATGACAATGCATAACCGATAATTAATATAAACAATGAATGCACAATTATTACACAAGCTTGAGCGATACATATCCAACACGTTATAGGCACTCCCAACAATGCAACCAAAGGGTAAGAAACAATTTTCACCAAAACCAAAGGCAATGTAATAGGTCAATCTCATTTGGGAATAGGCTTAAATACCTTTAAGTTGATAGGTGTTGCGCCCCTTCTTGGCCTGGGGGGAAATTTGGTATGATGCTCTCTTAAGAACTCATCCTCCTAGAAGGATGAATGCGATGGGATTTAAATTTTTGAAATGGAATTGATTAGGGTTTTTTGAAAAGGTCTTTGGAATTGCCACCTAACATATTTAAAGATGTGCTAGGTCATCTACACCAAGTAAAACCCGATGGTTAAACTTAGGTTTTGGAAAAGATTTTTAAAAAATGTGCTCATAAGAGGGTGTTTTAGAAGGTAGGGTTGTTTGACAACCATAAAAACATTAGAAAGCCCTTTTGAAAATTGACTCCAGTTTTGGTTTTCAAAATAAAAATTCTTAAGTCTAAGAGTTGGTTATGTGTAAGAAAGGTGTCCTAAGACTATCACCCTACCCCACCCTTGCGGTACCTATATGTCCATTTACCTTTTACTCACCTAACTATGATTCACCGGTTACTTATGTCTAATGCTATCTACTTAGAAAAACTTTTGAAAACATTGAAAAAGAGTTTGAAAGAAGAATCAGAGTTTGAAAAATGAAATTGAAAATTTGAAAAAGGTTGTGACCGCACCCTATGAAGGGTCGCCTACGTACCTCCTTAAAAAGGATCAGGTCAATCGTAGTTCAGACAAGAGTCCGAAATAGTTAGAATTTTGAAATGATTTTCTATTTCTAGAAAGTTTTCATTTTTAGAAAGTTTCTTTTTTAGGAAGATTGGATTTCAAAATGTTTCCTTTTCAAGAAGATTGGATTTGAAAATATTTGAGTTGATTTGAAAAGATTGGGTTTTGAAAATACTTCATTTTCAAGAAGATTTGATTTTTAAATGTTTCATTTTCAAGAAGATTTGATTTGGAAATGTCTCCTTTACAGAAAGATTTGATTAGGGAGTGTTTCCTTTTCAGCAAAATTGGATTTGAAAATATTTCCTGTTTAGGAAGATTGGATTTGAAAATATTTTCTTTTTAGGAAGATTAAGCGCTAAAAATATTTGATTTGATTGATTTTAGAAAAAAAAGTTTGGAAAAGGGAAGTTTCGATTGATTTGGAAATTGAGAATTTTGAGGGTTTGAAAAAGGTATGATTTTGACTTGAAAAAGGAAAAGTTTTCTAGTGGGCAAAAACGAAATTTTCCTTGGATTGGACTTCTAGGGTTGAACAAATATGAATTTTGTAAATGGTTCAAAAACTGAATCTTTTGAAAACATGTTTTAGGGCCCGAAATCCTAATTTGGATTTTAGACATCCAAATGAGTATCGCACTTTGCCTAAAGCCATTTTAGCCATTGAAAGGCTAGAATAGCTTTAGGTTTGTGGCTTTGAAAAGCAATTAGGGCACGAAGCAAAAAATGTAAACCTTTTCGGGTCATTTTGAATATCACACTTTTCCCGAGACAGCCTTAGTCAAGGAATAACTAGGATCATTTCGGGATTGTGTTTTTGAAAAGAAGCAAATGTAGGCTAATGGGAGCCACTAAAAAATGTCACACTTTTCTAGGAAAATCCTAGCCATGAAAGGGTTAGGATCAACCTAGAATTGTAGTTTTGAGAAAATAACTTTGAAAATGGTTTTAAGGGTAAAGACATGACGAGAATACAAATGCATGACAACGATAATAACAGCATGAAACATACAAGGTTAGGTATCAACACATTACAAGAGGGCCCTAAGGGCATGCCGTGAAGCAATTGAGGGCCAAAAAGAGAGTCTCGATCGGTAATCTCCTCTTGCTCACTCTCGACATGAACTTAACGTTTTCTTGTTCCAAGCATGCAAGAAAAGGGGTTTAGAGATAGGGGATTTAAAAAGAGAAGAACCCAAGTGGGTTCGGAGGGAGAAAAGAAAGTGGGGGAGTACATAAAGTAAACAGGGAGTTTACCATGTCTCGTTTCTTCTTTCTTTGACAGAGGCTCGGGCCTTGAACTTGGGAAGACTTCGGGAGCTTCCGGGTAGTGGGGCGAACCTTCAGTGGAGCTTGGAAGCTAGGGCTTCGGAAATTTGAACTTGGGTTCGGCCGGTGGGACTTCGAGAGAGAGAGAGAGAGAGGGGGGCTTCGAGAGCTGTTTGGAATAAAGGAGGAAAGTTTTTAGATAATTTTTTTAACCCAAAACAGTGAGGTGGGAGGCCTGTAGTTATAGTGCAAATTTAGAGGGGTTGTGCGCCACTTATAGTGGTGCAGGCTTTGAGTTTAACCAGGCGCCACTATGAGTGGTGCAAGGGCATTTAATGTTGGCTTGAAAAAAGGCTGGGTACGGGGTTAGTCGATTCATAACTGATTCTGGGGGGTTATACGTCACTATTAGTGGCGCACGGCTGAAGAAAGGTCATGCTTCACTCGAAGTGGAGCAAGGAGGTTTTAGTTCAAAAAAGGAAGGTGCCGGACGACGAGGCCCGACTAGAAAAGAAAGGGAATACTCTGGAAAGTCTCTTGGAGTTTGTCGGTTTGATTATCAGAGCCAATATGGTTGAAGACAGTGACCGGATTGTGATCACCTCATCCCGGGAGTTCTAGGGTTGACCAAGATTGATCGGGATTGATTGGGTTGACCAAAGTTGACTGGAGTTTACTAGAGTTGACTGGGGTGTTGTTGGTTTGATACCCAGAGTTGGTATGGTTTCCTAGCGTATTTGGATGCTTAAGGGTAAAATGATCATTTTAATCGGGGGACCTCCGGAAAAGGACCGGGGTTGATTGGATGGCACTGGACATGCTGGACCATCTAGAGGCGACTCTAGGAGGTGGTCTTACCATTCCAAGGACTTGGTGCTTTCTCAAGGAACGTGTCGAGCCCGTTGGAGGTAAAATGGTCATTTTCCACTAGGACAGGCTAGCAGGCGTCATTGTTGACTGGTCTGGATTTGGTTTGGACTTCTATCTAAGAAATTGATACTTTTTCGGTGGACAGGCTTGAAAGGGGTCTTATCGCCTTGAGGGATAAACTTTCTCGAAGGACGTGTTGGGCTAGGACAGTCTTTCGTTCTTGATAGGTTTGTGCTTTCTTAAGGAACATGCTGAATTTGGACGGTCTTCCGTTCTTAAGGAGTGTGTGCTTTCTCCAAGAGCGTGTCAGATTAGCAAACATTTTACATTAGCAGGCTAGCAGGCACCAGAAGTGAACCGCTCTTCCATCTTGAAAATTTATGTACTTTCCAAAGATGAGTGTGAAAGGGGCTTTATCAATCCGAGGAATAAACTTTCTTAATGATCATGCGGTGTTGGATTGAATGGTCTTATCGTCAATGAGGGATCAACTTTCTCGAATGACGAGACAATTGGATTTGACTTTGGATTTGAATGGACTTATCGTCTTATGGAAGACGTGTTGGACTGGATTTGATTGATTAATAAGCTGGGGCATTCTGGTTATTTTGCCTCTATTGAGCCCAGCAGGCCTGCGAAGCGGTTGTTTGATTGGACTGGATCTGAAAAGTAAGTTTGGGCTTGAGTGTGCTTGTGCTGGATTGAGTGTGCGTCTGGTCAGGTCGGAGATAGCCGAGTGACCAAAATGGAGTGCTAACAACTGCTCCTCTTTTTGTCTTTACTTGTCGGAGACAGAAAATGATAAAGTAAGGGTCCTATTTTGGGTTGCAAGGCGATTAGAGGGACCAGAGTTGATGAACTTGGAAACTAGTTTTTGAAGATGATTTTTTTAAATGACTTTTTTGGACAAAAAGTTTAGAAAACCTTTGAAAACATTTTGAAATGGGGGTTTTGAAGAGAAAACTTGGGAAACCGGACATTTGAATTGGATAGAAACTTTTTAGAAGGAAAAGTTTTAAAAACTAGAAAATTGATTCGAGACAAAATTTTTGAAGGAAAAAGTTTAGAAAATCCAAAATTTTCTTTTGGGAGTGGGCTTTTGAAGGAAAAAGTCCAGGAAACCTTGAAAAGTAAACTTTTTGAAGGAAAAAAGTTAGAAAACCTAGGATTGAACTTTTTCTTTTGCAAGGGGATAAAGTCTAGGAAACCCATCATTTGACAGGAGATAAAAACTTTTGGCGGAAAAAGTTTTAAGAAATTGATAGGATTGATTTTGAACAAAAACTTTTGAAGGAAAAAGTTTGAAATCGAAACTTGATTTTTTTGAGATAAAATTTTGAAGGATGAAGTTTGAAACCAAATTTTGAAGGAAAAAGTTCGAAGCCGAAATCTGATTTTTTGAGATAAACTTTTGAAGGATAAAGTTTGGAACCAAGAACTTTTTGAGGATGAAAGTTAAAACACGAAGGTTTTCAGGATAAAAGTTTAGAAAACTGGACATGATTTTTAGACCAACCTTTTGAGGATTAAAAGCTTAGAAAACTGGAAATTAAAATTGAAACCAACTTTTTTAGGATTAAAAGTTTAGAAAACCGTTTTGATTTTGAAAACAACTTTTTGAGGGTAAAAGTTTTAAAAAAACTGGACATGATTTTGAAATCAACTTTTTGAGAATTAAAAGTTTAGAAAACCGGTTTAATTTGGAAAAAAAAATTTTAAGGATAAAAGTTTAGAAGACTGTGATAGACTTTTAGAAGGAAAGAGTTTAGAAATCGAGATTGATTTGAAATTTGGACAAAACGTGTAGGAAATTCATCTTGTATGGAAAAACGTATAGAAAATTCGTTTTGACATGAGACTCGAAATTTTGAAGACAAAATGTATAGAAAATTCATTTTGACTCGAAATCTACACTTTTGAATTCATTTTGACTCAAGACTTTTTTATATTTAAAAAAAAAGCAAAATGTTTAGGAAATTCGTTTTGACTTGACACTTGAACTTTTTGAAGACAAAAATGTATAGAAAAGCTACCTCGAATCGAAACTCCATCTGGTGGAATGATACTCCTCTAGGGAGGTCCAAGGTCAATCTCTGGAATCTAATATTTCTTGAATCGACACTCTATCCGGTGGAATAATACTCCTCTAAGGAAATCCAAGGTTGATGTCTTCTTGAACCAACACTCCGTCTGGCGAAATGATACTCCTCTGGGGGAGTTAAAGGTTGATTAAGGAGGTCAAGGGTGGGTTATTGCCCCATTCTTTATTTCTTGTCGGCTATGGAGGGCAGGATTATAGTTCAGGCTGTCAAAATATACTCAGTTGGTTGAGGGGAGCAATCTATGAGTAGCATAGATAGTTTAATCTCTTATCCAGGAGGGCTGCAGATAGTTTAGGCTCTTATCTAGGAGCTGTGCTGGAGACTTTGAGCTTCTAACCTACCCCAGTTGGGTTGTACTCTGGATGGCTGGACGCTTATGGATAACAAGATATTCTAGATAGCTAGACATTCTGGATAGTTGAAAGCTCTAGACGGTTAGATATTGAACTTTGTCAGGCTGAGACACCAGGATGCTTGGCTAGTGGACACCTTAGGACCTGAAAAAACTTAGGGAGATGCCCCTTGAACTTGTATCTATCTCAATATCTCATTAGCAAATATCAAGATATAACAGAGTAATTTTAATAAATGACTTATGACATTCATACTTATCATTTTACCATGATGAGTTTAGAAATATGTTACCAATGCAGATTCTCCACAGGTTGGCATCCCTTGACCCATTTGTTGAGGCGTGAGACTTTACTGCTTCGTTGAGGCCGTCTTGGATTGCTGATCAAGAAAATTGATCCTTTTTCTTTTCTCTTTTTTATTTTTTATTTTTTTTAGTTTTCTCTCATTTAAACCATTTTTGCCACCTGTGCCCTTGCGGGTTTTCACAGATGCCAACTCCACCATTATTGCACTTCAGCACCCGTTTTTGGGTTTTCACTGCGTCGGTAGTTTTATATCTTGCCATGACCTTACTCTTTTATCTATAGCGCCCTGGAGGTTTTTCACTATGTCCTCAGGTCATGCATTTTCTTATGGTTTCTCTCGTTGATGCCGATGAAAACGAATCCTTGCATGTTATTGACAGAAGGTGTTACTTTGGTTGAAGATTCTTGATGTTGCTTTTGACAGTGGTGCAATGAAACACTTGCTGAGTTGGGATGGAAGTTGCTTTCTCAAAACTCCTTCTATTGGATAGAGCACTTTCTAACGTAACCATTTTACTTTGAAGAGCAATGACAGCAATGACCAATCCGAAAGGTTATTTTTTGGACTGTAACGTGAGCTAGGTGTCAGGATTTTGAAAGAATAGGATAGAAGGCTCAAACCTATCATTCTACTCGGCTTTGATTCCCGTTATCACTCTTAACAATTTTATCCCTTTTGCTACCCTTTACTTTTATGACTACTGCTAAGGTCATTTATTTGATGACTTTGACCTTGGCATTGCTAAATTTTTCCTATTCATTTTGTCCCACTTATCTGGCGAAAAATTGCCAGACTCTCCCTATTTGTTTTCTGCCACTTACCTGGTAGAAAACGACATTGATAGAGCTATTCCTTTTTTTTTTTCTACCCCTACGCTTTGGCTTTCGACCCATTGTGGGTGGTGATCGCCGAGCTGGTTATATTATGGAAATGTGATCAGCTTAAAGGTGGTTTTGCAAGGGTTTTGTTTAACTGTACGGAAGAGGAATTGTGGGCCTATCTTTATTTCAATCATTGCTACCATCGCTCTGTCAGAGTTTCCGATTACACATAGTAGTGCTTTAACTAATCTGAGTTTTGGGTGCTAGGAAAACTTCCCTATTTGTCTCTACCAGGATCAATGACTTTGAGTCTTTATTATTTGGAGTGAACTTTGCTTCTAGCTTTCTACCAAGCCAAAGATGTTTCCTTGGTGACGAAGTCTCCTATTAAGGTTTGATTTTTTTACTGAAGGATCTGGAGATGCATATTTGATTGTTCCAGGCATAGTAGATGGCATATTGTTCTCTATGAGGTAAGGCTTCTTAAACCGCTTCAGTGGTTTGAGTTTTCCTGAGGATTTGGAGAGAGGGGGTTCCTTATTTAACCAAGCAGAACTACCTTATTGTAGTAGAACAATGAGGGTGGTGTTGCCCTAGTTGAGACTCTGACTGGGACTTTGTGAAAAGGTAGCTGCTCGTGCCAACCTTTGTGATCTTCTTGACTATTGTATTCTGCTGACTCAATGGTCTCCTTTGTTTATAGATGGTTGGATACTGAGCTATTGTGATTGATTTTGAAGTTCTACTATCATGTGCTATTTTAGGTTGCTGGCGCTATCTGTGACAATCTATAGAAGACCTCTGGGGTATCTTTAGGGTCAAAAGATGCTAGCCTTTGGGATACCCTGCAAGTTTCATTTTTCTAGAAAAAGATTTTAGCATGGCAAAAAAAGTATTTCATGATCAAGAGTCCTATATTTCAAATTAGCTTGTTATACACTTGATATTTACATGACACTTGACAAAGCTAAAATCAAAGGTTCCTCTCGTAGGCTTTACCAAGGCCTTCAGGGTCTAGGAATTTGATAGATGGTCCAGGCGGCCTACTTCTTATCTAATGCTGGTAGATTGGCGAGACCTTGAGGAGAGTGAGCCAGTAGAAGATGATCAATGTCTAAGATTGAGGTATGGATTTTCAATCGATGATCGAGGATGGAATGGCGTTTCTCTCCTTTTTTTTTTTTTAGGAGGACCACCCCGTAGCTATGCCCCTAGTCCCTTCTCAGGTTGGTACCTTCTGCTGCTAAGATAGTTGGTGACCAATTTCCTAACTGTCAGGTGACTGGAGGGTTTTGTCATTTCGATGCATAGATGGCGATTGTCATGACAAGATGTGGAGGTTGCTGCTTGAGAGGTAACATTTTGTTGATGAGCGATTAATCCCTTCTACTTTTCAATGGGCTTGTCCTTGCAAGAGTCGTGAACTGGGTGGGACTACGGAGGGATTACATAGCTTTGGCTGTGCTCTTGGGCCTAGAAAAAGAAAAAGAAAAACAAATGGAATTAGTATGTGGAGTTGAAGACCTTAGGCAATGCATGTCCTATGCATGTCTCTTCTTTGCGGGAATCTAGGCATGATGTTGATTCCATTTTGGAGGTGGGGTGTTGCCCTTGTATGCAATACAATACCACTTTGGCATAGGCCAGTCGATACTTCTTTGTTTGGGCAATCCCGTCTCTATAGACAGAGAGAGATTTGGGCCTCTCTTGAGATATAGTTCTATGCATGCCATGAATCCTTAGGGTTGGAAAACCCTTAGGAGCTTTGGTAGATTCAATTAATATGAGATCGAATTGTTCCTTTCTCTCTGTAGCTGATGAAAATGTACTGACATGAGTTTATTGGAACTCGTGTCTTTAGAATGAATATTGATGCATGAGCATGATAGTAGTGAATATGTGCACAGCATAATGACAATAGATAAGTGGTTTAGGAAACTTCCTTTTCTGTCCATGCTTTGTCTTTGGTTTTCTTGGTACTTGAGAGATAAGGGGGAGGACAGATGACACAAAATAAATGAAAAGTTAGTACTTTGGTTTGAAAGTTTGTATGCAATGCATGCCCTATGGATGCCCTTGCTTTGAGAGGGGGACTAAGCATGTTGTGTTTGCTCACTTTTGCAGATAGGGGGTTGCCCCTGTATGCAATACCATACCTGTACCAGTAACATACATCCGTTCATTTAAGCAAAAAGAGCAATTTTATTTCTTTTGAGATAAAAAGCTTAATAGAGTGGGGGAAGGGAACATTTTCCACGGGACTTTCCACCTATCTACTTAAACTACTTGACGAGTATTCGATTTCACCTTGTTGATAGTGGGAGGTCGTTGAATGACCTTGTTTCCGGATTGCCCTTTGTCTTGTGGCAACCTTATCTCTATGAGCGAGAGGGATTGGGGCCCCTCTTATAAAATAATTCTTGGATGCATGCCATGACCCTTAGGGTTTGGAACCCTTAGAAATTGGGTAGGCTTATGATTTGAGATTGGCTCGTGGTCAGTCTCTTGGAGGTTGATCATATACATGGACTGCAAGTGGCTTGAGTTACTTTAGAACTCTTGCCTTGAGATGATTACGTATGCATGAGTAGTTTAATAGTATGAATGACAAGATATTGATAACAAGGCATTCACGTATGTAAGCAAAATAAAAGCAATAAGGAAATTGAAAAGTGATCGCTATTTCCTTCTTGGTTTTTTAAAACACATGCCTTAAATTGGGCAGAGGTTCGTCTATGCATGGGTGCTATATAAACATGAGGTTGAGGGCCACTAATGCTTCTTAAAAAACTCGGCTCCTAGATCTTCAAACCTAGGCCCACTCCCCAAGGTGTTGCCATTATAGGTTGGTGATCCGAGTGGGAGAACTATCTAAAGACCTTGGTTAGGTGACACATTTGCCTACCACCAATAGTCAATGTATTGTTTCCCCTTCTAATTAGAAGGTAGTAAGCAAGGTCAATATTCCATGAAAATGTATATGCAATTGTGTGTGTGATTTTGAAAATTGAAGGAAAGAGCCCAACAATTCTCATACATCCGGTCATACATAGCATACGTGGCAGTTTATGAACATATATTAAAATGTGAACAAGGGTTCACCTACAAAACAAATGCATAGAGTTAGTATTTTTCGAGGAACTCAAATTCAAAATAAAGTATGATGTAATGAACAATGTAAGAGCATGTAATGAATGCAAAGTTTGACTTTTTACCAAACAAAGACTATTTTTGGAAATTTTGAAATTTTTAAAAGTTTAGAAAATGGATATAACTAAACAAGATAATCGGCGAACTTAAGGTGAGTAAAGGGTGACTGGACATAACATAGACCTAACTCTCTAATTGTCCCCAGTGGAGTCGCCAAGCTGTCGTGCCTTATTTCCGGATACTAGGCCCTTCTTGCCCAAGGAGGGAGAATTTGTTACGGTGCTCTCTCGTTAGAACTTTTCCTCGTAGAAGGACCAATGCAACGGAGTTTGAATTTTTGAAATGAAATTGATTAGAAATTTTTGAAAAGGTCTTTGGAGTCGCCATCTAACATATTTAAAGATGTGCTAGGTCATCTACACTAAGTAAAACCCAGGGGTTAAACTTAGATTTTGAAAAAGGACTTTGAAAAATGTCCCCATGAGAGGATTTTACAAGGTAAGGTTGTTTGACAACCCTAAAAACATTGGAAAGCCCTTTTGAAAATGGACTTCAGTTTTGGTTTTTGAAACAGAAATTCTTAAGTGTAGGGGTTAGTTACGTATAGGGAAGATGTCCTAAGACTATCACCCTACCCTGCCCTTGCCGCACCTATATGTCCATTCACCTTTTACTCACCAAACTATGACTCACCGGTTACCTATGTTTAATGCTATCTACTTAAAAAAAAACTTTTGAAAACACAGTTGAAAAAGAGTTTGAAAAATAAAATTGAGAATTTGAAAAAGGTTGTGACCACACCCCATGAAGGGTTGCCTACGTACCCTTTTAAAAAGGATCAAATCAGTCATAGTTCAGACAAGAGTCCAAAAGAGTTGGAATTTTGAAATGGTTTTCTATTTCTAAAAAGTTTCCTTTTAGGAAAGTTTGAGTTTGAAAATGTTTCCTTTTCAGGAAGATTGGATTTGAAAATGATTTGATTTGATTTGAAAATATTTGAGTTGATTTGAAAAGATTGGGTTTTGGAAATGCTTCCTTTTTAGTAAGATTTAATTTTTGAAATGTTTCCTTTTTAGGAATAATTAATTTGGAAATGTCTTCTTTTAGGAAGATTTGATTTTTGAAATGTTTCTTTTTCAAGAAAATTTTATTAAGAAGTGTTTCCTTTTTAGGAAGATTAGATTTGAAAATATTTCCTATTCAGGGAGATTGGATTTGAAAATGCTTCTTTTTCAAGAAGATTAAGGTTTGAAATGATTTGATTTAATTGATTTTAGAAAGGAAATTTTGGAAAAAGGGAAGTTTCAATTTATTTGAAAATTGAGGATTTTGAGGATTTGAAAAAGGTATGATTTTAACTTGAAAAAGGGAAAGTTTTTGAGTGGACAAAAATGAAATTTTCCTAGGATTGGACTTCTAGGCTTTAACAAATGCGAATTTTGTAAATGGTTCGAAAATCGAATCTTTTGAAAACATGTTTTAGGGCCCGAAACCTTAACTTGGATTTTAGACATCCAAATGAATATCACACTTTGCCTAAAGCCATTCTAGCAATTGACAGGCTAGAATCGCTTCAGGCTTGTGGCTTTGAAAAACAATAAGGGCATGAAACTAAAAATGTAGACATTTTCGGATCGTTTTAAATGTCACACTTTCCCCGAGACAGCCTTAGTCATGGAATAACTAGGATTGTTACGGGATTGTGTTTTTGAAAAGAAGCAAATGTAAGCTAATGGGAGCCACTTAAAAATGTCACACTTTTCTAGAAAAACCCTAACCATGAGAGGGTTAGGATCAACCTAGAATTGTGGCTTTGAGAAAACAACTTTGAAAATGGTTTTAAGGGATAGAGATATGACGAGAATGCAAATACATGACAATGATAATAACAATATGAAAAATACAAGGCTAGGTATTAGCACATTGCAAGAGGGCCCTAAGGCCATGCCGTGAAGCAAGTGAGGGCCAAGAAGAGAGTCTCGATCGGTAATCTCCTCTTGTTCACTCTCGACATGGATTTAACGTCCTCTTGTTCCAAGCATGCATGAAATGGGGGTTTAGAGATAGGGGATTAAAAAAGAGAAGAACCCAATCGGGTTTGGAGGGAAAAGAGAAAGTGGGGGAGTATGGAAAGTAAACGGGGAGTTTACCTTATCTCATTTCTTCTTTCTTTGACAGAGGCTCAGGCCTTAGACTTGGGAAGACTTCGGGAGCTTCCAGGCAGCAGAACAAACCTTCGGTGGAGCTTGGACGCTAGGGTTTCGGAAATTTAAACTCGGGTTCTGTCGATGGTACTGAGAGAGAGAGAGAGAGAGGGCTCCGAGAGCTGTCTGGAATAGAGGAGGAGAGTTTCTGGATAATTTTTTCAACCCAAAACAATGAGAGGGGAGGATTGTATTTATAGTGCAAATTTAGAGGGGTTGAGTGGTGCACGCTTTGAGTTTAGCCGTAGTGGCACAGGGGCATTTAATGTTGGCTTGAAAAAAGGTTGGATAAGGGTCTAGTCGATTCGTAACTGATTCTGGGGGTTTATGATCCACTATTAATGGTGTACGGCTAAAGAAAGGTCATACTTCACTCAAAGTGGACTAAGGAGGTTCTAGTTCGAAAAGGAAAGGTGCTGAACTATAGGGCCCAGCTAAAAATGGAAGGGAATACTCTAGAAAGTGTCCCAAAGGTTACCGGTTTGATTCTCAAACCCGGTATGGTTGAAGAGAGTGACTAGATCGCAGTCACCTCGTCCCGGGAGTTCTAGAGTTGACAAAGATTAACTGAGGTTGACCAAAGTTGACTGGGGTTGATCGGGTTGACTAGAGTTGAATGGGGTGTTGCCGGTTCGATACCCAAAGCCAGTGTGGTTTCCTAGGGCATTTTGATGCCTATGGGTAAAACAGTCATTTTGACTGGGGGAGCTCTAGGAAAGGACCGAGGTTGACTAGATGGGTACTGGACATGTCGAACCGTCTAAGGACAGCTTTGGAAGGTGGTCTTACCGTTTCAAGGACTTGGTACTTTCTCGAGGAATGTGCCAGGCCCGTTAGAAGTAAAATAGTTATTTTCCACCGGGATGGGGTAACAGGCATCGATGTTGACCGGTCTGAATCTGGTCACGACTTCTGTCTAAGGAATTAGTACTTTCTCGGTGGACAGGCTTGAAAGGGGTCTTACCGCCTTGAAGGAAAAACTTTCTTGAAGGTAGTGCCAGGTTAGGATGGTCTTCCGTTCTTGAGAGGTTTGTGCTTTCTCAAAGAACGTGCTGGACTTAGATGGTCTTCCATTCCTAACGGGTTTGTGCTTTCTCAAAGAACGTGCCAGATTAGCGGACATTCTACATTAGTGAGCTAGCAAGCGCCAGAAGTGAACCGCTTTGCCATCTCGGGGACTTAAGTACTTTCCAAAGATGAGTGTGAAAGCGACTTTATTGATCTAAGGAATACTTTCTCAGTGATCGTGTCGTGTTGAATTGAATGGTTTTACCGTCCATGAGGGATCAACTTTCTCGAATGACGGGACAATTGGATTTGACTTTGGATTTGAATGGACTTATTGTCTTATGGAAGATGTACTGGTCTGGATTGGATTGATTAATGAGTTAGGGCATTCTAGTCATTTTGCCTCTATTGGGCCCAGCGGGCCCGCGAAGTGGTTGTTTGATTGGACTGGAATTGGAAAGCCGATTTAGGCTTGACTGTGCTTGTGCTAGATTGAGTGTGAGTCCGGTTAGGTCAGAGATAGCCGAGCGGCCAAAATGAGGTGCTAATAATAGGTCATAGGTCGAAAATACATTTCGAATGAATAGTGGGACACATGTCCCTCTAAGGAGTGAGGAAGGAGTCTCTTATAATAATGTGGCAGTCTTTCAAGAAACTAAGTGAGTGAGTTCATGCACCAATAAGTTAAAGGCTAATTCCAAGAACTATTGTAAGCATCTCATTTTTGCCCGCTCAACAATTTCTAGTAAAAGATAATCAAAATGCCTCTTGGCATTTCATTGAGCCTTACAAGCAAGCTTTCCGAGTAAGGCAGTCCCCGAAACCAATTATTGGCACCATTGAAGTGATGAAAACACTCACAAATCTTAAACAGCTCACTGACGGCTCCTAATAGCTCGCTGACGTAGAATGTCTGTTATACATTTTGGCATCAGGCAGCAACCTGAGATCGGGCAATCTCTAGAACCAACGCCAAAACTGTTGGAGTGGTGAAAGCACTCACAAACAGGTCGACACGGGCACACTACAACCAACCCAGTGTCAAAAGATCAAAAATGCGTCTTGGTCGTGTCACGTTTACCAACTTGTCATAACTGCCAGAGTATGGCGAAACGCGTAAACCTAGGTCAACACTGGTGCATGCTAGCCCGGCAGGTGAAAAATGACCATTTTATACCTAGACAGCCCGACATGTCTTTTGAGAAAGTACAAATTCCTCAATATGGTAAGAGCACCCTTAACACTATCTCTAGACAGTCCGACACATTCAAGATGTCTGTCAAATTGACTCTGGTCTCATTCTGGTGATACCTAGTAAAAATGACTATGCTATCCCTAGGTAGTCCAACACGTCTTTTAAAAAAGTATAAATTTCTCAAGGCAGTAAGACTAGTCTAATACTGTCTCTAGACAGTCTAATTACATTCAAGATACTAATCAAATCAACCTTAGTCTTATTCTGGTGACCTCTGGTCAAAATTACCATTTTGTCCCTAGACAGCCTGACACGCTTTTTAAGAAGTACATGTCCCTCAAAGTAGTAAGGCCACCCCAACACTGTCTCTAGCTAGTGCAAAATATTAAAGATACCATCCATGTCAATTTCGGTCCCATTTTGGTGATTTTCGATCAAAATGATCATTTTACCTCTAACATGGGTCCCAATGCCAAGTGGGCCTTCAAGGTGGAAAACCACCCCCAACTGGATCTAGACGGTTCGACATGTGCAAAATATCATTTAAGATCGAGTCAAGTCCCATCCAGCCGACTTTCGGTCAAAATGACTATTTTTGCCTTCGCACAAGTCCCAATGCCTAGTGGCCCTTCAAGGTGGAAAACCACCCCTAACTGCATCTAGATAGTTCAGCATGCTCAAAATACCATTTAGGTTGAGTCCGGTCCCATTCTGATGACTTTTGGTCAAAATAACCATTTTACTCCTAGCACGGGTCCTGAGGCCAAGTGGCCATTCAAGCTGGAAAATTGCTACTAACTATCTTTAGACAGTCCGACATATTCAAAATAAAATTCAAATTGATTTCGGTCCCATTCCGATGATTTTTGATATAGATAACCATTTTACCCCTTGGCAACATTGCCCGTCTTTAATAGAATAATTCATCCCTCGAGGGAAAAAAATGTCACAAAAATATCAATTTAATTGAGTTATCCTTGATCTAGCATTTCCTCATCCTATTTGGGACACTTGTCACTTATCCAAGTGTGTTCTTATCCTTTTTAGGACACCTGTCACATATCTAGGTATTTTTTTTCATCCTTTTCGAGACACTTGTTACATATATAGGCATTTTATTATCTTTTGGGACACTTGGCCTATATCTAAGCATTTTCTTATCTAATTAGGGACACTTGTCACATATCTAGGTATTTTGTTGTCCTTTTTGGGACACTTTTCCAACATCTAAAAATATTCTTATCCAATATAGTACACTTATACTATTTGTCCCATGTCTAGATATATTCTTATCCAATATAGGACAGTTGTCAAAAATCTAGGCATTTTCTTATCTTTTGGGACACTTGTCCCATTTCTAAAAATTTTCTTATTCAATATATGACACTTGGCATATATCTAGGTATTTCTTATATTTAGAGACAAGTTGTCTTTTAGGACACTTGTCCATATCTAGGCTTCTTCTTATCCAATTTAAGACATTTGTCATATATCTAGACTTATCTTTGGGACAAAGATATCTTTTGGGACACTTGTCCATATCTAAGCTTTTCCTTATCTAATATAGGATAATCGTCAAATATCTATACTTATCTTTGTGGCCAAGATATCTTTTGGGACACTTGTCCATATCTAGGCATTTTCTTATCCTTTTTGTGTCATTTGTCACACATCTAGGCACCATGTTTTCTTATAAATTGAGACCTTCACTCTCCATTTTGGGGAGCATTTTTTTTTTTTATATACAAGGAATCTATGCTAAAATTACTCTAGAAAGTTTACTTAGTCATTTTCTCCAAACAAAACCCTAGCCTCCAACCACTTCTTCAAGTCTTGAAGTAACTTCATCAACCGTGAAAGAGAAGAAGAGAAGCCACGGAAGCTAAGGTTGAAGCAAAAGTAAAACCCTTTTATGATTTCAAGCTTCCCCCACTCTCTCTTCTCTCTTAAAGCTCACTTGAGCTTTCTCTATTTTAATCCCCATTTTCAAAACCCTCTCTTCTTGCATGCTTGAAACAAGTAGGCCTCTTGGCCACACCTAGGCCCAAGCTTGCAAGACCCACAGTACTTAGGGTAGTCTTGTAAGCCAAGCTTATCATGGTATGGCCTTGAGGCTCTCTTGTACCATGGTGAAACCTAGCCTAGTATGTTCATACCATTTGCATGTATGATGTTCGTGCATTCATAGTATCTTCATCATCATGCTCATTCTATACTTCAAAAATGTTTTCAAAACAACCTTCTCTTTAGTGATTTTCAAAAGTTTTGCTCTCTTAATTTTATGATAAAAATGGTTTCCAAGGCAATCCTTACTTGAGTGGTTTTCAAAAATTAACCATATGAATCATATGTTCATTTGAGTGGTTTAATATGTTAAAATGGTTTTTAAAACAACCCTCTCTTGAGTGGTTTTAAACAATATTGCTCTTAACGTTTGTGTTAACATGGTTTTCAAAACAACCCTCTCTTGAGTAGTTTTTAAAAGTTTTGCTCTCTTGTGTTTGTGATAAAAATGATTTTTGTCGCACCCCGATTTTTAACCAAGTCCTTTCAGCTAAAAAAAAATGCAGTACTATGTCATTAGAACTCATTCTCTTAGAAGGACAATTGCGACTATGTTTGAATTTGAAATTGATTTGATTAAGGATTTTTTGAGAAAAATAGGAGTCGCCACCTAACTAGATTAAGGTGAGTTAGGTCACCTAAAACTAAGTATGATCCGGAGATTATACTTAGGATTTTAGAAAAAGACTTTGGAAAACTCCCTCAAAAAAGGGTTTTTCAGAAAATAGGTTGTTTGGCAACTTTTGAAAAGTTTAAGCCCTTTTTGAAAATAACTCCATTTTGGTCTTTCAAAAATAGAAATCTATGGCCTGGGGGTTGGTTACGTGTAAGGAAGATATCCTAAGATCATTGCCCTTTCGGTACTTACATGTCTAATCACTCTTAATTCACTCACTTGAATAACCGGTTACTATTATCCACTTAATATACACTTTAGAGTTTTGAAAATGGGGTTTGATCGTCACTTTTTGGATGAATGATGCATGATGCAAGTTTTAAGAAAAGATAGTTGAATACATGGAAGTTTTGGAGAGACTTGAAATGAAAATCTTGATTTGATAGACACTTTTAAAAAGGGGACTTGTCTTGAAATAAGGGTTATGACCGCACCATTTTAGGTTGCCTACGTATCTCTTTTGGCGAGAATCAGGTCATTCGTAATTCAAGCAAGAGCCCGATAGAAAATAGACGCATTAAGGCCTTTGGAATGTTTGAAGATACTTTGAGGTCTTTGGAAAGATTGGAAGACATTTTGTGGTCTTTGAGAAAAGAGGATTTGAGAATTTTGATTCGAAATCGGATGTTGGAGTGTTTTTGAAATACAACTTGAAGGTTTTTTTAAAGTGCTCTTGAAATGGGATTTTAAAGTGTTTTGAAATGTTTTTCAACATAACTCAAGAGAGTTTTGAAAGTTTTGAAAATTTGAGTATGGAGTTGAAAATTAGATTTGGACTCACAAGAGCTCTTATGAACTTGTCATGAAATGATTTTTGAAAATAGTTTTCATATACCTTATGAAAGGGATGTTGAATATTTCATCATCTTGGAGAGGTTAGTTAATGATTAGCTGAACTCCTTTAAGACCATTACTTTCGAAAACATTTTTGAAAAATGGGCTAGCGACTTCCCATAGGTTTTTATAACTTTAGGGTTATAGAACTCTCGTTGATATATTACCTCCCTTAATCAACCTCACCCATGTAAGGCATAAGGTTACTTTAAGGATGTGACTTTTGAAAATCATTTTTTAAAAGTAACCTTTGAAAACAGTCAGGGTTTCGGAACCCTAATATGGATAACCTTGAAGGTTGTACTTAATATGTTACTTTCCTTAGAATCCTTTAACCATAAAGGGTTGGGGACACTATGGGATTGTGAGCTCTTGAAAATATTTTTGGAAATAGTTTTTGAAAAACGTTAAGTGTCTAGCCATTTTAGTTTAGACAAGTTTAAGAGAACTTCTTGGAGATATTTTTGGAGATAGAGTGTGGGGATATTTGAAAAGGTTTTGGAGTTGATTCTTGAAATCTTGGTAAGATGGTTTTTGAGTTGAAAGATTATTTAAAAAGAGGTCTTCGAATTGGCACCTTGAAGCTTACTAACCTAGGTTAGGTTGACCTATGGTTAACTAACTCAGGTTAGGTTAGCTTAGTGCTAAAGTAACCTAGGGTTAATTAACTAAGGTTAGGTTAACCTAGGGTTAAGGTGACTTAAGGTTAACTAACTAAGGTTAGGTTAACCTAGGGTTAAGGTGACCTAGGGTTAACTAACTAAGGTTGGATTAACCTAGGGCTAAGCTGAACTAGGGTTAACTAACTAAGGTTGGATTACCCTAGGGTTTGGTTAACCAAGGGTTAACTAACCAATGTTGGGTTAACCTAGGGCTAAGATGACCTAGGGTTAACTAACTAAGGTTGGGTTAACCTAAGATTTGGTTGATCTAGAGTCAAGTTAACCTAGGGTTAAAGGGTGGTTTTGAACTAGGGTTTGGACCTAAGCATGAAATTTAAAACCATTTTATGAAAACCACTCAAGTGAGTGTTGGGGTCCTATGATTGATTTTAGAAAATCACTCAAGAGAGGGTTGCTTTGGAACTATTTCACCCACAAACTTAAGAGACCAAACTTGTGAAAATCAATATTGAAAAGATAGTTTTGAAGACTTGAAAATTAAAGAGAATGACCTTTTGAAAATTGATTTTAGAAATGAGGCTTTGGAAAACTACTTTTGCCAAATTGAAAACCACTCTACAGAATAAGAGTTCATATGGTTGATTTGATGGAAATCACTCCAAAGAAGACTCCATGGGACCATTCCAACCACACTAGAGAGCAAAACTTCTAAAAATCTAGGCGAAAATGATGATTTAGGGAGATCATTTTATGCAAGTTGACGAGAGTGTGATTTTAAAAACCCTTTTTTAAGGGAATTGTTTAGAAAACAATTTTAAAAAGAATAGAGCCAACTTTAATGAACTAGGGTTCATATGGTCAAGATAATGGGGAGACCACTCAAGACAAGGTTCCAAGAGACCATTTTAACCACAAAATTCAAGAGAGTAAAGCCCTTGAAAATCAACATAGAAGAAGAGGGTTTGAAAGCCATTTTAATGCAATTTTGAAAAGCAATGAAATGTAGAGTTGCAAAATGAAGTCAAGGGACATAAAGAGGGTTTTTTAAGGTGTAGAAATTGAAGGTTTAACCTAGGCTTCAAGGAACTAATTCTAGAACCATTTTTAAGAAAACATTTGCATATGGAGCTTCAGAATGCCATAGAAATAGAGATAGTGAAAGGTTTGGGAAATTAAACCAAAGCCAAGCATGCAAAACATGAACAAGATAATTATATGCAAAAAGGTCATGAAATCATACAAGGCTTGAGGCTTCACTGGACTCAAGATTGATCCCCACGTTGATTTTGATGATAACTAAACCTTATGTTGTTTTATTAATACATTTACTTAGTGTGCAGATTAATAAAGTTTATAACTTAGACTTAAAGTTCAATTTTAAGTCTAATACTTGTCAAACTGAATGCACAACAAGCGCAAGATCAAGTAATGAACTCCAAGAGCTATGCAATGAATCAAATAGAGCATTGATGCCTATTTCTACTTCAAACAGATTATTTGCATTCGAAGAGATTGAAGGTGTTTAAATAATGTTTTCATCAAGTATCATAGACTCAATAAAGTTGTCTTGCACTTAGAAAAGACTTCATCAGAGTGTGCTAAAGTCAGTTGAAGATGATTTGACTGTGAAGAGACTAAAAAAAGCTCAAAGAGGACTTCATCAAGTGTGCAAAAGGTCGATTCAAGATAATGTGATTGGAAGCTGCTTGAGAAGAAGATTCATATTGATTGCCGAATCTCTACATGGAATCCAAGTGAAGAATTCTTCTGAGATATAAAGAATCAATGAAAGCAATGTGTATGAAGAAATTTCATTAAGCTTACAAAAGTCTCATTGAAGTGATTTTAAAAAAGAAAGAAGAATTGCTAGCAACAAGAAGAAATCAGCAATGAAGCATTGTGAAGCTCTACATATTAAAGAAAGCTTGGCATTGAAAGAGATTATTCTACAATGAAAGAGGAAACTTTGTGTTGCGCCCAGATTTTTCGCACTCAAGGAATACACACACAAGCGGAAAAAATACTGTACTCTCTCATTAGAACTCACCCTCTTAGAAGAATGAGTGCTACTAGGTTTGAATTGAAAATTGATTTGAATAAAGGGATTTTAGAAAAGATTTGGAGTTGCCACCTAACTTGATTAAAGTAAATTAGGTCACCTAAAAACCAAGCACAATCCGAAGACTACACTTAGAGTTTTTGGAAACAATTTTGAAAATACTTCCTCAAGAGAGGGTTTTTAAGAAAACAAGTTATTTAGCAACCTTTAGAAAATATTTAAGCCCTTTTTTGAAAATAACTCCATTTTAGTCTTTCGAAAACAGTGATCCTAGGTTCGGAGGTTGGTTACGTGTAGGAAAAATGCACTAAGTCATCACCCTATCTCGCCCTTATGGTACCTACATGTCTATTCACCCTAGATTCACCTATGAGAGTCTTCAACTAACAAATGTCCAATTCTATCCACTTTAGAAAAGAATTTTTGAAAAGAAACTTAACATGATGCATAATATGTAAATGCAACAGAAAGATTTAAAATAAATTTGAAAATAAATTTGAAAAGACTAGATTTGATTTACAAGAGATTTGAAAAGATAAATTTAAAATTGAAATTGAAAAGTGATTTGAAAAGATAGATTTGATTTGGTTTTGAAAATAGATTTGAGAAAAGAGATTTGAAAAGAATTATGGAATTGGAAATTGGAAAAAGGTTGTGGAATTGGAGATTGAAAAAAAGTTGTGACCACACCCAAGAGAGTTGCCTACATATCCTTTTTGAAGAATCAGGTTAGTCGTAGTTCGGACAAGAGTCCGATGGAAAATAGAAGATTTGATATGGAAGAAGAAATTGAATTAGAATTTGGATTTGATTTGAATTTAGAATAGAGGATTGGAAATTCGAATTTGGAATTGAAAAGATTAGACTTTGATTTGGAAATATAGAACTTAGAGAAAAATTTAGACTTGTTTTGGAAAAATTGAGGTTTAGGAAACCTAGACTTAGGAAAGATAGGATTTAGAAAGGACTTGAGATTACAAATGATTTGACTTGAATGTTGGACTTGGAAGATTAGGGAAAGATTGGGTTTAGGAAAGGTTCGAATTAGGAAAGTTTCATTTTAAGAAAGTCCCGTTTTAAGAAAGTTTTGGTTTAGGAAAGTTGCGATTTAGGAAAGTTTTGAATTTGGAATGTTTTAAAACAGGAAAATTTTGAAAGTAAGAAAGTTTTGAGTTTAGAAAGTTTTAGATTTGGAAATATTTGAAATTTAGGAAAGTTTAGAATTTTAGAAGGATTCAAAGTTTGAGTTTTAGAAATTCTTGAAATTATGAAAGGTTTCAGTTTAAAAAAGATTTGGAAGCTTAGATTTTAAAAGTTTAACTTTGGAAAGGGATGGAATTAAGAAATGGTGGAATTAGGGAAGGTTTAGATTTAGGAAAGATTTGAAAGTTTAAGTTTGAAAACCTAAGGTTTAGGAAGGTATGAGATTAGGAAATATTTGAATTAGGAAAGATCTGGGTTTGGAAGGATTGAGATTCCTATTTCCTAAAACAAAGGATTGGATTTTGTTTCTAAAAAGAGATGTTTTGATTTTGTTTCCAAAAACGGAGGATGGGAGAATGGATTTTGTTTCCTAAAAGGGAAGATTGGATTTGGCATGGATTTGGAAAGGGAGTTTTAGAAACCCTAGATTTGGAAAACTATAGTTTTGATGTAGAAAATAGGTTTTGGAAACTTATGATTTTGGTGTGAAAAGAAGATTTTGGAAACCTAGGTTTAAGGTAAGATTGAAAATCATGTTTTTGGGAAGGAAAATTAGGGTTTCCTAATTGTTGGCTCTAGGGCTTAACTTGGACTCTAAGAAAAGAGTTTTTTGGAAAGCGAGTTTGTAGAAAGGGAGATTTTTGGAAAGAAATCCTAAAGAGGAGTTTTTAGAAAGTGAATTTAAAAAGAGAGTTTTTGGAAGGGGATTTTTCGAAGGAGATTGTTGGAAAGAGTTTTTAGGAAAGAGATTTAGGGAGAGAGTTTTCTAAGAAGGAAACCTAGGGAGTGTTTTTAGGAAAGGAATTTTGTAGAGAGCTTTTCGAAAAAGAGTTTAAAAAGAAGTTTTGAAAAATAGATTTTTAGATAGAGTTTTTGAAAACAATTTTGGAAAGTAATTTAAAGAGAGTTTATGGAAAGCATGTTGGAAAAGAGATTTTTAGGAGGAGATTTTTTAGAAAGTATATAAAATATCTCACTTTTTAAAAGCGATTCTAACCATAAGAAGGTTAGAATCACTTTAAGATAGTGGTTTTGAAAATAACAATATTTTGAAAATATGGACTATATTGGTCACTTTAAATGTAACACTTTCTAAAGCAACCCTAACCATGAAAAGGCTTAAATCACTTTAGTATTGTGATTTTGAAAACAAGTTTTGAAAAAGAAGTTTTTGATGCAAGTTTTGAAAACAAGTTTGAAAACGAATTTTGGAAGAATGCAAGATCATGATATGCACAATGCAAGTTGGGGTCGTGAACATACAAGGTTAAAGGCTTCACCACATAATCAAGGAGGCCGAACCCACGTGATCTTCGGTTAGACTAAAAGAAAGCCCCTGACACAGTGACCCTCCGATAGCCTAATCCTACACATGGACCGGGAAATCCCTTGTTTCAAGCATGCAAGAAAGGGGGGGGGGCAAAGGGGGAAGAAGATGGGGGATTAAAATAGAAGAAAACCTAAGTGGGTTAGGAGTGAGAAGAGAAGGGGAAGATACGTAAACTTAAAGAGAAAGCCTACCTTGTGTCTTGTTTATTTTGCTTTACTTTGCGCGCTTTGCTTTTCTTGCTTTGCTTCGATCTTCGTTTCAATCTTCGTCTTGATCTTCGAGGCCTTGTCTTCAGCCTTCAGGAGCTTCAAAGTTGCAGCACTTTAAGTCTTTAATGGATGCTTTGGAGGCTAGTGTATGAGTATATGAGAGTGTGTATGAGTCTATAGGAGGCTAGGGTTTATGTATGCAGGCTAGGGTTTAGAGAACCTAAGGAGACTAGGGTTTTGGGAGGCTACGAGCTCTGTGTATCAAAAAGTAGGATTTTCACACTAAGTTTGCAGACCTCTTTCACACTGGAAGAGGCTCTGTATTTATAGAGAGAAGAATGACCTGGCACCTATTGCAGTAGCGCCAAGCCAAAATTCTTTCTGGCACCACTAGGAGTGGCACCCGGCCAAATTTTGGCTTGGCGCCACTAGTAGTGGGGTTAGCAACTTAGGAAAGTTTTAAGGTCGGCAAGCAACGTATCTTCAAAAGATTTGGGCACCTATACTAGTGACTACCATACAATTTTTAGCCTCGCTTCACTAGGAGTGGCTCTAGAGGCTCCGGGAAGGATTTAAGGGACCGGGAATGGCCCGAAAAGCTAAAAAAGGATAGGAACTCTTAGAATAGAGTCCCAGAGGTATTGGATTTGAAAAAGGATGACAAGATGTGCTAGAAGGGTTGACCGGGCTATTAGGGGCAAAACGGTCAATTGGATTAGAAAAATGCCAAGACGGAGTTAGAATGTCCCGGAAGAAGACTTGAGATTTGGAAACATTATTTAGAATGTTCCCAAAGGTTACCGGTTTGATACCCAGAGCCGGTGTGGTCGGAAAAGGCAACCGGCCCATCGGAGGCAAAACGGTCATTTCACACTGGGTTTGCTGAAATTGACTTTGAATGATTTGGAAAGATAATGGAAAGTTGAGAATATTATAAGAAGCATTCTCGGGAGGTTACCGGTTTGATAACTAGAGCCGGCGTGGTTCCCGGGGTGTTCGGATGCCTAAGGGCAAAATGGTTATCTTGACCGGAAAGTCTCAAAATTGGCCCGAAACAGACTAGAAGGCACCTAATCATGCCGAATCATCTTTAGGACGATCTTGGAAGGGTGGACTTACAGTTCTAAGGACTTAGGTACTTTCTCGAGAAACATGCCAGAAAAAGGCCCTAGGGGTAGTTTGGTAATTTTTACCGAAGTGGGCTAGCAGGCACTGGTGTTGACCTGGGTTTTGTGTGTTTCTGCCAGTCTGACGGTAATCCCGTGATATAGGGGTTTGTTGGCAATTCGCTATATCGATCTGTTTACGAGTAATTCCGCTACTCTGACGGTTGCGATGTTTGCGAGTACTATCGCTACTCTGACAGTTTGCGATTATTCTCGAGACTGCCTGATCTCGGGAAGCTGCTAAATAGACTTAGTGCCTAAGGAATCAACTTTCTCAAAAGGCATGCTGAAACAAACATTTCTGCATTGACAGGCTAGCAGGCACCAAAGATGGACCGTTCTACCATCTCGGGGACTTGTGGTCTCGTCCCGGTCGACGGGTTTGAAGGGACTTACCGTTTCGAAGAGTTCACTCGGAAACGTGCCGGATTGGATGGTTTTACCACCTTAAGGAATCAACTTTCTTGAAAGGTGTGTCGGATTTAATTGGAATCAGAATTAGAATTGGAATTGGAATTGAAAGAGGACTTATCGTCTTTGGAAAGACGTGCCTGTTGGAATTGGACCGAACATTACCCTCATGGGCATTTTGGTCATTTTGCCTCTATTTGGGCCCAGCGGGCCCGCAAAGCGGTTTGATTTACGGGATTAGACTTGAAAAGTTGATTTAGATTGGAATACGTCCATATTGACTTGAGTATAAGTCTGGACGGACTGTAGACTACCGAGCGGTCAAAAATTGGGTGCTTACACTTTGTAAACAAAGAAGAAGAGATCAAAGTCGATTTAATGAAGCTGTGACAGTTTGGAAATCAAGAAGAAATGAATACCAAATGAATTATTCAATCCAAATTGAATAGAAATTATCTCTGATGAGTTAAAGAATTTTGATTGATCATCATACCCTAAAGAGAAGACTCCTTGAAGATCTTATACTATTGTTGAGATGAACTGGATCATTGTAAGTCAGAAAGCAGATTTTTAGGCAATGAGCCGATTCATGGAAATGAAGAGTCGCCTTATGAAAACAGAAGCAAATAACTTGAAGACAAAATGTGCAATGAGCCGACTCATAGAAATAAGGAGCTGACTCATGAAGATAGAAGCAGAAAACTTGAGGACCAAATGAGCAAAGAGCCGACTCTTTAATGTAAAGAATTGACTCATGAAGTCAGAAGCAAGACTTCTGTGTAAAGAGCCGACTCATGAAATTGAAGAGTCGCCTCATGAAGGCAGAAGCAAAGTGACATGAAGACAGAATGATCAATGAGCCGACTCATTAATATGAAGAGTAGACTCATGAAGACAGTGGACAATATCTGGCAAATGCAAAACCAGAAGAGTCGACTCTTTAAGCTTGGAGCCGACCCCTGGGATGTAACGGTTAGTTTTTCTAATGTTACAACGAACTGGACATGCATTAAATGAACCTCAACAACCTCCAACGGATGAAATCAATACAGGGGTTTATATACAAGCTTCCAGCTGTATTTATAACAAGAAGAGAGACAAGAAACAATAATCTACTGACTGATCAACTGAAATTCCTAAACATTCTTCTTGTCTTCATTTTGTGAGCTTTGATTGTATAAGCTACTCTTGCTAGAGAGTTTGTGAGTTACTTATATATCTTTGTACACTTGTAAGAGTTTGAGAGTTCTCTTGAGAAAGAAAAACTCTTGTAAGTTTGAGTGGAGCTAGGACAAAAGCACTTGGTGGTTGAAGAATTTGGGTAGAAGTTCTTGTATATAGTGAGTTGAGCACTTGATTAATCAGCACCCATTTGTAATTGGAGATTGCATAGTGGAGGAAGACTTCAAGGAGATCTTGGGGTGAGGACATAGACCACGGACTGTGGTTGAACCTCGGTAAATCTTTGTGTTCTTTCTATTGCTCTGTTTTCCTTTTTTCTATTGATCACATTGCATTACATATAGATTGATCACTGTTACATTGTTTAGATTAACTTTAATTAATCTTAATTGTTATTAATCTTCAAAATACCCAATTCACCCCCCTCTTGGGTTGCCTTTTGGGCCAACATTCTTCACATAGAAAGGTGCTTTAAGGCCATACCATCTTCAAGTAGGTTTGTGAGAAGTTTCCTATACAGTGGCTCTCACAAACTTTTCTCTAGGCATGAACTAAGTGCTTCCTTGTTTCAAGCATGCAAGAAAGGGAGGTAGAAGATGGGGATTAAAATAAAGAATAGCCTAATTAGACTCCGAGGGAGAAGAGATGAGTGGGGATTGCAAAAATGTAAAGAGAAGGCTACCTTTTGCCTTCAAACACTTTCAAACCCCCATGGATGCTTTAACTTGAGCTTGACTAGCCTTGAATAGGCTTGAAGGGGCTGGAATGAGGTCTTTTATGGCATTGAAGGCTATATAGGTGTAGAGTATGGGTAAGAGGGAGGTAGAATCTAGCCTAAGTGTTTGAAGTGTGAAGTGTATATAGGAATTCAAGGTTCTAGAACAATTTTTGCAGAACTTCGCTATCAATTTTGATTCTGTAACATGCAAAGGGGGATGCCTGTATTTATAGGCAAAGTTGGAAAGACCTAGTGCATGTAGGATAAGCGCCCGGACAAATTTTGCCCTGGCGCATGTGCTCCATGCCCCAGTACTGTTCCATTAGTAGAATGCCACGTGACACTCATTGTATTGGCTAAATCTTAAGAGCTAAACAAAGTTTGATAGATCTGATCAAAACCTAGGCGCATATAGCATACGCTCTGCCGTCAGGAATGTTCGTTTAAACTTTGCCTCGATAATTGGGCCAACTGAGAAGGATTTAAGAAAATCGGTTATGCTTATGGTGTTCTTCTAGAGTTTCTCATGAACTTTTGAATTTTTGGGAAGCTTGAAAGGTGTTCGGAAGAGTGAGATATCGTCTCGGGAAGTGTGCATAAAAACACATTTTTGCTGAGCGTCTGTGATACACTTCGCGCGTGTTCAAAAGTAGCAGTTTATGGGCTATATGATCGAGGCCTTCGAGAAGCGATCTCTCTGATTGAACCATACTGATGGAAAGTGCTCTAAAAATACCTTTAAGAATTCTCTAATTTACACATTTCTCAACTCATTTGACAGTGGGTTACAATTAGGAAATTGGAAAAAAAGTCAACCTTGGCGGAGCATTTGTAAGACGCTTCAAGAGTTACCGGAAGTGGCCGTTTTTGAGCCATGCAATGAGGGGCTTTGAGAAGTGATCCATCCGATCGAGCCGTATCGATGGAAAGACCTATGGATGAGCTTTCGGGAATTTCCTGGTTTACACATTTCTCAAGTCGTTTGACAGTGCATTATAACTAGGGAATCAGGAGAAAAAACAACCCTAGCGGAGCGTCTATAAGACGCTTCAGGGGGACTTTTGTTGAGCCGGGAATGTTTAGTATCGTGAGGTTCACCTTGAGTTAAACAGGAGTGTAAGACGAGACCCGCCATTCAATACCTAGGGTTGGTGTGGTTTCGGGGCGCGTTTGGGTCGTTAGGGGTAAAATGGTCATTTTGATTGGGATTGGTTGAGAAAGGTCCAAATGGGTTAGAGTGGCATGTTAAGCGTGCCAAACTATCCGAGGATGGTCTTGGAAAAGTTTTTTACGGTCTGATGGGATTTGTACTATGCTGGGGTGTGCAGGGGCAAAACGAATGCAATGGACATATTTTTTTTGTGATTTGACAAAGATTTGAGTGTGTTTGGGATGATTTTAAATGTTTTGTGAAAGGTTTCCTGTAGTGTTTAGAAAATTGCCTCTATAGGCTCAGGTATTGCATGTTTGTGTTTGATTTTTGTACCGGGTATCTTAGAAAAATGTATAGAACAATCGTATAAAGTTTTGTAATTTTTTGAAAAATTTTTGAATTTTTAAATTTTCAAAAATTAAGAAAGTTAGGAAAATTAAGAAAAATTGAAAAATTAACCCTATTGAAGACAGAAAAATTGCAAGATATTTTTAGAAAATTATCATGATCTTTTTGAATGTTTTGAAAATTTTCAAAAATTTTTAGAAATAAAAACGAAATCGAGAAAGTTTAAAAAATGAAGAAATGGCTTTGGAAATTGTGTTTAATCATGGGTCTGGTGTTACGGAGGATGGGATGGTGTTAGTTGACGTAGTTGGAGGATCGGGGAGCTTCAGTGATATATGTTTGTGATTTGTTGAATTCCGGAATAGTGATTTTTTAAGGCAAAACTCTGCCAAAAATTTTCAAAAAGTATTGACCCTTTAGAAACTCAACGTTTGACTTTAAAACTTCTTAGAAAAAACAGTTACTTTTGAAAATTAGGCTTTTGAAGGAGAAAGTCCAAGAAACCTTAGAAAGTTTTTTGAAACAGGGTTTTTGAAGGAGAAAGCCCGAGAAACCAGCTTGAGACTTTGAAATACAACTTTTTTAAGGGAAAAGCCTAGAAATCCATTAGAAAACATTTTGAAATAGGGCTTTTGAAAGAGAAAACCCAAGAAACCGATTTTGGTACTTTAAAACGAAATTTTTTAAGGAAAAAGCTCAGAAACCGTTAAAAAAATTTAGAAACAGGGCCTTTGAAGGAAAAAAAGCCCAAAAAATTGGTTTGAAATTTTGAAATAGAACTTTTTAAGGAAAAAAACTTGTTAGAAAACTTTGAAACATGGCTTTTGAAGGAGAAAGCCTGGGAAATCGGTTTGAAATTTTTAGATAAAACTTTTTTAGGAAAAAGCTCGAAAAACCGTTAGAAAATCTTTGAAACGAAGCTTTTGAGGGTAAATGTCAGAGAACTGATTTTATATTTTGCAACGAAACTTTTTTAGGAAAAAGCTCAAAAACTGCTAGAAAATCCTTTGAAATGGGGTTTTTAAAGGAGAAAACCCGGGAAACCGGTTTGAAATTTTGACACGAACTTTTTTTTGGGAGAAAAAGCTCAAAAAACTATTAGAAAAACTTTGAAACGAGGCTTTTGAAGGAGAAAGCCTAGAAAACAGGTTTGAAATTTTGAAATAGAACATTTTTAAGGAAAAAGCTCAAAAAACCATTGAAAATCTTTGAATGGGGCTTTTGAAGGAGAAAGCCCGGGAAACCGATTTGAAATTTTGAAATGGAACTTTTTTAAGGAAAAATCTCAGAAAACCATTAGAAAACTTTGAAACAGGGCTTTTGAAAGAGAAAGCCCAGAAAATCGGTTTGAAATTTTGAAATAGAACGTTTTAAGGAAAAAACTCAAAAAACCTGTTAAAAAACTTTGAAACGGGGCTTTTGAAGGAGAAAGCTCGGGAAACGAATTTTGATACTTTGAAATGAAACTTTTTGAGAAAAAAGCTCGAAAAACCATTAGAAAACTTTGAAATAGGGCTTTTGAAGGAGAAAGCCTGGAAAACTGGTTTGAAATTTTGAAATATAACTTTTTGAGGAAAAAGCTTGGAAACCCGTTGAAAATTTTCGAAATGGAGCTTTTGAAGGAGAAAGCCCAAGAAACTGGTTCAAAATTTTGAAATAGAACTGGGGAAATGGATAGGGCTTTAGCTTTTCTTTTTCTTCTTTTTTGTTTCTTTCTTTTCTTTCACTTTTTCCTTTCCTCTCTTTGTTTTTTGCTTTTTTCTTCTCTTCTTTTTTTTTTTCTTTTTTGTTCTTTTGTTTGTTTTTTTCTTTTTTTCTTTCTTTTTTTTCTCCTTTTCTTTTCTGCTGTATATATAAATTTTTTGCATTCATGCATATCCTGTGGCTGATCAACTTTCTACATTTTTTTGTTGTTGCTTTTCAGGATGTCGGGGGCAGGCAATGATGGTTCTAATAGGAGGCGCTGCGGGTTGAGCCCAAGGAGGGAAGCGGTAGTAAGATTGGTTATGCCCAAGGTGGCAGTGCAGTGTGGGGGCAGTCCTCTACTGCTCTAGGTGTGAGAGTCGAGGAGGATGTTGCCGTCATGTCTCAACTCTGCGCTTGGTATGACAGATATACTAAGGAGGAGCAGGGGATCTTTTGTAGGGCTTTTGGGTATCTAGGATCACTTTTCTTCATTTGGTTGGTATTGGGTCTAGTTGAGGCATCTGCTACCTTTTGGTGCCCTAAGCTATGTTTGTTTTGCTTAAGCGATTTTGAGATGATGCCGATCGCTCACCAGTATGGGCACTTGTTAGGTCTGAGGAGCGGTTAGGAGGCTATCGTGGGTCCAGACTTTCCCATGGGCTTTCTGTCCATTGTTTCTGGTCAGTTAGGATTCAGGCGCCAAATTCTGGATTCAAACTTTCATCCTGCTATTTCGGTCCTTGAGATGGGCTTTCTACTAGATCATTTTGAGTTTCACACCGGTTAGGTTACTTATCCTGGTGTAAGGCATACTTCTTCAGAGTGGCCTATCGCTTGGATGAACACCTTTACCCTGATTCTATTAAGTCTTCTAGTATTCCCTCGAGGAGATGGTCGGGTGGATGGCAGAATTTGCTCCTTGTTGTTGTCGATCCGATGAGGGTATTCTTGCGCCCCTTTAGCCATAGGTGAGACCTATGTGAGCTTTACTCGGCTCTATAATGGGGAGGACACTTTCTTTAGAGGGTCTCAGCCCCTTTTCCAGCTATGGGCTCTTGAACTTCTATTCATTCACCGCATCACTTGTCACATATGGTATCTGGAGGTTAACCCTATCTGTGCCTTGGTGAGGTCTCAGCAGGAGATCATTGACGGTGTGGACTACCTTGATTCCTATATGACATGGATGGCGTTCCTCCACATGAGGAGATCTAATTTAGTTCAATGGTTTGTGAGTTTGTGCAATATTGATTCGTTGAGAGTACGGACTTCTGATCGAGTTTTTATCCCTATGGTCGGCTTGAGGGGTGTTGTCCCTTTCTTCGGCATTCAAGTTCTTCGCAAGTTGGGTCGGACACAAGACATCCCATACATAGCCATGGCGACAGGATATCAGATTAATTTGGTGATGATGTGCTGAGAGGTTTAGTGACCGAGTTGACGAAGTTGTGGCAAACTTTGGCAGCTCATGACAACTCAGATGGTCCATTCTCCTTTATTCCGACAGTCACCGCTGATTATGACAGATGGTTCCAATTGTATGTTTTAGGGGATGTCGTAGTTAGAGATCCTCTCCCGGAGTCTCCCCTACCTCCAACAGGATATATCGATCTTTTGGCCATTGCTACCATCAGGGCAAGATATCGCTGGAGACTTTATCGCTCCTGGTTAAGTGAGTTGGAGGCTTTATTGGAGGCTAACAGGAGGCGAGTGAGTAACTTGGAGAGGCAGCTTGAGGTAGCTCCTAGGATGAGAGACTGCCCTTCAGCCGACATTTCTTAAAGACTTAGGTGCCTTCGGGGGTCCCGAGACACCTTTCCTTCAGCGGGGACTGACCCTCGGGATGAGTTTATAGTTTTATTAGAGGACATGGTACATACCCTTTCACAGGAGAGGGATCATCTTCTTGACTGATGCCGGTGTCATGAACTGAGTCAGTTATCGACTTCATCTTTTAGAGCCTCTACCAGAGCTAACCCTTCAAGGGAGAGGTTGGTGATGCCACCGTTTAGCGAGGCTGGTCCTTCGTTTGCCAACCCTGGTCCTACGAGTCTTAGCACCAGAGATTCAGATGAGGACTCATTGGATGGGGATGTGGACCGTTACATCGTGGCCCATTGTTCTTGATACAGTCTTTCCCTTTCGTCTTCCTTTTTCCCTTTTTGTTTGTACTGCAGCTAGCCTGCCCTGAGATATTTGAATTATCTTCTGGAATTTCCTACATTTGTAAATATGCTAATATTAGCTTGGCTCTAATGATTTTACGGTAATATATTTTACCTTCCTTCTGGGGGGGTGCTATCATCTTGTTTGTTCCTGCATCACCTTGTTAATTTAAACATTCGTTATGGTAAGAATTACATCTATAGTGTAGGAATTACTTCCCTAGAATGGGATTTTCATTGAGATGTTCTTGGCAAGGGCCCACATTATTCCTTCTTCCTAGCCTATCGATTTTGAAAGAATGCCTTTGTTGACAATTGCGATTTTCTCCCCTGTCTTTTCTTGCCATGACTTGGGAACTGTTTACTCGTTGGTTGAGATAACCTGAGAAAGGACGATAAAGATTTTTTTTTTTAAGCTAATTTTGCCATCGGCGCCCTTGTAGGTTTTCACCGATTCTAGCTCTGTCATTTTTGCGTCTTGCTGCCTTGTAGGTGGTTTTTACCAAACCAACAAGTTTATATCTTGTCATGCCTCCATATTTTTACTCGTGACGCTCTTTCGAGTTTTCGCCGCACCCTTGGGGTCACGCTTTTTTTTTTTTTTAGCAATAAGGAATTCTCTTGTAATTTAAGAAGGATCTGTGTCAGGATTGGTGACCTCGATATTTCGAATATTTTTCCATGTTCGAAAATCATCATTTTTCTTGTGCTAGACTCAGTTTAGACTAAGCAGTTTTCATTTATCAGAGAGGGCTTTAAATTGGGTTGTAATGTGGGCCAAGTTGTAGGGTGTTGAAGAAAAGGGTGTAAAGGCTCAAAATACTTTTCCAGGGCTAACTGATGACCTGCAATCACTCTCGGAACCTCCTCTCTCTTCTTCCCCACCCCCCCCCCCCCCCCACCCCCCCCCCCTTTTTTTTTTACTTTTGTTGAGTTACTTTTTGTTTTCCTTTTCCTTGCCCCCTGGCTTTGTTAATCATGATAAGTTCTAGGGGCCTCATTTCATTCATTGATCCTTTCTCTTCCTTTCGTTTTGCTTTAGTTACCCTTCAAGTCCGTGTTTTTTCTTTTACTTATTTCTTTCTAGTTTTGCTTTCACCCATTATGGGCGATGATCACTAAGTTGGGTTTGTCAAAAGAGTGTAAGTGGCTCAAAAGAATTGATGGCCTCTCATCACATCAATTTAACTTACTTAGTATCCACAAGTTCTTTTACAAGAATTTTGATGATTCAGAAAAGGAACACATTTTTTAATAAAAGAACTGTTCACAGGTCTTCCTTTATTATAATAGACTTCTTTGTTGCTTAAGAGAAAGTAAGAGCTCTCAATTCATACAAAGTAACGCTTGACTACATCTGAATTTAGAGGGTTAGGAAATTCTTGCTCGTCCATTTTTGCTAGTATGAGCGCCCCTCCTATCAAGACTTTTTTAACTATGAAGGGCCCCTCATAGTTTAGAGCGAACATTCCTCGGGCTTCTTCTTGATTGGAAATAATCTTCTTCAGCACTAGGTCCCTGACTTAGAAACTTCAGGGTCTTACTTTCTTGTGAAATGCTTTGGTTAACCTCTTTTTATAGCATTACGCATGGTAAACAGTGGCTAGCCTCTTTTCATCTTGCAGGCACAGTTGTGTGTATCAGTCTTTAACCCATTCTGCCTCCTCTAGCTAAGTTTCCATTAGTACCCTTATGGAAGGAACTTCTACTTTGACAAGGAGCACAGCTTCATTGTTGTAGACCAATTCATAAGGGGTTGCACCAGTAGAGACCCTCATCGTGGTCCAATAGGCCATCAGCGCGAAAGGGAGCTTCTCGTGCCAATCTCTATAGTGGTCGATCATTTTTCGGGGAATTCTCTTGATGTTCTTGTGACGGCTTCTACTGCCCCATTCATCTTTGGCCGGTAGCTTACTGAATTCTAATGGGTGATTTTAAAGTTTTAACACAACTGAGACATCAAGTCATTGTTCAGGTTAGTAGCATTATTCGTGATGAGTGATTCCGAAATCCCATACTAACAGATAATGTGGTTCTTGATGAACCTGTTGACTACTTTTTTTGTGACATGAGCATAAGATGCTGCTGCGACCCATTTCGTGAAATAATCAATGGCGACCAATATGAACCGATGTCCATTTAAAGCTTTTAAGGAGATCGGGCCAATCATATCCATCCCCCATATGGAAAAAGGCCAGGGGGCCATCATTGGCTGGAGCTCGACAGGTGGGGATTTGATTATATCTCCATATATCTGACATTTGTGGCACCGAAGGATAGACTGGATACAATCCGTCTCCATAGTAGTCTAATAGTACCCCATCCTGAGAATATTTTTGGAGAGGGTATGGCCATTCATGTGGGGCCCACAGGTCCCTTCATGGACTTCTCTTATGATTTCTCCCGCTTCTGCCCCATCAACGCATTGTAGTGGCCTTAGAGTGGATCTTTTAAAGAGCTCGTTTCCAACCAAAAAATATTGGGTTGCCATCCTTTGGATCATCTTCTTATCATTCTATATAGCTTGAGCAGGGAACTCCCTAGTCTACATATATCTTTTGATGTCATAGAACCAGGGTCGCCCATTTGGTTCAATAGAGGTGTTGAGGCAGTGAGATGGGGTATCTCGAACAAAGATTTGGAGGGCAGGAATTTCAGTATCATTTTTGTTCGGGGAATGTGGTAGAAGTCTATTTTTAGAAACATTTGACAAAGGTCCTTGACTTGCTGATAATAAGGGGAGAGTTTGTCATCCCTGGTTTGATATACTTCCTTACTGCCAACCTTAATCCCAAAATGCAGGCTTTATATTCAGTGATATTGTTGGTACAAAAATCAAACTTTAACTTAAATACAATGGGGTAGTGGTTGCCTTTCTTAGACACCACAACTGCCCCAATTCCAGCTCCCTTCTTGTTTAAGGCACCATAAAAATACATCTTCCATCTCGGGTTTTCTTATTTCTTGGCCTCAAATTCGATGTATAAGATATCTTCGTCGGGGAAACAGGGCTCCATGGGTTGGTATTCCTTTATGGGGTTTTTCGCTAGGTAGTCTGCTATAACTTGTCCCTTAACGGTCTTGCAGGTGGTGAGGACTATGTCGAACTCGGCCAAAATCATGTACCATCTGGCTGCCCTACTGGAAAGAATAGGTTTTTCAAACAAGTATTTGATCGGATCCATCTGGAATATGATGAATGTGTGTAAGCACCCCATTTTTGCCCGCTCGGCAATCTCCGAGCTGACCAAGCTCACTTTTACACATCACATGCATATTTAGACTCTAAGCCCGCCTTTTAACTTGAATTTAGTCCACTAGTCGCTTCCCGGGCCCGTAAGGCCCACTTGAAGCTAAATGACCATTTTGTCCCTAAGCATCCGAACGCCCCGGCAACCACACCGGCTCTGGGTATCAAACCGGTATCCTCCCGAGAATACTTTTTATATAGTATTCTCAACCTTCCTTTACCTTTCCAGATCATTCCGAGTCATTTCCGGCAAACCCGGTATAAAATGACTGTTTTGCCCTTGGTGGGCTGATCTCCTTTTCCGACCACGCCGGCTTTGAGTATCAAATCGGCAACCTTTGGGATAATGTTTCCAAATCTCGAGTCTTCTTCCGGGACAGTCCGAGTCCGTCCCGGCAGCTTCCCGATCCAATTGACCGTTTTACCCCTAACGGCTTGGTCAATCCTTCCAACACATCCTATCTTCATTTTTCAAGTCAAATACCTCTGGGACACTGTTTTAAGTGTTCATGTTCTTTTCCGGCATTCCAGGTCATTCCCGGCCCTTTTAAATCATTCCCGAATTTTATGGAGTCACTCCTAGTGAAGCCAGGCTGAAAATTGCATGGTAGTCACTAGTACAGGCGCCCAAATCTAGTCAAAGATACGTTGCTTTCCGACCTTAATAGTTTCCTAATTGGCTGGCACCACTCCTAGTGGCGCCAGAAGTATTTTTGGCCTGGCGCCACTACAACAGACGCCAGGTCTATTCTACCTCTATAAATACAGAGCCTCCTCTAACGTGAAAGAGGTCCGCAAACTCAGTCTAAAAACACCAATATTCGATATACAGAGCTCGAACAATCCTTAAACCCTAGCCTCCCTAGGTTTTCCAAACCCTAGCCACCATACACTAAACCCTAGCCTCCTATACACTCATACACACCCCCGTACACTTATATACTAGCCTCCAACCCTCCTTGAAGACTTGAAGAGCTACAATCTGGAGTTTGAAGATTGAAGACAACTCTTAAGGATTGAAGACGAAGATCGAAGACCAGCAAGGCACGCAAAATAAACAAGACATACGGTAGGCTTTCTCTTTAAATTTTCACACTTCCCCCTCTCTCTTCTCTCTCCTAACCCACTTGGGTTTTCTCTATTTTAATCCCCCATCTCTTCCCCCCCCCCCCCCCCCCCCCCCGCCCTTTCTTTGCATGCTTGAAACAAGGGGACTTCCGATCCATGTGTAGGATTAGACTATTGGAGGGTCACCGTGTCGGAGGCTTTCCTTTAGGCTAGCCAGAGACCACGTGGTTTCGGCCCCCTTAATTATGTGGTGAAGCTTTAACCTTGTATGTTCACGACCCCAAACTTGCATTGTGCATATCATGATCTTGCATCTTCCCAAAATCGTTTTCAAACTCGTTTTCAAAATTTGTATTAAACTTGTTTTCAAAATTGCATCAAATTTTTTTTTTCAAAACATGTTTTCAAAATCACAATCCGAGGGTGATTCTAGCTTTTCCATGGCTAGGGTTGCTTTAGAAAAGTGTTAGATTCAAAGTGACCAATATGGTCCATATTTTCAAATCTTGCTGTTTTCAAAACCGCTTTCCTAAAGTGGTTCTAGCTCTCTTATAGTTAGAATTGCTTTAGGAAAGTGAGATGTTTTTACACCTTCTAAAAACTCCCTTTTCAAAAGTCTCTCTTCCTAAAAATCTCTTTTTCAACATACTTTCCTAAAACTCCTCTTTCCAAAATTGTTTTCTAAAAGCTTCCTTCAAAAATCTATTTTCCAAAACTTCTCTTTTTAAACCCCTTTCTAAAACTCTCTCTTCAAGGTCCACTTTCCAAAAAACGTTCCCTGGGTTTTCTTCTTAGAAAAACCTCTTCCTAAATCTCTTTCTTAAAAACCTCTTTCCAAAAACTCCTCTAAGATTCCCTTCTAAAAATCTTCATTTTCAAGAACGCACTTTCCAAAAATTCCTTTCCTTAGAGCCTAAGTCAAGCCCTAAAACCCACAATTAGGAAACCCTAATTTTTTTTCCAAAAACATGGTTTTCAAACTTGCCTTAAAACTTAGGTTCCCAAAACCTCCTATTTTCTACGTCGAAACTATAGCCTTCCAAATATAGGGTTTCTAAAACTTCCCCCTTTCCAAATTCTTATCAAATCAAATCTTCCCTTTAGGAAACCAAATCAAATCTTCCTGTTTAGGAAACTAAATCCTATCCTCCATTTTTTTGGAAACAAAATCCAATCCCTTCCTAATCCAAATCTTTCCTAGTTCAAATTCTTCCTAATCTTCTACTTTCCTAAATCTTAAATTTTCAAAACTTGAACCTAAAAATCTTTCCTAAATTTTAAACTCAAAATCTAAATCTTTCCTAATTCAACTCTCTCCTAATTTCCTACCTTCCTAAGCCATAAGTTTCCTAAAACTTTCAAATTTTTCCTTAAACATTAAGCTTCTAAATCTTTTCTAATTCAACCCTTTCCTAACTCTATCCCTTTCCAAATCTTAACTTTCCAAATCAAAGTTTTCAAACCTTTCCTAAATGCAAAACCTTTCCTAATCTCAAGATTTTCTAAAACTCAAACTCTAAAACTTTCTAAATCTTAAACTTTCTAAATTTCAAATCTTTCCAAATTCAAAACTTTCTAAATTTGAAACTTTTTTAAGTTAAATCTTTCTAAATTCTAAACATTCCAATTTTGAATCTTTCTAAAACTCTGAACTTTCCTAAACTTCCAATCTTTCCAAATCTAAAGCTTTCTAAACTCAAAACTTTCTTACTTTCAAAACATTCCAAATTCAAAACTTCCCTATTTCAAAACATTTCAAATTCTCAAAACTTTCCTATTTTTAAAACTTCCTTATTTCAAAACTTTCCTAATTCAAAACTTTTCTAAAGTGAAACTTTCCAAAAATGAGACTTTCCTAATTCGAAACTTTCTTAAATCGAACCTTTCCTAACTCAAACATTTCCTAAATCCAATCTTTCCTAATCTCCTAAACCTTCCAAGCCGAGTCAAATCTTTCCTAAGTCTCTTTCCTAAGTCTAGGTTTCTTAAATCTCCATATTTCCAAAATAAGTCTAAATCTTTCTTCCAAGTTCTATCTTTTCAAATCAAAATCCAATCTCTTCAATTCCAAAATTCTAAATTCCAATTTTCAATCTTCTATTCTAAGTTCAATCTCTCAATCTTCCAATCCAATTTCCAATTCAATCTCTTTCTTCCAAATCAACTCTTCTATTTTCAATCAGACTCTTGTCCGAACTACAACTGACCTGATTCCTCTAAAAGGATACGTAGGCAACCCTCATGGGAGCGGTCACAATTTCTTTCAAATTTCAAATTCCTCCACATTTTTCAAATATCAAATTCTACAACATTTTTCAAATTTCTATTTCCACGACCTTTTTCAAGTCCCCAATTCCATAATCTATTCAAAGTTTCCAATTCCAAAATTTCTATTTTCAAATCTCAATTCCCAATTTCTAAAACTTTCTAATTCTATTTCTATCTTTTCAAATCTCTTCTAAAATCAAATCAAATTCTTCTTTTCAAATCTTTTTCCAAATCAACTCTCTTCTATTGCACTTGCATATCATGCATCATATTAGTTTCTTTTCAAACATTGTTTTTCAAAGTGGATAGGATTGAACATTAGTTAGTTAAAGACTCTCATAGGTGAATCTAGGGTAAATTGACATGTAAGTACCGAAAGGGCAGGGTAGGGTGATGGCTTAGTGCGTCTTCCCTACACGTAACCAACCTCCGAACCTAGAATCACTGATTTCAAAGACCAAAAAGGAGTTATTTTTCAAAAAGGGCTTAAATGTTTTCCAAAGGTTGCCAAACAACTTGTTTTCTTAAAAACCCTCTCTTGAGGAGATATTTTCAAAATCGTTTTCCAAAACCCTAAGTGTAGTTTTCGGATTATGCTTAGTTTTTAGGTGACCTAACTCACCTTAATTAAGTTAGGTGGCGACTCCAAATCTTTTCTAAAATCCCTTTATTTAAATCATTTTCAATTCAAATCTAGTCGCACTCATTCTTCTAGGAGGGTGAGTTTTAACGAGAAAGTACAGTATTTTTCTCGCTTCTCTATATATTCCTCGAGTGCGAAAAATCTGGACGTGACAATATGGTGTGATGCAGCATGTAATGCCTAAGCCAATGGGTTGCCCATGCCAAAGCACAACAAGTTTTTTCCAACATGGTGTATTTGATCTCATAAGGTAAAAACTTCTTGCTAAGGTAGTAGATGGCTTGTTCTTGTCTTTCAGTTTCATCATGCTACCCCAAAAGACATCCCATTGAAGTTTTGAGGATCATTAGATACATTAAGAGGGGTCTTCCAGGGGTTGGCGGCACCAAAATTAGAGGATTTAGGAGGTATTCCTTGATCTTTTCAAAAACTTGTTGGCAGTCTGTGTTCCATTCCTTTGGGGCATCCTTTTTGAGTAATTTAAAAATTGGTTCACAAAGGTGGGTCATCTAAGAAATGAATCTGCTAATAAAATTCAACTTACCCAAAAAGGACCTAATTTTGATTTCTCCTTTGGGGGTGGCATCTCAGTGATTCACTTAATTTTGGCAGGATCCACTTTTATTCCCTTTTTGTTGACAATGAACCCTAGCAATTTCCTGAAAGAAACACTAAAAGTACATTTGGCAAGGTTAATCTTGAGTTGATACTTGTGGAGCCAATCAAACACTTTCTATAAGTTGATCAAATGGTCTTCTTAGGCTTTAGACTTGACTATCATATCATCTATGTAGATTTCCACTTCTTTATGCATTATGTCCAAGAAAGAGAGTGACCATAGCCGTTTGATAGGTTGCCCCAACATTCTTTAGTCTGAAGGGCATCACCTTATAGCAATATACTCCCCATGGGGTAATAAAGGCTATTTTTTCCCAATCCTCTTTGGCTATCCTAATCTGGTTATAACTTGAGAACCCATCCATAAAAGAGAATATCTCGTGACTCGCAGTGTCATCCACCAAGATGTCTATATGGGGTAAGGGGAAGTCATCCTTTGGGCTTGCTTTGTTGAGATCTCGAAAGTCAATACACATTCAAACCTTCCCGTCTTTTTTTTGGGACTGGGACAACATTGGCTAACCATTGAGGATATTCGACTACTTGTGGAAACCTAACATGAAACTGCTTAACCACTTCCTCTTTGACTTTCAAGCTCTACTCAGGTTTGAGAATTCGGAACTTCTACTTTATGGGCCTAATATGTGGATCCAACGGCAGTCGGTGCTCGGCAATGGACTCATCCAATCCTAGCTTATCTTGGTAAGACCATGCGAAGACATCAATGTAGGCAGATAGTAATTCCAGCATTTCTTTATGTTGCCAATGATCTAACCCAGTTCCAATCTTGACCTCTTTAGGGGATTCTTTGCTTCCAAAATTAACTGCCTCTGTTTCTTCAATATTAGAGGTTTTGCAATTATCGTGCCTTTCTAACTATTCTAAAATCTCCTCTGGGACCTCATCAGTGTTGTGTACATCAAGTTCAATTCCTAAGAGTTGGTAGTCAAATTCAGTTTCGAAATAGCAACCAGTCAAAATAGGCATTCTTTTGATTAATAGGCCAAGATGTTGGATACACGGATTCCTAATAAAAAAAAACAAGGAGAATCATTCAAAACAAGGAAGCAACTCTTTCATATATATAGGTATTTCTATTATAGCTTTTGATTGGAAATAGAAACAAAAATAGAAAGATAAATAGATGACAAGTTTTAAAGAGTGAGAAGTGAATGGAATTCCCTGGCAAGCATTTACCGAAACTTGCAAGCTTAAAAGAGGCTTTCACTATCCTAATTATTAAGATTTTGTCCAGGAAGAGCTGGTCATTAAGGTTTCTTGAAATAGATTGGTTTGAACTTTAGCCTACACTTTTCTTTCCTTAAGACTTCTGCTATCCCCAGTCAAACAAAGTGCCTGAAGTTGGTGTGTCATTTCTTCCTCTTCTCCAGTTCCTTAAACGACCCTCTACCGCTTTCTCCTTTGGGTCTGTTCCCTGATTTCCTTCTTTGTTGGCTTGTATCCTACGCTGAAAGTGTGCTTTTGAGATGGTATGTCTAGAAGTTCAAGAATCCCTTATAAACTTTTTCCTAGTCCTTTTCCCGACCAATATCCATTTTTTTAAAAATAGCAGGTGATCATTTGCACGTTATTTGAATATTTTGGCTCGACCATATCTCCTTTATGTATTATAGTGACATACTCCAGGGATTGGAAACAAGACGAGGCAACCAATTCAGTGTAGGTGACTGCGTCGATTTTGTAGATTGCAAATTCCTTTTCAGCATAAATGGAAATTAGCCTGGCCTTGATAATGAATTTGACCTTCTGATGAAGACTGGATGGTATTGCCCCTGCTGAATGTATCCAAGGCCGCCCAAGCAACATATTATAGGCCGAAGGTATTTGCAGAACTTGAAATTTTATGGCGAAGGTGATGGATCCTATGTCGATAGGTATCTCAATTTCTTGCATTGTTTCTCTTCTAGATCTGTCAAAGGCTCATATGATGATGCCACTGTGGTTCAAGTGGGATTGGTCCATCCCAAGCCTTTCTAGGGTTGAGTATGGGCAAACATTTAAAGCTGACCCATTATCCACCAGTACCCTTGATACAATCATCCCTTTGGTTTTGACTATCATATGTAGGGCTTGTGTATGTCCAGTCCCATCCGTAAGGATTTCGTCGTTAGTAAAAGTGATGACGTTTGGTGCCATGATGAGTCCTACCATATTTTGCAAATTTTCAGGGGTGAAGCTATCTGGTATATGGGCCTCTTTAAGAAATTTGAGCAAGGCATCACGATGAGTTTCGGATGTGAGAAATAGTCCCAACATGGAGATGTGGGAAGAAATCTTCTTGAGTTGTTCCATTACATCGTAGTCATTCTTCTTTAATGCTTTGGCAAACTTAGAAATCTCATGCTCTGTCAGCCAGTTTGAACATTGTCCCTCTTTGTCTTTCCCTTTTCTTCTCCTCTCTACTTTCTCTAAGGTGTAGCATCGGCCAGACCTAGTCATTCTCCCTATTTCTGCAATGGATTCCTCTGCTGTTTGGCTTGGAGTTGGGGGGTAGTTTTAGGGTACCTTATGCAGGTTAGTGACTGGCAATTGGGATAACAGTGGTAGGGTCATCTTTCCTAGTATTGGCGGGGAGAAAGGTTTAGGTTTTTCCATTTTAGGGAAGATTGCTAGGGTGACAGGTGATGGAGGAATGCTTGGGGGTGCGGGAGCATATATAGGAGGTGTGGCTCTCATGGCCCGTTGAGGGTCCGTGTGTGGATGAACCCAACTATTGCAACCATGGGCTCTGGGGCTTCTAGTTCTTGGTAGGGAGTGAAAATAATACAGAAGTATGGGAAGGAGGGTAAGGTTTCAGTGGTTAGGATTAGACTAGTCTGCTTAGGCTAGATAATGAAGAAAGGTTCTAATGATTCATCCGTTTTGCTACGGTCCTAGAAAGGTTGGCCCCTTGAATTTTGACTGGAAGGGTTGTCCCTTTAAGGATGAGGATTTCTTGAAGACCTTTTGGTGGCTGTTCCGGCACCAACCAAGCTTTGTCAGGGCTCCACCCTTTTCTATCATCCTAGACTATTTCCAGTAACTTGTCAGCCACAACTCTCAGTGTTGTAGAGATATCAACCAACTTTCCCTCTACATGTCTTGGGTTGATGGCTTGGTTAGTCGGCGAAAGGGCCACTATTTCCATGGAATCCATTGTCTCTTATACTAACCTTTTTCATTATTTTATGATGAGGATCCTTGCCGTGTCTTCCATGCTGTTTTGTGATTTGTAGCTTCCCCAGAATGTCCTTTTTCTAGAGTTCAATCCTTTTGGAAAATAGGGAGACAAACAAGACATAATTTTCAAGTTAGTGTTTAACTTTGGAAAGTTCTATGCGATGCATGTTTTAGGGATGCCCATGCCTTTTGAGGGGGACTAAGCATGATGTTTTGGTTCAAGCTTTGGAAATAAAGCTTTGCCCCTATTATGCAATACTATATCTGCACCTGTAGCTACTCATTTATGCATTCATTCATTCAACAGAAATAACAATTTTATTGAGATGCGTTTCCTCTGTATATAGAATTTTCAGAAGTACATTGAAATAGGGAGGGAGAACATTTTTCGTAGGACTTCCACCTATTCTATCTTTACATTTGAAATCCTAAACTACTTTTGAGTCTTCGAATTCACCTTCTTGGATGGAGGTTGGTGAGAGACCTTGATTTTGAATTACCCATTTGTCTTCTTGGCATCCCTATCTCTGTGAGCAAAAAGGGATTAGGACCCCTCTTTATGAGATGACTTTGATACATGTCATAAATCCTTAGGGTCTTTTGGTACCCTTAGGACTTTTGGTTGGCTTGATTTGAGCGAAAAGGTCTTTGGGCCTTTCTCTAGGGATTAATCAGATGCATGAAGATGTAATGACTTAAGTTACTTCAGGAACTCTAGTCTTGAAATGAATATAGATGCATGAGTAGTTATGATGCGAATAGATGTACACATAACATAATGACAAGAATTAAGCAACATAACAGTATGAAATTAGAAAGGATATAAGAGAAAGTAAAGCGGTCGCTCTTTCTTCCTTGGTCTTAAAATTGACCCGCGTGTCCTAAACCCAGCAGATGTTCGGCCATGCATGGGATGCTACATGAGCATGAGGTTGGGGGTTTACTAATGCCTCATAAAAGCTCGGTTCCTGAACCTTTAAACCTCCAACATCCACCCCCGAAAGGGTGAATTCCATCTTTGGTTGGTGGTTTGAGCGAGGGAACTATCAAGAGACCGTGGGCTGAGAAACTAATACAGCATCCACCCATAGTCAATATATTGTTCCCCCTTCTATTTAGAAGGGTAATAACCAGCTAATATATGCAAAATATAAATGCAAGTGAGTGCATCAAGTGTGTGTAAAATTTTCGAAAATGGAGGAAAGGACCCAACAACACACATCACATCCTGTTCATTTATTACATTCATGGCAGTTAATTATGGCATAAAATGAAATGTGAACAAAGGTCTACCTACAAAAGAAAATGCATGGAGTTAGTTACTTTTCGACAAACTCAGTGCAAGATAAAATGCATATATGTAAGCAGTGAATGCAAGTGATGACACTTACTTGAAAACCATTTTGAAAAATAATGTTTGTTTTGGAAACTTAAAAGAATTCTAAAAAGTGAATAAAACTGGACAAGGTAATTGGAGATTGTGGGTGAGTGAAGGGTGAACGGACATGACAATGGCCTAACCCTTTAAGAGTCTCCAGTGGAGTCCCCAGCTGTCGCGCCTCGATTTTTAATCAAGTCCTTTCGACTTAGAAAAAATACAGTACTTTGTCATTAGAACTCATTCTCCTAGAAGGACGAGTCCAACTAAGTTTAAATTTAAAATTGATTTAATTAAGGCCTTTTTTAGAAACATAGGAGTTGCCACTTAACAAGATTAAGGTGAGTTAGATTACCTAAAACTAAGTATGATTCGGAGATTACACTTACGGTTTTAGAAAAAGACTTTGAAAAACTCCCTCAAGAGAGGGTTTTTAAGAAAATAGATTATTTGGTAACCTTTAAAAAATTTTAAGCCCTTTTTTAAAATAACTCCATTTTAGTCTTTCGAAAATAGAAATCTATGGCCCGGAAGTTGGTTACGTGTAGGGAAGATATCCTAAGATCATCGCCTTTTCGATACGTACATGTCTCATCACTCTTAATTCATTCACTTGAATAACCGATTACTATTATCCACTTAATATCCACTTTAGAGTTTTGAAAACGGGGTTTGGTCATCACTTTTTGGATAAATGATGCATAATCCAAGTTTTAGGAAAAATATTTGAATACATGGAAATTTTGGAGAGACTTGAAATGGAAATCTTGAATTGATAGAAACTTTTGAAAAAGGGACTTATGTTGAAATAAGAGTTATAACCACACTATTCTAGGTTGCCTACGTATCTCTTTTGGCGAGAATCAAGTCATTTGTAGTTCGGACAAGAGTCTAATGGAAAATAGGTGTATTAGGTCATTTGGAATGTTTGAAGACGCTTTGAGGTCTTTGAAAAGGTTGGAAGACACTTTGTGGTCTTTGAGAATAGAGGATTTGAGAATTTTGATTCGAAATCGGATGTTGAAGTGTTTTTGTAATAGAACTTTAAGATTTTTTAAAGTGCTCTTGAAATGGGATTTTTAAGTGTTTTGAAATGTTTTGAACATAACTTAAGACAGTTTTGAAAGTTTTGAAAATTTGAGTATGGACTTGAAAATTAGATTTGGACTCACAAGAGCTCTTATGAACTTGTCTTGAAATGATTTTTGAAAATAGTTGTCATGTACCTTATGAAAGACATGTTGAATATTTCATCATCTTGGAGAGGTTAGTTAATGAATAGCTAAACTCCTTTAAAGCTATGACTTTTGAAAAATGAACTAGAGACTTCCTTTAGGTTTTTATAGCTTTAGAGTTATAGAACCCTACTTGATATATCACCTCCCTTGATCAACCTTACCCATGTAAGGCATAAGGTTACTTCAAGGATGTGACTTTTGAAAATCATGTTTTAAAATTAGCCTTTAAAAACACTTAGGGTTTTGAAACCCTAATATGGACACCCTTGAAGGTTGTACTTAATGTGTCACTTTTCTTAGAATCTCTTAACCATAAAGGGTTGGGGACACTCTAGGGTTGTGAGCTCTTGAAAATATTTTTAGAAATAGTTTTTGAAAAATGTTAAGTGTCTAACCATTTTAGATGAGATAAGTTTAAGAGAACTTCTTGGAGACATTTTTGGAGATAGAGTGTGGGGATATTTGAAAAAGTTTTGGAGTTGATTCTTAAAATCTTAGTAAGATGGTTTTTGAGTTAAAGGATTATTTAAAAAGGGTTCTTCAAATTGGCACCATGAAGCTTACTAAACTAGGTTGGGTTAACCTGTGGTTAACTAACTCTGGTTAGGTTAGCTTAGGGTTAAGGTAACCTAGGGTTAATTAACTAAGGTTAGGTTAACCTAGGGTTAACTAACTAAGGTTAAGTTAACCTAGGGTTAAGGTGACCTAGGGTTAACTAACTAAGGTTGGTTTAACATAGGACTAAGATGAACTAGGGTTAACTAACTAAGATTGGATTAACCTAAGGTTTGGTTGACCAAGGGTTAACTAACCAAGGTTGGGTTAACCTAGGGCTAAGATCACCTAGGGTTAACCAACTTAAGGTTGGGTTAACCTAAGGTTTAGTTGATCGAAGGTTAACTAACCAAGGGCTAAGACAACCTAGGCTTAATTAACCAAGGTTAGGTTAACCTAGGGTTTAGTTGATCTAAGGTCAAGTTAACCTAGGGTTGAAGGGTGGTTTTGGAAAGGTGGTTTGGAACTAGGGTTTGGACCTAATGGTTTTTGAAGGGTGGTTCTATGCATGAAATTTGAAAGTATATTTTGAAAATCATTTTATGAAAGCCACTAAAGTGAATGTTGGAGTTTTATGGTTGATATTTGGAAACCACTCAAGAGATGGTTTCTTTGGAACCGTTTCACTCACAAACTCAAGAGAGCAAACTTGTGAAATTCAACATTGAAAAGATAGTTTTGAAGGCTTGAAAATTAAAGAGAATGACCTTTTGAAAATTAGCTTTAGAAAGGAGGTTTTGAAAAACCACTTTTAACAAGTTAAAAACCACTCTCAAGAATAAGGGTTCATATGGTTGATTTGAAGGAAATCACTCCAAAGAGGACTCCATGGAACCATTCCAACCACACTATTCAAGAGAGCAAAATTTTTAAAAACCAAGGCGAAAATGATGATTTAGGAAGATCATTTTATGCAAGTTGAAGGGAGTTTTAAAAATCCTTTTTGAAGGAATTGTTTTGAAAAAAATTTAAAAGAGAATAGAGTCAATTCTAATGAACTAGGGTTCATATGGTCAAGATAATAGGGAGACCACACAAGAGAGGGTTCCAAGGTACCATTTCAACCACAAAATTCAATAAAGTAAAGCCTTTAAAAATCAACAAACAAGAAGAGAGTTTGAAAGTCATTTTAATGCAATTTTGAAAAGTAATGAAATGTAGGGTTTTAAAAAGAAGTCAAGAGACTTAAAGAGAGTTTTCTAAAGTGTAGAAATTGAGGGTTTAAACTAGGCTTCAAAGAACCAATTCTAGAACCATTTTTAGGAAAACATTTGAATATGAAGCTTGAGAATGCCAAAAAAATAGACATAATGAAAGCTTTGGAAAAATAAAACAAAGTCAAGCATGCAAAATATGAACAAGATAATTATATACAAAAGGGTCATGAAAACATATAAGGCTAGAGGCTTCATCACATAGCAAGGTGCTCTAAGTCCATACTACCTTAAAGTAAGTTTGTGAGAAGTTCCCTACACGGTGGCTCTCACAAACTTTCCTCTAGGCATGAACTAAAAGCTTCCTTGTTTCAAGCATTCAAGAAAGGTGGGTAGAAGATGGGGAATAGAGAATAACTTAAGTAGGCTAGGAGGGAGAAGAGAAAAGTAGGGATTGCAAAAATGTAAAGAGAAGTCTACCTTTTGCCTTCAAACACTTTCAAACCCCCATGGATGTTTTGACTTGAGCTTGAATAGCCTTTAATAGGCTTGAAGGGGTTGGAATGAGGTCTTCTGTGACATTGAAGGCTATATAGGTATAGTGTATGAGTAAGAGGGAGGTAGAATCTAACCTAAGTGCTTGAAATGTGAAGTGTATATAGGAATCCGAGGTTCTGGAGCAGTTTTTGTAGAGTTTCACTATCAATTTCGATTTTAGAACATGTATAGGGGGAGGCCTGTATTTACAGACAAAATTGGAGAGGCCTAGCAGATGTAGGACATGCACCTGGGCAAACTTTGCCCTGGCGCATGTGTTACATGTGCTAGTATTGTTTCACTAACAGAATATCATGTGGCACTCATTATACTGGCTAAATCTTAAGGGCTAAGCGAAATTTGATTAATCTAATTAAAATCTGAGCATATGTTGCATATGCTCTACCGTCTAGAATGTTCATATAAATTTTACCTCGATAATTGCGCCAACCGGGAAGGATTTGGAGAAATCAGTTGTGTTCATGGTGTTCTCCTTATATTTCTCATGAACTTTTGAACTTTTGAGAAGCTTGAAAAGTGTTTGGAAGAGTGAGCTATCATCTCAGGAAGTGTGCACGAAAACACATTTTTGCAGAGCGTCTGTGATACTCTCTGTGGGTGTTCAAAAGTAGCCATTTGTGGGCTATATGATCGAGCCTTCAAGAAGCAATCTCTCCGATCAAACTGTACGATGGAAAGTGCTTTGGAAATACCTTCGAGAATTTCCTAATTTACGCATTTCTCAAGTCGTTTGATGGTACGTTACAATCAGAGAATTGGAGAAAAAGTTAACCTTATAAGATGCTCCAGGGGTTATAGGAAGTTACTGTTTTTGAGCCATGCCATGAGGGGCTTCAGGAAGCGATCTATCCGATTGAGCCGTGTTGATGGAAAGACCTATGGACAAGCTTTTAGGAATTTCCTAATTTACACATTTCTCAAGTCATTTGACAATGCATTGTAACCAAAGAATCAGGAGAAAAGACAACTCTGGCAGAGCGCCTGTGAGACGCTCCAGGGGGACTTTTGTTAAGCTGGGAGTGTTTAGTATCGTGAGGTTCATCTTGAGTTAAACAGGGGTGTATGATAAGACCCGCCATTCAATACCCAAGGCTGGTGTGGTTTTGAGGCACATTTGGGTCATTAGGGGTAAAATGGTCATTTTGAATCGGGATTGGTTGAGAAAGGTCAGAATGGGTTGGAGTGGCATGTTAACTATACCGGACTGTCCAAGGATGGTCTTGAAAGAGTTGTTTGCTGTCTGATGGGATTTGTATTGTGCTGGGGCGTACAGCGACAAAACGGTCATTTTGACTAGAGTTAACCCGAATAAGACCGGAATTAGACAGGATGGCATATTAAGTACGCCTAACTGTTTACGATCATTTTTGAAAGGTGGACTTATTGTCTTAAGAAATTTTGAACTTTCTCAAGATATGCCTAAAGGCCTAGGGGGCAGGTTCGGTCATTTTTCACCGAGTCGAGCTAGCAAACCCTAGTGTTGACTTAGGTGTTAGTTCTTGAGACTGCCCGATCTCGGAAAGCTACCTGTGCAGTGTTGATCCCTGAGACTGCCCGGTCTCAGAGAGCTACCTGTAGAGTAGTGTTGGTTTCTGAGAATGCCTAGTCTTAAAAGCTACCTGTGAGGGTAGTGTTGGTCCCCGAGGACGCCTGGTCTCATAGAACTATCAAATGACAGACATTGTACATTGGCGGGCTAGCAGGCACCAAAAGTGAACCGTCTAGAATTTGATAAGGTGTTGGTCTCCAAAATTGCCCGATTTCGGGAAGCTACTTGGATGACGTTGGTTCCCGAGACTACCCAGTCTCAGAAAGCTGCCTAGAATGCCTAGGGACAAGATGGTCTTCTCAGCTTTAATCGGGCCATGTGAGCTAGATAAGCGATCAGTTGACTGGATTGGAGTTTGAAAAAGCTGTCTTGGGCCCGTATGCGTTGTGATGTTTGAAAACTAGATCCGATCGGTCCAGAGATTGCCAAGCGGATAAAACTGGGGTGCTTACAGTGTTCAAGGCAACCCTTTTCTTGAGTAGTTTTGAAAAATCAACCATATGAATCACGTGCTCACTTGAGTGGTTTCAATGTTTATTAAAAGTGGTTTTCAAAACAACTCCCTCTTGAGTGGTTTTCTAAATGTTACTCTCTTGAGTTTCAGTCAAAAATGATTTTCAAAACCCTAAACTTTCTTGAGTTGCTTTCCATAATATAGTTTTCTAAAAACCCTAATTCTCTTGAATTGTTTATCAAAACTAAATTTCAAAAACCCTAAACTCTCTAGAGTTGATTTTCCAAAAATTGTTTTCCTTAAAATCCTATTCCACACTCTCTTAAGTGATTTTCAAAAATGCTTTTCAAAACCTTAAACTCTCTAGAGTTATTTACTACAAAGCAATTTTTTAAAAACCATAACTCACTTGAGTTATTTTTCAAAACTAGGTTCCAAAACCTTAATTGTAAAACCATCTTTCAAAACCATTAGGTGCCAAAACCCTAGTTTCAAAACCATTTTTCAAAACCCTAGTTAAGAAAATAATTTTTGAAAACCACTAGGTTCCAAACCTTAGTTCCAAAATCACTTGGTTTGAAAACCTTGATTTCCAAAACTACTAGATTCAAATCCCTAACCCAAAACTATAGGTTAACTGTAAGCACCCCAATTTTGCCTACTCAGCAATCTCCAGCCTAACTGGACTCAAATTCAAACTTACATAAACACATTTAAGTCCAAACCAACTTTTCAGATTCAATCCAGTCAATCAACAGCTTTGCAGGTCCTCTAGGCCCAATAGAGGCCAAATAACCAAAATACTCTTGAGGCATTGCTCGGTCCAATTCCAGTTGGCACATCTTTCTAAGGACAGTAAGCTCATTTTTCAAACTCAATTTCATTTCCAATTCCAATCCAGACTAGTCAAACTCAATCTGGCACATCTTTTGAGAAAGTTGATCCCCTTCACACCCATCGACCGAGACGGAGCTCAAGTCCCCGAGATGGTAGAGCGGTTCACTTCTGGCCTCTACTAGCCCGCTAACGTGGAATGTCCACTATCCGGTAAATCTTTTGAGAAAGTTGATCCCTCAGGCGGTAAGATTAACCAGCAACTTCTCGATATCAAGTAGTCTCTGAAATGAACGCACACCGTCAGAGTGACGGAAACACTCACAAACAGGTCGACATCGGGAATGCCAAGAAACCCCCTATCGAGACCGAACACACCTCTTGACCGTGACACGTTTACCGGAAGACGGGATACCTTTGGAAACCAACTCATCACACACCGTCAGAGTGATGGAAATACTAAAAAACAGGGTCAACACCAGTACCTGGTAGCCCATTTCGATGAAAAATAACCAAATTGTCCCTTGAGTCCCACCACGCACACTTTTTGAGAAAGTACCTAAGACCCCAAAGCAATAAATCCACCCTTCCAATATTGTTCCAAGGATAATCTAGCACGTTCCAGTGCCTTCTAATCACTTCTGGATCGATTCCGAGAACATCCGGTCAAAATGACCATTTTGCCCCTAGGCATCTGATCACCTCTGGGAACCACACCAGTTCTGGGTATCAAACCGGTTACGTTTCGAGGATGCTTCTAATAGTATTCCTAAACTTCCAGTACCTTTTTGAACCATTTTGAGTCCATTTCGATAAACCCGATGTGAAATGACTATTTTGCCCTTAATGGGTCGATCGTCTTTTCCAACAACACCGGCTTTAAGTATCAAACTAGCAATCTCCCGGAGCAATCTTAATAGTGTTTCCAACCTTCAAACCTTCTCATAGATCACTCTAGGTCGATCTTGGTGTTCCCTAGTTCAAATGACCGTTTTGCCCCTAGTGGGCTGGTCACCCTTTTAACTACTTCGGATCTAATCATCAAGCCAGTTACCTCTAGGACACTCTTTTAAGAGTTTTCGTCCATTCCTGACCGAGTCTGGTTACTCAAAACCTTCTGGATCATTTCCAGACTTTTCGGAGTCACTATTAGTAAAGCCAGGCCAAAAATTGCATGGTAGTCACTAGGACAAGTGTCCAATCTTTTGCCTTGCGTCACAAGGGTCAAAGATCTGTTTCTTGCCACCCCAAAAATTTTCCTAATGGGTTGGCGCCAAGCCAAAAATTATCCTAGCGCCACTACAACAAGCTCCAGTCCCCGTTTTGCCTACTTGTAACTATAGGCCACCCCCTACGTATTCTAGGTCTGTAAAATCATTCCAGAAACTGTCTCTCTTAAAACAGAGCTCGAATTCTCTCAAAACAATAATTCTCTCAAGCCCCCTTAAACCCTAGCCTCCATACACTCCAACCCTAGCTTTCATACAATCTATACACTCAAATCCTTGCCTCCAAGCATCCATTGAATGTCAAGTATAGCCCTTGAAAGCTCTTGAAGATCAACTCAAAGTTCAAGCAAAATCCATCATCAAAGCATCAAAGCAAAGGGAAGACGAGGTAAGTTTCTATTTAAATTATGTAATCCCCCTCTCTCTCTTCTCCCTCCTAACCCAGTTAGGTTTGCTTCTATTTTAACCCCCATATTCTACCTCCTCTTCTTGCATGCTTCAAATAAGGGATCTCCCAGTTCATGCCTAAAAAGTCTTTGGAATGAATCACCATGTCGGGGATTTTCTTTGAGTATAACCTAAGACGGTGTGAGTGTGACCCCCTTGGTTATGTGGTGAAGCCTAATCTTGTAAGTTCATGTCCCTATTGCATTTTTGCTATCATAATCATGTACTCAAAGGTGTTTTCAAACTTACAATAAAAGTTACTTTTGAAACTTGCATATAAAACCTTTTTCTTCAAAACCACAACCCTAACCATAACCCTAACCACAACCCTAAGATGATTCTAACCATTCCATGGTTAGGGTTGCTTTAGGATAATGTTATATTCAATATGACTATCAAGGTCCAAATTTGAGTTCAAGTCTCAAATTGTTTTTTAAAAATCACCCCTCTAAGATGATTCTAACTATTCCATGGTTAGGGTTATTTTAGGAAAGTGTTACATTCAAAGAGACCGTCAAAGTCCATATTAGGGTTTCAAACCCTAGTTGTTGTCAAAATTACAACCTTAGAATGGTTCTAGTCTTCTCATGATTAGAATTATTTTAGGAAAGTGAAATATTCAAAAAACTTTCAAAAGTTTATATTCATGCCTTTCTAAAATTGTTTTATAAATCTACTTCCTAAAAATTCTGATCAAATATTTACTTTTCAAAAACTCCTTGTCTTGAAGTTTAAGTCAAAACCCTAGAGTTTAAGTTTAAGAAACCCTAGTTTTCTCATATAAAATCATGGTTTTCTATCTACATTAAATCATGGGTTTCCAAAACCATTTTCTACCTAAAATCATGGATTTCCAAAACCATTTTCTATATGAAATCATAGATTTTCTAATTCAAAAGTCACATAAAATGATAAATTTTCCAAAGCTGAAGCTTTCCAATTTCAAGTCAAATCAAATCAAATCTTTTTCAAATAAGAAACTAAATCAAATCATCTATTTTTGGAAATAAAATTCAATCTTCAACTTTAGGAAATAAAGATCAAACCTTCTCTAATTTCAAACTTTCAAATCTTTTTTAATTTCAAATTTTCAAATATTTCCTAATTTCAAAACCTACCTTTTTCAAACTTAACTTTTCAAGTTCAATGTTTCTTAATTCAGTCTTTCCTAAAATAGAACTTTTCTAATTCGAAACTTTCCCAATTTAAAACTTTTCTAAATTCAAACTTTCTAAAATCAAGCTTTTCCATAATCAAGTGCATGTTTAAACCCTAGGAGGCCGAAACCCTAATTCAACTCTTAACTTTAAGCTAGAAAACTTCAACTCTTTTTTTTAACCAAAATGGTTTTCAAACTCGAATTCAAGTCAAGATGATTTCTAAATTCTATTCAATTTTTCCAAAATAAGTTTAAGTTCTACTTCAAAGTTTGATTTTAAATCAAAGTCAATTTCAAAATCAAAGTTCAATTTCAAATTTTCAAATCAAAATTCGAATCAACCCCTTTTCAAGTCAAACTTTCTAAAAGTCTCAAGGTGTCTTTTCAAATCAATCAAGACCTCAAAGTGTCTATTTTCAATCGGACCCCGAATCTGAACTACGACTGACTTGATTCCGAACAAAGGAGTACATAAGCAATCATTATGGGTGCGGTCATAACCTTTTCAAAATTTCAATTTCCTTTTCCAAAATCTCTTTTCAAATTATTTTCATGCACTTGCATATCATGCATCATATCATCCCTAAAGTAATAGCTCAAACCTCTTTTCAAAATTCTTTTCAAAGTGGATATAATTGAACATTAGATAATTGAAGATTTTAAATGAGTGAACCTAAGGTGAAAAGACATGTAGGTACCGTAAGGGCGGGATAGAGTGATAGCCTAGTATATTTTCCTTATACGCAACCAACCTTCGAACCTAGAATCACTGTTTTTGAAAGATCAAAACAGAGTTATTTTCGAAAAGGGCTTGAATCTTTTCAAAGGTTGCCAAACAACCAATTAGTAAACCCTAGGTCCCTAATCCTATGTTCTCTAGAACTTGTTTTCAAATCCAAATCATTTTCAAACTTTCTTTTTCAAAAAAAATCTTTTACTCTCTTAAGTATTCCATTTCAAAATTATTTTTATAAAAATCTGCTACTACCCTTTTCCTCTAACTCTTTCAACCATGCTCTTATATTGTACTTCAAGTTATTTTATAAAAGTTTTCTTGAACTTGTATCAATAAAATTGTTAGAAACTTTATGTTTTCAAAAGTTACTTACACAAAGGTTTTTCAAACTCACACTCTAAGGATGATCCTAATTTTTCTATGATTAGGGTTTCCTAAGAAAGTGAAATATCAAATGAAACCTCCATGGTTCATATAAGGGTTTCATACCTTAAATATTTTGAAAACCTTTTCCAAAAATGATTTTCAAAATTCACATTCTTAGGACAATCTTGATCTTTCCGTGACTAGGGTTTCCAAAGAAAAATGAGATAATGATAAGGACCGCCATTGTCTAAACTAGGGTTTCTTAACCCTAATATTTCAAAATTACGAAAGGAAGTTTCTAGCCCTTTTTGTGAAAAGTATTTTCTAAAAATAATAACCCTAAGAGAGATTAGTCTGTTCTATGATTAATTTCATAAGGGTGATGAAACATTCAAACAAGCCTTCCACAAGGGCATAGAAAACGATTTCCAAAACTTTCTATTCTTTCTAAAGTCTTTCTAAAAACATTAATTATGCAGCATTCATCCTCAAAGTAATAACAAAACTCCTATTTTCAAAGTTACATAAGTGGATATAGTGGATAGTAAGTAACCGGAGATTAGTGAGTGAATTAAGGGTGAATCGATATGTAGGTACCGATTATCGGGCGAGGTAGGGTGATGATCTTAGGATATCTTCCCTACACATAACCAACCCTTGAACCATAGTTCTTTAGTGCAAAGATCAACATAGAGTCACAGCTCAAAAGGCTATAAAGCGTTTTCAAAAGGTTGTTAAAAACTTTTTTTTCAAAAACCTTTTCTAGAAGACATTTTCAAAACATTTCTAAAAAATTTAAGTTTAGTCTTCGGATTATACTTAGTTTTAGGTGACCTAACACATCTTTAACTATGTTAGATAGCGACTCCAGATTTTTACAAAAAACCCTAATTCAAAAATTAATTACAAGTTTAAACCGTCGTCGTACTTGTCCTTTTAGAAATGTGAGTTTTAATAGAGATAATATCGTTCCTTTTCCAAGCCACGAAATGCTTGGTTAAAAACTGAGGTGTGACAACCACGGTTAAAGCTAAGTAATTAAATAGTTTGGCCACATCTAATACATCTAACATTCAATTTGGGTAATTATAAGAAATCCTTAATTAGGTATATACACCTGTGCAATTCTCTCCATTAAGCAATTAAGATCACACAAAACTACAATATATGCACAAATATCTCATAATTAAATGTTTAAACAGGAAGTGAGGGTTTAGGGTGTTACACTTTTAACCCTCTTAATTATTACTCAACATTTCTTTGTCCCTCAACTTAAAATCACTACATTTTTACCGCATTTAAAATTTGTATAAACTCCATTAATGAAATAAACAAATTGACGCTTTTTAGAATGAGAGTGAGAAAACTTCAACAAATGAAGGACATAAAAGAGTTAGGGATGATATTAAAGGGCTTGTTTGACCAAATTTGCATCTTATTTTGTCAAACAAGGATAAACCGGAGATTTTATGGTTATTAAAGGTTGTATGCCCATTAAAGGCCCAAGAAAATGACCAATATCATAAAAAGAATTTTCCTTTAAATAAGCACCAATTAGGCAATTATTGCCCTATCAATATCAAGTGCATTTTTTTAAGTTACACGTTCAATGGCTCAAAATAAAAAATATCTTATATGGCGTTTGACCAGAAATACAAACTTAAATTATAAGAATTTAGGTGGTGAAAATGTAATGATTTTTAATTAGCAAGTAAAATGATACTAATTTACAGTTGAGAAGGTCAAAATAATTTGTAACTTTTTATATATTTTTTAAATTGTTAACTTTAAAAGTTAGAAGACTTAAATAGTGAAAATAAAAGTTAAGATGACAATGTATCTTATGTAAACTTGAGGAGCAAATGATTATTTATCTGAATTTCTTTTAAAAATTATTATACTATCCCATTGTTATTTGAATGAAAATCACAAGGCCCCTCTATAGTTCAAAAATGAACATATAATCCCACTATAATTTTGACTTATCTGTAAATGGATGGAACCGTGACAGATTTGGTAAAATAACAAAAATGTCCCAAAAAAATCAGTCATTTATTTTGACATAAAAGAGCAAACTAATTTTTTATTGTCCGTTTTAGAGAGATGCAATAACGAAAACATCCCATGTTACACAATTGTTGTTAACTTTAATGATTTATACTTTTATATTTATTTTTAGATCACAAAAAAATTATGTAGTTTTCGCTCAAATTACAAGGGATAACGTACAGTTACCACAATTTTTCAGTTAATAGGTCAAGTCATATACAATAAAACCACCAGAACTACTTGAACTAACATGAATTTTTTGAGACTAGATGGGTTGGTATTAGGGTGGTTATGGGGCGATGGCCCTCTTGGCCTACTCAAGTCCATTAATTATTTGTAAGGTTTGAAATTTTTTTTAAACTCAATTAGATTAGTCGACGAGCTTGAGTGTTGTGATTGAAACCTGACTCGACCCAAAAAATATAAAGTAATATATTTTTATATTTTAAAATATATATATATTTAAATTTCATTTAATTTAACATTTTTAAAAAAAATATTTATTAAGAATTATTTTAAATTAATTGAATGGACTTAAAAGTATAGTTTATATTTTGGACGCGCCTAAAATTTAATTTTAAACCCAATAAATAATTTATCTACAGTCAGTCCAGCCCGACCAGACCACTATCCACTAGGATCCACACGATTGGTTTAGTTTTGTTATCTAAAACAGGGAAACCAAGCAAAGGTCGATTGAGAGTTTTGAATTTGGTTATAAGTCTCTAACTGGACCCGAATAAATACAATAATTCTCTTTTTATTTATTATTTTTGTTAAGTTCTGTTTGTCTTGAGATCCAAGAAAAGTTTTTGGATTTTTTTTCTTCATTTTTTTTGGGCGTGAAGAATAGAGTAAAATGAGCCGAAAGCAGCAGTAGAGGAGGAGAAACGGAAGTGAAGAAGAAGAAGAAGAAAAAAAGGGTGAAAACAAAAGAAGGATGAGCAGCATAGGAACGGGTTATGATCTCTCGGTCACCACCTTCTCTCCTGATGGCCGTGTTTTCCAGATCGAATACGCCGCCAAAGCTGTCGACAACAGTGGGTCTGTTCCTTTCTGTAGTTCGTTGGTGTTATTCGGGCTTTATTTGTACATATATATATATATATATATATAGGTATTTCAATTAATTGTTTGTGAGCTGTTGTTGGTTTGATTTGCTTGACAGGACTGTGATCGGTATCAAATGCAAGGATGGGATTGTCATGGTAAAGCTGTCTTTCCAAGTGGTTGAGTTGAATCTCTTGGTGTATTCGTATTTTAGGGCTTATATTCATATATACTATTGTGTGTGTATGTGTGTATATATATGTATATGCATGTATGAATGTATGTAATTACATTATATACCTTTACAGGGTGTGGAGAAGCTTATTGCATCAAAGATGATGCTACCCGGTTCCAATCGCAGAATTCACTCCGTTCATCGTCATTCTGGCATGGTAACTCTTTTGTCTTTGCTAAAGTAGACTGGCACACATATTTTTGCATGTATAATTTTTAACGTTTGTTTCCCTAGAATAAGGAGAAAATGGAAGGTAAATTTCATTCTTTTAACTTTCTTATTTGGTTATTTATTATTTTGTGTCTGTGTGGGTTTTTTTTTTTTTTTTTTTGGGGGGGGGGGGGGTTGGTTGTGTTGGGTGGATTATGGGGATTTCGATTTCCACTGTGGTTACTATGGGATTTTAAATTTTTTCCCACCTCTATTTTTATTTGGTTCACAAAAATGATCAGAAATACATCTCTTTGTTCCTGTTTTGATGGTCATTTGGAAGTTCTCTTGTGAGATAGGTTTCTTTGACTGGTAATATATGCTTTCATACTTTTATTTGCTTTATACTTAACGTATCATTACTTTGTTTGGTTTCTATTTTTAGACCCAGTTACCTTCGCTTCAAACAATTGGATAAGAAGCTTATATTTTGCCACTTTAAGAAGGATTATAATAGGGAAAAAATATTATAAGTGGAATAATTGCTACATTACATGTCACAGAGTAGAAGTAATAAAAATAGAATGAAGTAAAACAAATTCAAGAACGCTGAGCAACTTGAGCTACATCATTTAACCTATGTCTGGTTTGCTTACTGAAGCTTGGAAAGTTGAACATTTATGGTGCTCAAGTATGATATAGTGGCATCCGTATGTTGTAGGGATCTCTTCAGGGTATCGTTACATATGTATGTAATGGTAGGTGTAAGAACACTTCATCATAAGTGGTGGTTTGATTTTGAGTTGCCTGAAGCTCTTTCCTACTTGGATTTGAAGGATGTGTTCTCCTCGTGTTCTTTTCTTATTCTAATGAGGTTGTTTGTTATGCAAAATAGAGCTTCACTTTTAAGTTTCTATTTTGATGTTGCTTTAGGTTACTCATCTTGTTGAAGGCCTGCTTTATTATAGGGGAATAAAGAATGAGTTTTAAACTTCTTTTTGATGTCTGGTTTAATGGTAGATTTGCTGAAGGTAAATAAATTAAACTACACCTACCTCTGAGGTTTCTGGGAATTACTGGGACCTCTGCTTAGGTTTCTGAAACTACCTGGCATTCCCTTGCCCTCACATATTATGACTATCTTATATGTGTAGAAACTCAAATCTTCGTCATCTCTAATCCTTAAGAGTCACCACAACCACGCAGCTCCATAAATTTTTGCCTCCTTAATTCTTCATTATGGACTGGCCACCCCAACTCTCCATTGCTTGGTCCAGTGCTATTATCAACATTGCTGTCACCTTTAAACCATATTCTCTAATCCACCACCGTTGGGAAATCACCAAAATCTTCATCTCCACTGCCATACAGAAATAGTGATAAAAACATGTGAAATTTTGACTGACAGGAAGCCTCATTAATGCCTAAACTTATGAAGCAGAATCTAGGTTAGGAGAGTTTATAAAAGGGGGAAAGAGTGACATGGCAAAGAAGGGAGCAAGATGGCAGAGAGAAGGGAACCTTAGGTGTGGAAGAGAATAAGTGGTATCATTGTTGGTGAAGAGACAATCAGATTAAGGGACGGACAGCACATCAAACTTTATACTTTCTAGTGTGAAGAAAGTGCATTAAATCCAAGAATCCTTCAATGAAAAACAAAATTGATTAGTATCAATATATGATTTATTTCGGCAAGAAAGTTCAAATAAAATTTCAATTACATATAATAAAGAGAAACAGAACTTCTGTAGGATCTTGACAATGCTATGAATGAGAAACTTTACTCTATTGTCTTCACAAGCTCAGATGGTGGCAGCTTGATGGTATGTGGAAGCAGTGTTAATAAATGATGATGCTAGTGTGCAAGATGATGCACAACAGGTGTTTGCCATTTGGTCTTGGTTGGCTATTGGGGAAATTTAAATTCTTTTCTTACAAAAAAAATTATGCTTCCCTTCTTTGCTTTGTCTGTCTCACCTCTCTCTAAAATGAAACATTAAGTATTGTATTCTAGAATTGGAAGTTTTTGGCTGTTGGAACAAGCTCTGTGGGGGCAGCTGTTGCATTTTTCGTACATAAACAGAGCTCTGTGGAGTAATAAGGTGACATATACATTCCATTCCAGATGCTTGATTTGCTTTATACATTTCTAGACAATGAAGGTCGGGAGTAAAAGTTCATTTTATGTAATCTTGAATCCAATTAGTTACTTACTTATAGGACCATCGATCAGGGAAATTGCTCACTGCCCAAATAATTTAATAATTCCGTGTTGTCACTTTAGTCCAATTGATTGTGGTGGCATGTTTTAATAGTGATGGTTAGCAATGAATAGTTGAAAATTTTAGTCAGAGAGACAGCAAAGGGAATTCTGAAATAAAGGAAGCCTAGGGTACAAGACTCTTGCCACTGCAGGTTTCAAGAGGGTCAGGAGCACAAGGCTTACACTCGCATGTGGAGAGGCTGTTTCCTTTTTCTGAATTCATGACACCAAGGTCGGAATGGAGGGAATTCTGTAGAAAACTAGAATTTTAGTGAGCTTTCAGAGAGAAGGGATATGTGACTGGAGGAAAATGTTAGAGAAGAGGAGCGTGTCCCAACAGATGGCATTATCTTTGGGGGTGATGAGATGGTGATATTTCTGAGGATGCGGTGGTTATGTTGTATTTTTGGGTTAGTTGGTGGAGGATGTGGTTCATTACAGCGTATGGCAAAGATGGTTGTGTACCTTAGGGTGGGTGGTGGTGTTGGTTGAGAGAGAGAGACACTGGGGAATGGGTGGTGATGGTGGGCTGGTACAATGGAGAGAGGAGAGAGTGGAAAAAGAGGAAGGTGGTGATGTGCAGTCATAGCGGGGTGATATAGTGGATTGTGGTGGCTTGGGTGTTTGGTGGAGGTCATGGTGGGAGTACCGGAGCTGGAGGAGGCGGTTGAGTATTTTTTGTAAAGATCATGGGAAAAATTTCAGTGTTGTGAAGTGCATATATCTTTGAATAAAGGGATGGCATGTAAGGGTTGTTTCGGTGTTCTAGAAGAATTAGATGTTTTACGGTTGACTTGTATAAGACAGAGATGGCATTCTCCGTTGGTTCAAATAAGGGTAAAATTGTTTCCTTAAACTTTTTAAATCACATTAGCATATTTATTCTAGTCATTACATGTGATATTTTAGGCTTATTGAAGTTTTTTAGTTAAATGTCCCCCTTTTATGTGATATGACATTATACCTGTTGATTTATTGCCCATTTTCTGCAAGTATGGGTTTAATATGTTCGTTTCTTTGATGATTTCCTTCGTACATGTATTTGAGTGTCTACAGCTTTCCATGTGTGTCGTCGTAGTTGTAAACTCTCCTTTTGCAGGCCGTTGCTGGATTAGCTGCAGATGGGAGGCAAATTGTTGCACGAGCAAAGTCTGAAGCAACAAATTATGATAGGTTTGCATTGTGAATGATGATTTAAGCTGTAGAGAATGTTCAACTTCAACAGTCTTTCGGATAATTATCTGGAAATCTTGACGACTGCAAGATTTAATCCTTGGATTTATATTAAACCTTTGCTTACACAGGAAGTTGGTTTAGTTTGAGGAAGTTTAAAACTCAAATGTAGCACTATGGCTGTTCTATTAGTGCCTATGCTACTTAACTCTCTCTCTCTCTCTCTCTCTCTCTCTGAAGAGAGCAAAATTAAGACTTTCCTCTCTATAAAAAACTGTTTGAACACACTTGTCTGCTAAACATCCTTGCTATATGGCAGCCTCAAAAAATTTCTTTATACCAACTCCCTTCCATCACCATTGCCCAATCTCTTCTCATTTTGGTGGTTGGAATTCAAATTTCATCGACCATCTCCTCCAATGTCTAGCCGTTCCTCAGTGTCATACTCGTTGGCATTATGAATGATGCAAAAATCAAAAAGCAAGAAAAAAATGAGGATGAATAAGAGAAAACTGGAAATTTCACACCGGACCTACTTGGGACCTTGATGATTAATCAATTTTAGGCTAATTTAAGTTTTCTTTGGTATTTACCTTAAGTTAATAGGCTGCCTGTCATAATTGCTTATATTTTATTTTATGTTCTAGGTACCATAGTATTTCAGTGATTTCAACATTTTGTGCACTTGGTTTGTATTATATGTCCATAGTCTTATCTTGGGTCATTTATGTTAATGGCCTTGTATTAGTGGTCTTTAGTATGTCCAGAATAACCATAGTGGTCAAAGTTTCTTAATTTGCATTTTCAAGGTTTTGGTGCCTATAAATTTTTTATAACATTTCTATGCAGCAGAGATGAGTTATGAGGGTTTATGTTGTATTTGTATGATAAAAATATAATTAACCCTTGTTAGGTTGAAGCGATAGGAATCATAGGAGAGGTACTTATCAAAAAAAAAAAAAAAAAAAAAGAAAAGAGAACTGTAGGGGAGGTACTAGATCTTCTAGTTCTTTCTCTTATTTATCTCCTTTGTAATGCATCCATCTCATAGTACTGTGCACAGCCAGCAAACTGTCCTTAGTTCATCCCTAATTTCCTATTCTACCAAGCCCTTATAAGCCCCAGTGCTTTCTCCTGCAATTTGGCCTTCTAATTTAATTCCAAAATAGTTGCTATTCAGACATTTCTGTGGTCTAATTTCTGAAAATTCATCTGTTAAACACTTTGGAAACCAATCCATTTCTTTGGCCCTTTCTATCTACTAATACCATACTTCTACCTTTTAGAGCCATAAACCTACAATATTTGCTTGACCAGAATGTCCTACAAAGTCTATTGTAGGCACTATTCCAAGTTTTATGATGCTGTCTCATGTCAAGTAATCACTCTTTATGCTACCTTAGATCTTTCTTTACTGTTGTTGGACATGCCATGCACTTCCCATGATTGTGTTCTTTTGAGCTGCTATTGCTCCATGACAAGACAGATGCCCACAGCCTTCCAATGTTAATTGCACTGCATGTTATGATAATTTCCATCAGTTGGTGCTTTCAGCTGTGGCATTGTTGCTTTAGAATGACAGATACATTAAAATGATTGTGAAACTACTTTCAAACCCAATACGAATTGCTAGTTGAATACATATCTAAACACTAATTTCGAGTTTTGGCCTAGCTCAAGAATTCGTAGTCCAGGATGTTGATCTCCACTTGTTCTATTCTTAGCAAACCAGATTCACACTTACACAACTTATAAAACATAAAGGTACTGATACTAGAAAGGTCAACTGAGAAGAAATAAGTAATACACCTCTATGAATATCTCAAGCATTTTGTATGAAATATGACTTTAGGACAAGAGGACACTGGTGCGAATTATATGAAAAAAAAAAAAAAAGCCTGAGGAAAATGTGAGGTTAAAAGTAAAGAAGTTCTGCCACTAAAATTTATGTTCTAAATTTCTAATTATCCTCTCCTTGTGAGGTGAAAACTTCTAATGTGTATTAAGTATCTCTGAAAATGCAATAGCTTGGATGATATTGGCGATACTTGTTAGCTACTTAGTGCCGTGTCCATATCAAATGTCATGCTAGACATGACACTCATTGGGCACTCCCCCAACATGTGTCAGACACCTATACAAGTGTCTTCTATTATTTTTAAACTTTTATAACTGGGCACGTGTCTAACGCTTAAACACACATAAAACATGTTGGATGTTTTAAGAAAATAACTTGGAGTCTAATTTTAACGTAAAAACAATGTTATTTAATACCTAGTTTGATGTTTAAGGTATAAAATACATGATTTTTAATTTTAATTAATGTTATGTTGTAACCTTTCTATTATCTTTGAGTAAAAATTTATATATTTGACATATAAAAAAAGTAAAATATATATTTTCTTCATGTCTCCGTCTTGTCGTGTCCTGCATTTTTTAAAAACTGCCCGATCATGCTCTACATTTTGTGAAATTTTCTATATCTGTGTCTTGTCTGTGTTGTCTCATGTCGTGGTGTTTCATGTTGCATGTCACGTGTCCCTGCTTATTAGCTAAGTGGTTAACATAGTACTCAATTTTAATAAATTTCTATTCGAATGGTAAAATAATAGCTTTAAAGGTTTATTTAAAATTAGTTGAAGCTGATCGGCTTGCATAAAAATTTATAACTTCTAGAGGTATATAGAGTTTTTCAAACTGAAGAAACTAATTTTTTTTGGAAAATATCATTTCAATAGATAAAATGCAACTAGTTTTGTAGGTTTTTTCCCTTCTAATAATTGAAGTTTAGAGACATTTTTTCTTAAGTCCATACCAAGTGATCTAAACTACAATTTTACACATTAAAAAAAAAAAGGTGACCCAAACTACAATTTGACACATTTATTATGCTGTGTTTGTATCTTGCTGTCAATAAAGTTTTTCTGTTGTGCCTGCAGTGTTTATGGCGAACCTATTCCTGTGAAGGAACTTGCTGAACGTGTTGCTAGTTATGTCCATCTATGCACACTCTATTGGTGGCTTAGGTGTGGGAAGCTTTGTCCTTAGCACTGTTTAGGCATCTTTTTTGTTTTTTGCTCTACTTTCTCTGTTTTTATTGAAAAGATAATGGTTGATGTGGCAGACCTTTTGGATGTGGAGTAATTGTCGGAGGTTACGACAGAGATGGACCCCAGTTATACATGATTGAACCTTCCGGCATTTCCTATGTGAGTTGATTTTGTTTGTGACAGGCTAATTGACTTCATGTTTATTTTATTGGTATCTGGATATCCTGTAATTCACTATTTTGCCAATAAAATTTGTGATAGAGGTACTTTGGTGCCGCAATAGGGAAAGGGAAGCAGGCTGCTAAAACGTAAGTCAATCACATCTTACTCCATCTCGAGGAATCTCAGATCCTCTCTAGTACGACTAAATTGTGATAAACTGTGATGCATGGAGAATCTATTTGATTACATGGCATGTTGGTAAAACACTTTATGAGTGTATGGTATCAGATATTAATTTCTCTGTTCTTGTTTATTTTGAGCTCTGATTGTTATTTTTCGTTACTTGTTAGATACACTTTTTTTTATAAATATATCAAAAAAATAATAAAATATATGCATTTTACAGTTCTTGCTAAGAGTACAATTTGACAGCTAAGAAGCATGGACATGCCGACATGACTATTTTCAAAAAGTGCAGGACACGACACTAGGACACATCAATAGTATATTCTATATATGTATTTTTATATCATATATGGGAATATTTTACTCAAAGATAATACAATAATTACTATGTATCACTTAATTAAAATTAAAAACATGTGTTCCATAGCTTAAACATCAAATTAAGCATACAATCACATTGCCTTTATTCTAAAGTCGGATCCCAAGTTATTTTCTTTAAACTTGCAACATGTATCATGCGTGTCTAATTGAGGGAAATGTCCAAGTAATGGATACGTGTGTCCAATATCTGAATAATGTCTGATTTTAAAAAAATAATAGGATATGTTTGAACGCCTATCTGACACATGTTGGAGAGGGCCAATGAGTTTCGTATCCGACAGACACGACACCTTCTTAGAAGTGTCCTTACTTCTTAATGTGATAGTACACCATCATTTCCTTTAATGGGAATCATATTTAACACTAAATTCAGATTCATGTACGTTTCACCTGAATTCATGAGCCCTCTCAAATTCTCACTTCTAACATTTCTTGCTTAGGGTACAATATGACAGGATAACATCATTTTCTTTAATAAGAATCATATTTTTAACACTAGATTGAGATTCGGGTACATTTCACTTGAATTCATGAGCTCTCTCAACTTCCCACTTTTAAAAAGAAAACATGTTGTTTATGTGTGTACAATTGTCTGTACACACACATATATGCATATGTATGCATTGTTCATGTTAGCTTTCAAATTTCAAGTTCCAACTTTTGAATTTGTAAAATTTAGCCATCAATAATATGTGATCGCGAGCAGCTAGGTTTACAAATATATATTTGAAATAGTTTCGTGGCTTCATACAAGGAGAAAAGGAATGCCGACTTCGAAAACTCTGTACAGAAACTGTTCTTTTTCTTCTTTTTTAAGACAACCACATTTAGTTTCTTTCAATCCTGAAACTCAAAATGAGTTAACGTATTCTTCTTTTTGCAGTTGTATCGGTTGCACTTGTCCCCATGCTAACATGTTTATCTGATGTTATCTTTGTTTGGCTACATTGCACATACAGAGAAATTGAAAAGTTGAAGCTTTCTGAAATGACCTGCCGGGAAGGAGTTATTGAAATAGCCAAGATGTGAGTTATTCTGCTTTTAATCCTCCTTCTATCAGAAGTTCCACATATTGCATTCAATGTTTAACTGTTATATTTTTCTTGATCTGTTTTTTACACTTTTGTTTTCTTGATTTCGTCTTTGTATAGCTACTTGTTCTTGCATTCTGCAATTTACATGTTCCATAGGTGTGTCAGTGTTTTCTTCTATGTGACATGCCCTTTTCAGCCATTTCACTCACATATCACATTGCAGTACCATGCAGTTTCCAGACGATGTGTACCACGCACTAATCTTAACAGTTGATTTGTTTTCCCTTTAGTTTCTTTGTGGGCCTGAAAGGGTTTGTTAATACTGGAACTACATAGTTTCATGTCAAGCAGCGAGGCACAAGTCCTAACTCTATGGCTTGGACTTATTCATCACACATGAGTTTATAATAGGGGCATTTAGTAACTTCATTGAGAATTCTCACCTTCATCTTGCAATCTTGCATTTTCTAAATTGTGTTACATCCTAAGAAGCACGGCACGGACATGAGTGTTGAACACGGACACGCCGACACAATAATTTTAAAAAAATGCAAGAAACAATACAATAGGGACACAATAAAAAAATATATTGTTTTATTTTTTTATATGTTATATATATAAACCTTTTTTTTTAAAAAAAAGTGACAATATACAAGATAACACCAATTAAATTAAAAAATAATATATTTCACTACTTAGTCGCCAACCATTCATCCACCCATCAAAATGATAAAGTAAACAAAAACATCAATAGTAAAAAAGTCGTTCCATCAATACATAAGATTATAAAGTCAAAAGCTACCCAACACATTAAAATGTCATTACATTTTGTCAACCATTCATCATCATCTAATATAGTTGAGTCCCCCGACCGTGTTCTTAAAGTGTCCAAAATGGGACACGTGTGTCCAATCCGTGTACGTGACGTGTCTGATTTAAATAAAAAATAAAAAAAAATTGGACATATACAATGAAGTGTCCGACACGTGTCCACTCGTGTCCCACGCGTGTCGGTGTCCGACAGAGGTATGGTCTGTGCTTCCTAAGTTACATCCGTACTTCCTAAGTTACATCCTATAATCAGTATTGCTACAGACTGCGTGTGCTATGGAGATATTTTATCTATAGTCAAGCCCAAGCCCAAGTTGGAGCTTAGTATGGTCGCTTAAGGAGCTCTGATATGGACAAAGCTTACATGGCAAAAGTCTAGGACAAAGTCCAGGACACGACACGAAGGTTCATGGCTGAAATATTTTTTATATATGAATACTTTACTCAATAATATTGGAAAGCTTACAAGAAAACCCTAATTAAAATTAAAAACACATATTCCATAGCTTAAACATCAAATTAGGTATAAATCCATACATGTTTTCTTTTACAATTGGATCCCAAGTTATTTTCTTCAAACTTGCAACGTGTTTCAAATGCATTTACTCGATGGACCCATGTATTCCTCAAATGTCTAAAGCATATTTGGTTCTAAAAATATCTATGAATAACAGGACATGTTTGGACGAGTGTCCGACATGTGTTGGGGGTGTATCTGACAAGGGTTGTCACAACCCGAATTCTCTTTTCCTAGACAACCTAGGTTGTGGCACTACAGTAATTGTAGCGTAACATAAACCACGAACTAAAGCTCCAATCTTCGCTAAATTGAATGAAATAGTTCATAGATAGCTTTCAACTCCTAAAGCCTAATACATCAACTTGAAAGAAAAATTGCAATGATAAATTAAAGTAATTCTGTCCTTGTGATGAAGTCCACCGAAGTCACTTTCCTATCACCAGCTATATATATTTCCATCTGAAAACATCTTATGAAATGGGGGTGAGCTATGAAGCCCCGTAGCAAGATAATATCTCACGAAACAATATGTTTACATTTGTAAAGCAGTTAAGAAAATGAGATAGCAGCAGATAAAACATGATATAATAAAATCCCCTTTTGCCCATCTTTTCATAATAATGCAATAATAGATATTAATTTTGAAATCAACTTCCAATATATATAATGATATCTGGCATCACCCCTTTCGAGCCCAATCACTTACACCACAATAATTGATAAAATATTTTTCAAGCTATCTCATCATTATTTGAAATGATGTTTACAAAAACATAAACAAGGCTTTATAGATAAAACTGGTTATTTTCAACGGTTGAAAATAATGGATAGAATGAAATATTCAAATTATAGAAGCAGGAGTGGTAGCCTGACACAATGACCAAAGGTAGATTCCTTTCCTGTAACTCATGACAAATCAGATAATTATTATCTTTTATTAGTTCTCGAATAACTCAAATCATGCACGTGTTTCTAGAATACATGACTCAACCTCTGTGGGTCTTGATATATTTATTCAAGGCTACTAGTGTTCACTGGCCCAATCTTGTTTGGCTGGTAGTAAAATTTATTTAGAAAATTATCATTATTTTATCATAGTAATTCCAGAAGCCTTCCAAATTTTATGAAAACATTTTTAGATCCAAAATAATTTATAAAAACAGGGAAGGCTTAGTTTCCGTAAGATCATAATTTTTTTGTAAATTAATTATTTTCAAGACCAATTAAATACATAAATTTAGGAAATTATGAAACAATTCTATTTTCACCTCACTCTCCTATCAGTGTATTCCGAATCTTAAAAATAGGTTAATATAATTTTCTACTCATTTTCAAAATTCAGAAAATAATGTTTTAAAGCTATTTTTTGGAAACCATTTTATATGTAAAAAAAAATAGCAATAGTAATTAAAGAGCCAAACAAGTCTCAATAATACTATTCATCATCCCTGTTTTTCAGCCAAAACTCTGTTTTTGCGGTTGAACTTTGAAACCTCTTTTCTCCATCGTACTGCATCCAAACCTTATGAAATTTATGTCTAAAGTGAAGTTCCTTCCGAACCTGATCTACCCATGTGCCCGGAATTAAATTTCATGGAGATTAGAGTCTACAAACAACCTCTTAAAATTGCTGCAACCTGGAAATTAGCAGCAGATTTTTGTGTCTACTTTGAACTCGTTTTTCTTCGTCAATTCTCAATCAAATTGGGTATAGTTTGGGTCTAAATTCAATAACTTTCTGAGGTCTTTCTAGCTACAGTCTCTGAATTAAAATCTGAGTTCGTTTGATTCCTCTAAATGAGCTCTGAAAATCACTGTGCATAACCAATTTTTACAGAGTGCACTGTAACTTGGAGAATACTCCATCTCCTTAAGTACCCATTTCGCCTAAGACTCATAAAGCTTAAAATTAACCTGTAAACTACTAATTCACAACATCTAATCAACTTGCAAAGCATGCAATACAATAACTCACTTCACGCAACCGAAATAAACAAGAATTTGAAAGAAATGGTTGGCAACCATGGCGTAACATTCTGTGTCTTCAAGACCTCTGTGATATTGTGCATTGCCCTTCTATCTAAAAACCATCTCATCTGAACTAATTTTGGACATGCATGGTCAGATTCTCTCTTTTTGTTTTCCCAAACTTCCCTAAGCTGCGGTGTGCTGGAAACCATGGCTTTTGGGCTGTTTCCGGTGATGTAAGCTACTGTAACACATTTTTCTACTCATAGTTCACAGAAGAATTTTAATACCTATGCTCTGGTTGTCCTTCCACCCGAGTCAGCCCTTAACAGTGCCTCCCTTCTTGCTTTCTTCAATTGCCAGCATCCCCTCCGGTGAAGTTTTCCCTCTCTCCCCCTTTCGCTTTCTCTTCTTTGTTTCTCACTCACGGACAAGACTTCTCCCCACCCATGCTATAGATATATGCTGATTGTTTCAGCTGGTACCAAGACAAAGCAAAGGCTTTGCCTTGCTTATATAGGCAGAAAGTATGGCTGCTCAGGTGACAGGTGTATCACACTTGTCATCATGGGGTTCCTATTGAGATTTGAATAATTTTCTAGGGCTTTACTGTATTTTCTTAACTTCTCTACTTCACAATAATTACATCTTAATCCCCATTTTGCCCTACTTCCTTAGTTGAACATCCTTCTAAGCTTGCTCATTTATATACCCTTGACTCTTCTCCTTCCCTACATTTTTCTTGCAAGCTCTCTTGTTGTTTTTTTTTTTTTTTTCTTCATCCACTTCTTTCTTGTTTTATAAAAATTCTTTCTCCGAGAAGATTGTGTGACAAAGGAATTGTGCTCTAAATAATTCATTTCGTATGGCTTTTTCCGAAACACAATTGAACTAGTGAAAATTTTGAGGGGGTTGCAAGGGTTGTGTCTAACACTAACACAACACCTTCTTAGAAGTGTTCGTGCTTCTTAGATGGTCACTTAGTGTCACTTGTGGCACCAAGGGTGATTGAACTCACCTTTGCTCCCAATTATATCCTGTTGGGTGTTCTATTTCTTCCAAGAAACAACTTAAAGACTCTTAGACTCTGGTTGACCAGTTGAGGGTTTTAAAATTTAGCCAACCTCAAGTGTGTACAGTTTCAGCTTTGTTGGACTCCAAGAAAATGAACACGGGGAAAGTGAAAACCAAGGAGGTTAAAATTAGAACCCTCCCATCATTGGGCTTGGGATGTTTTTGGGATTGTTAAGGATCATAAGATGCTACTAATAGGAAAGGTGATATCATATTATGTACTTATTTGTGAGAATTTGTAAAAAAAACAAGCCTAGAATAAAAGAGTGATACAAAAACATGTTGAAACAGTTAGTACTTCCACAGCTTACCCCCTAAATTCTACAAAGTATGTATCTGAATATCCTGATTCTTCAATTAAGTTGTGAATTGCAGCGGCTGATTGGCAAGGCTGCGGGATTACAAAGCCTTTTTCCCTAGTTCAAATTTGGGTGTCACGGTCACCTCAGCAAAAAACTCAAAATCTCCCAACCTGTCCTGCTAATATAACTCATCCCAATTATTACCCAGCAGAAGCAAAGGAAATGGATTGTTGATACTTGTTTGATAAGATTTTAAATTGTTGATATGAAAATTAGAAATATATTATATGGAGTAAAATATAGAAGTGTTATTCAAATTCTTTTGAATTTAAAAATGAAAAATAACAGTATCTTATAGTATACAGCAATATTTGCCATATAATAATGTAGAATTTTCTTTTATCAAACTATATATAAAAACAAGGTACCAAGGGGGTACCACCCGTGGCACTATAAAAGAAGCAAAATTACAAAATCAACTATTCTCCTCAGTCCACTTAACTTATATATCTAAGGGATATACAATGCCCCCAAAAAGTCAATAAAAGATGACAACAAAAAAGAAAAGTACTCCCTTGACCAAAAGTATAGGGATATAAGCACATTACTAATGTAAAATTGTAGAACTTTGATGATTCGTCAATGGTCAAGCATTGGCATAAATCCCTGGAATAATTTTGATTTAATGGACCCATAGTATGCATTTTTGCAAACGATTTTTGTTTTGATGAAACAAGTAATAGAGTCACATGTTGGCACCTGTAGCATGCCTTGGGCTAAGAGGGTGCCTTGGCGTGGGGCATGACTGAGCATGATTGCCTTAGTGGCAATCTTGTTATTTATATTTTTCATGTTTATTGGATTTATAAATTATGACTCCTTAGGATAGGATGATGTTCCCTAGCGTAAGTTAGGAGATGGCTCATAATGCTATTATAAGGGGGCTCTAATGTTGACTGTACCACCCCCTAATGCTATTGCAAGAGATAGCAGTAAGTGAGTCCCCTAAGGGAGGGCGAGATTGGGGGCCGGCTATTGCATCTTGTTATCATGCTAGCTGGGAGCTACACGGGTAGCATTGTGTTCAGTGGGACAAATGTTGGGCATTGGCGTCAAGGGCGAGGTTGTGGTCTATGCAGCTGCTATGTCACGTCTACATCATGGTGGTGCGTATGTTCATGACTGAATGGGCTTTGTGTGCATGCTTGCATGTCATGTACCTCGTGTGCATTTGCGCATTGGTTTTAAGTTCGTGCACACAATCACTTGGTTTGGCTAGCATCAATGTTGTGTGGCACTATTTTATGGGGCTATCGGTTGCTATTCGGTTGTGCCTATCTATGCTTGCTACAACCTTCATGTGGGGCGTTGTAGGCTTTACGGTTGGGGCATTGTGCATTGACATTTGCCTCAGTGTTTGAGTTGGCAGGACTATTGCTTGAAGTATCGTCGCCTTACGGGCATATTTTCGCTGCATGTTCTCTAGGCAGGTTGTGGAATTAACACTATGGACGTGCCCGATCTACCGGCCCATGACAAATAGCCTTGAGTTTGTCACATCTAATTACCAGCTAAATGTGAGGGTAAAAATGTTCTAACAAATCACATTTCATGATAAGCTTTGAAACGAGAGTTACAATAGTATTGAGATGAATTATGAACAATCCCCTCATACAATAAGTAAATAATAAAAGTAGCAACGTTGTGAAAATCAAAGCAAAAAAGAAGCAACGTTATGAAAATCAAAGCAATAGGAAGAGTTGTTCAAAATAGTACAACTGCTCCATTATATAACATTTTGTTATAAAGTTAAAATGACAACTAATATCACTTTTATTGACTGGTTACGACATTCGACTAGGTTGTGAGCATTTTTTTTTTAATTATTGTTACTTGAGCTATAGTCTATAGAGCTTTAACTAATTGGAAGGGCCTGCAAAGTATCCTATGAGTCAATCCACATTGCTGTGATTCTATTTACCCTAAGATTTTGATCCAAGCTAACCGATTTTACTGTAATTTGCATTCAAAATGATTTTTGGAGTTGTGAAATAGTACAATCGTACTGTCCAGGTTGGGATTCCCTAAATAAGAGAGAGAGAGAGAGAGAGAGAGAGAGAGAGAGAGAGAGAGAGAGAGAGAGACCAATGGGACGGCAGGGCAAGCATCCTAATGCACACCTTTCTCCAGAAAGTCATGAGAATCTCTTGGGAAAGAAGGTAATTGGTAGGAAAGATATTCGGTGTAGATGCTAAAAAGTATGTGAAGGATAGCCGAGACACATGCCGAAGCTAATTAGCCAGCATGTATAACGTCCGAACACCATCTAAAACAAACTGGGACTTACTGTCAACTGCGAAGTAAAAGATCTCATCGACCCTTTCATTTACCCGGAATGCTAAACATGACTTGCTTATGATACCAAATAACTTGCATGCATTTTCTGCAGATAGCAAATTTTCTGACTGGGAGTAGCGTTTTGATCAGTCTCTTATGACTACCTTCTTATAGATGCAGTTATCCATGCATAATTCTTCAGTTTTGTGATGAAATTATATATGGTTGTTCGTATTCTGCAGTATTTACAAGGTGCATGATGAGGCTAAGGATAAGGCATTCGAATTGGAAATGAGCTGGGTCTGTGATGAGTCAAAGCGCCAACATGAGAAGGTAATCTCCCATCCCACCTTTAGGTAGATAAGCTCCATGTTTCATCTGATTGGATTCTAACTATCATTCATGGACAAGATCCTCATTCACATTGGATACTTAAAAAGGAAAAGAAGAAACAAACAAAAAAACATGGGCTAAAATTCATCACTTCCTATTGCAATTGATTTATGGAAGATTAAAGTATATTTAAGGAAATTGGGAGCCATTGGTCAAAATATTGTTTCTAGTTTCATCATTGGTCAATTTTGACCCGTAGGAAATGGACTTGTAGCTCAACATCACAGAAAGTGCACATGGCTAAAAAGACCTCGTATCAGTGGACAAAGACATGTTTTGTTTAAATTTATACTTTTGTGCAGTTGAATAGCTGTTGGGACTTTGTTTTCAGGTACCAGAAGAGCTTTTAGAGGCAGCTAAGGCAGCTGCTAAGGCCGCATTGGAGGAAATGGATGCTGATTGATGAAGCTTTCCCTTGTTTGTGTTGAAGTAGCTTGTCATTTTCATCATTGTCCACAGATTTTACTGAACTTATTACTGTTTTGAACATTGTAATCCCTTTTTTGGCTGGGGTTGAAATCAATGACATTGCTCGGATCTGTATGTCCCCAAGCTACTTGAACTGTGCACGGAATGGGGAAGATGAGCGTGATAACACTCAGCCAATATTAAGATTATAAGTTACTAGTTAATGAACTTGTAGTACTACTTTTGATTTATATTTTACAATTTGGATTTGGATTTAGATTTCGAGAAGAATGCATGTATGTGAGCGCTTTTTCTACCCTTTCTTGGTACTGTAGAAGAAAGGCCTTACTCTGGCATACAATATCAACTACAAAAACAAGAGGGCTTTTAGCTCACTGGAGTGGTGTCCTGGGCTTGGTGAGAACTTGGGGATTATCAAGGAGCTGATGTCAAGATTACTACTCCTTATGATAAATAAATGAATAAATAAATAAATAAATAAAAATGGATGAGCATCATATGCAAGACCCCAACAACTTTAGCCACAGGACAAAACAACCGCCACTCAGCAAGATTTGAAATCTCAAAAACTTCGTTTTCTTTTCTCCAGAAAGCTTTGCTGCAGAGAGCGTTCTATCTGTAGCTTTAGATTCTGTTGGTTCCCCCTTAGATTAATAGTCCAAATTCTCTCTCTCTCTCTCTCTCTCTCTCTCTCTCTCTCTCTCTCTCTCTCTCTCTCTCTCATGTATATATATAGATATATAGGGCTCCACTTGTGAGCTGCATTTACTCAATCTGGATGGGTACAGTAGATGGATGCTGATATGGGGTATATAATTTAGAACTGTGAGGACAATGCAGGCACTGGTTCATGTTTTGAAAAAAATGGAGCTTTTTCAATGAAAGAAATCATGAGACAAAATGGTACATATATTATTGATGCACCTAGATCATAGAATGTATCAGGTTACAGTATTGGATTAATGGAGTAATTGAGATGAATCTGAAATTTGAACTCCAAAAATTAAAAAAGATCAGAAGAAGAATGTTGTAAGAGATGCAGTGGTTGCTAAACCAAGAAGAAGGAAGGATAGCTGAGAGGCTGCATTTATGCCTGAAGCTCCACTATTGGCACTGTTTCCAGATGCAGGAGCTAATCCTCCTGGGGACATACCACCTGCAATGCAATGCAATGCAAAGAGTGTGTCATTATTGCTCAGTGGGTTGGGTTTCTTTGAATAAAGAAGTTTTCTTTTGAATACAGAAATAAAAATCAAATTTGCAAAAAAAAAAGGATAATAGAAAGCAGAAATTAGGCTGAGAAATTACCCGGCGCTTCGCTTGGTGTCGGAACTCGTATTTGATACCCAGCAGCTGCATAAATATAGAATGCAGAAAATTAACAAACATGAGTCTAAATTTAGCCTCTAAACCTCCTTCAATGATTTGGAAGTCCCCTAACAAACTATATTTGAAATTACAAATTAATTACATGTTGTTAAAAGATCTAACTAACTTATCCCATTGATATATTCTGGTTTGTCAATTATAATAATAGATGCTAAATTTTAAAGAAAAACCAAAAAAAAAAAAATTTTACAGTAATATACTTTTCGTCAATAGAGTTTTTTATTTCTTCGTCAATGCGTAAAATTATGAAAAGATAATATTAAAAAAAGCAACCTAGGCTTCAGTATTTCTTTCATTTTTTAGTCTTCACGAATTTCAGAGGTCCGTCAAACATCAGTAAAAGACACACAAAGAATGAGGGGAATGGGCCCCACACGCACACAACCAGACAAAAACTATTACGTGTTCTTAGTTCTGCGCCGATTGAAAGCAAAAATCCAAAACGAATAAATATAGCGGGAAAGGTGCCAGCTAGCTTAGGGGTGTTTAAAAGGCAGTTTAAAAGTTATAAATTATTTTTAAAAGTAATTTTTTTAATAGCATTCTATAGGTATGTGTAAATTCTATAAGTTATTTTTTAAATAGTGGTTTATTAAACAGTTTTTTTTACGTGACTTTAAAATATAATTGTTTTGGGTGAATCAAATAACATTTTAAAAATAAGCTATGAACTAAAAAAGTTTGTTATATTCAAACACTCCATACAACATTGAGGGGAGAGTGTATTTACTATTTAACAGCCACGTAATTCTTTTAACTGGTGAATGAATTGAGATTTATGACCTGTTTGGTAAGACTCTTTCTCTTAGTTTTTTTTTTTTAACTAATAAGCAAAAAAAAAAAAAAAATTTTACTTTTTTGCTTATTTTTAGCTTATAAAAGTAAAAATAAATAAATAAATTTTTTTTTAGCTTTTTGACTTATAAGCCAAAAAAGTCAAATAAAAAAACCTTAAAATAAGCTCGTAATTCTCGAATTAACAAACTAAAAGTCTATTTTTGTTAAATTCGCAAACTCAAACGATTAAATATTTAAATTTTAATTTGAACTAATTGTTAATTACTATATGTATTATCGGTATTAATACACATAAAATGCACTTTATTGAAATTTGACATAATATTTTTTGTAATTTGTTAAAGAAATGACTACTCTATTTATTAGATACCATAAATTTAGGTATTTTTTAAAAAAATTGATGCATATATGAAAATTAAAAATTATGTAAATATATATATATATATATATATTATAACTTTATATTTAAATGCATTATTACGTGTATTTACGCGAACTCTAAAGACACTCCAGCTTGTAAGATATTTTTATAAATTATACTCTCGTCCTTTAGCACTTGCACCCATATTCACGTTACGAATCCGTTACTTAGCCCTACTTGGTTCCACCACTCTTGCACCGAAAAGGAAAAAAGAGCTATAGATTAATTTGTTTTCGAAGGCAAGACTGTACCAAAACAAAAAGTGAAAGCTTACTTATGCGTAGGTGAAACTCTACTCCCATTGTGTCCACAGGCTATAATGAATGAAATACTCATTTACATGGTTAGAACCTAGATCCCTACTTCTCGTTCCCCTCAATATTATTTGTTCAGATCTTCACTAGTAACACCTATATATATATGAAGAACAACTGGAATGATTAATGATTCGAATATCAACATTCATACGGTATCGCTAGAGATGGAGTGTAGTAATTCAGCTCATTTCTCAGGTAAAGAAAAATCTATGAAAGTATTTGGACAAAGAGAGAGAGAGAGAGATTCATATGAATATATTATAAAAGGAAAAGTAAAAAAGAAAAGAAAAGAAAAGAGAGCAAAAGTAAAAGAAAAACCTTCTAATACTAAAAGAATAGAAAAAGGAAAAACAAAAGGGAAATTATTAGAGAAAAAAATAAATACATTTCAAGAAAAATAAAATAAAAATACCTGAGCTTATTTGGAATGATATGACTGGCCGGGATACCCTTTCTATGTTTCATTCTTGATTAGAAAGTAAAATCAGATAAAATATTTACGAAAAGTTGCTAAATTTACAATCAAAATGGTTGTATCTACATCATTTTCGCTCATGTAGTGGATGCATGACCCATTCATGTGAGAAAAAAGGGTCGTGAATACAACCAAAAAATATATATTTTAAATTTAGCAATTTTCTACGTACCCACAAACATAAAATTTTGAGTCCTGTGACTCAACTTTAAAAAAAAAAAAATCAAATTGTAAGTTACGATTCAAAGCCAACCTGATACTTGCTAAGTAGCACATAATCAGTAAGGGTAGGACTTGGGAGTTCTTATTTAGAAATTTTTATTTTTACAATTAAAAGAAAAAAATTCAGTCCACAGTTTTTATTATTTATTTTTGGCAGTTAAAACAAATGTTGTCTTTATAATTCATTTTTCATGTCAGTTTATTTCTCAACCCTCGCTACTATTATTTTTTTTTTTTTTTCTGGTCTATAGTATAGAAAATATGGAGAACAAAATTAAGGAGAAAGGAGCAACTTTGGGGAGTAAGAGATGGAACCTGAGCACTTGCTAAGAGGGGGAGTGCTAACACCACAAACAGAAGGAAGCTTGAAGGCCTTGCTCAGACTTATTTGGATCCCAAAGCTGTCGGCGCTGCCCATCAGCTGACACAGACAGATGGGTTGGCTCTCCACCAGCCCCGCCAACTCCGGACAGCACGCCTTCTCCGGCACCGTCGTGTTGCTATCAGCCTCCACATAGCTCAGGCAGTCCGTCATGTTCAGCAGATAATTAGTGCAATCCAACGACGGCCCTGGTGCTGCCGCCGGCGACTGCGCCATCACAACCGGTAGTGCCGCCACTAGCAAGGCGGCTGCAACAACTAATGTTCCGAAAATGGTCGCTGCTCGGGTGGTTGCCATAGCTGTTATCTGCGTGTGTTGTTTTGGGATAAATGGAAGAGTAAGTAAGAGGTTTTTGAGGAAGAGTGAAGAGCGGTGGTGTTGTATATAATATACAACATGAAGTAAGTCGAACAAATTTTTAGGAGTTGTACGAGAAAGTGTCAAAGAAGTGTCAACCCATACAACTAAACAATACATATTTCCTCTTAAGAATACATGTTAGCAATGTTAGCAACGGCTGCTTGCGTGCAAGATGAAAAGGAGGAAGAAGTCACTTTAACAGCCTGTTTGAAACTTGGGGGTAGGACAGTAAATTGAAATAAGTTACTCGAGCTCAACTAATGTTCCACTTAAACTCGTTTAAGATTAGTTCATTATATAAATAAATTAAGTATGAACACATTTTAAGGTTCAAAATTTTCTAAGGTCGGCTCAAACTTAATTTGATAAGATTATATGTTTTAAAAATATCAAGTTACTAAAGCTCGGCTTTATTGGAGTTCATTTGAACTCAGTTCTAAAGTTAAACAAATCAAGCTTGAATACATTTTGAAACTCGTTAAAGTTATTAAACCAAACTTAAATAATTCAGCTTGGTTTGACTTGTTTACAGGCCTACCAGAGGGAGGAGAGGGAAGTGAAGGAAAAATTTTAACCTTCTTTTGTTTAATTTCTACCTAAGAGAGAAAGGGAAGGATACATAGAGGGAAAATTTCAAATTAATGTCCGTCTCTTTCACTCTCTATTTTTCTTCTACTTTTTTAAAAATTTTTTTAATAAAACTAAATAAATTTTTTTTTTTTATTTTCTCTTCTCTCCCCAAGTTCCAAATAGGCTCTAAATTATGATTATTTTCTCGCAAAAAACTTCTTGCCAACATATTCTCTTGGAACACCTTTAAAGTAGCTTAATTTCAATTCTTTATACAATTATACAAATCTCGCTTAAAATATGCTTTAAAAACACGTGATAGCGTTTGTCATTAGAGAAAGGTACATGCTACCTATCCATGTTTAATTTGATATATATACATATATTTGTGCTGCCTCTTAGGTGCGGTAGTGAAGGCATTGCTTTCTCTCTTTCACGCATGCACAGACACATTCTGGCACGCAATTGACTAGATGCTGCACGGCTAATCGAACATTCTTCCTTCACAATGACTACTTGCTTGGTTGGTGATTATTCAATGAAATTGTACCCTGCTGGAGCAAATCCTAATCAATTGCTTGGTGGATTTAACAAATTGGATATTTTCTATTATTAATCAGATGATGAGTGGTTGTAAAGATCCATTGAATTATATGCTGTACAAGTACTATCAATCTATCTCATAAAAATGTATAGCAGTGTGACTTATTTGGCCTTCAAGAATTTAATTAATTAATCATTTATTTATTTAGTTGTTTATTCTATGTTGAACCCCATACTTAGGATAACAACGCTATTTATTCTATGTTGAACCTCAAACTTAGGATAACAACTGAGCAGGTTTGGGTTGGGGGACCTCTATTCCATCTCTGCCCCGCCATGGTGACCCCTATTCCCGCCCTTGACCAATCCCACTCCTCTTATCCCCTCTCCCATCCTCGTCTTGTCCCGTCCCGGCTCCTTTATATTAGTATTTTTTTCAAACAAATGTTAAAACCACATAAATAAGAAAAAAATCACATTATTCATATTCTAATATTATATTTATATATAAAAAAATAAATACCTATATATGCATGAACTGGTGGACACCTTACTCTCCAAATTCGACCAGACTCCAATTAGTATCATCTCATACATGTCTCACTAGGGGCAAGGCGGAACGGAGCTAAGATGTTGGGTTGTTTTGTCATTCCCACTCATACTCCTTATACCCGATATTGATAATGTTACACACCTAAAAAAATTCATATATAATTTATCACTAGAATGATTTGATTGAATGAGATTCATTCACTTTAATTATGACAGCTCTTAATTTTAAAAATATAACTATCACATTATTTTTGTGCAATTTTCTGTATAATTTTCTGAAGAATACCATTTCCCCCAATATTCATAAAATACCTTCACATATATATATATATACACACATATAGATATATCTTAAGAACAATCCTCTATTTGTAATGTTGAGATACTAGAGATAACTCATGTCTACAGCACTCTTTATTTGAAATTTGAATTTTTTAACATGTGCCTACAGTACTTTTAGCGTAATCATATATATATATATATAAGTTGTATTTATCCTTATATTTTACCTTTCTCCTACGTGGCACTCTAAATGTCGAGATACTTTTAAAATGCCACGTCACAAGGGCAATTTATTAGATAACTATTGAATTTATTATTTTAATAAACTTACTGTATTAGTTTTGTAATATATATATATAAGATAAGATAAGATAAGATTGGTTTTATAATATAGATAAGATATATATATATATATATCATATCATATTATCAAGACTCTTTCTAAACTTAATATCTATAAAAAAAAAAAAAAAGTGATTATAATTAAATAAATAATATATATATATATATATATATATATAAATATCTATTTACATTTTAGAGATACGATACAATGTATTAGTTTTGTAATATATATATATATATATAAGATTAATTTTGTAAGATAGATAAGACATATATGTATAATATTAAATTGTCATGACTTTTTCTGAATTTAATATCTAAAAATGTGATTATAATTAAATAAAATACTATATATGTCAATATCTATTTATATTTTAAAGATACGATATGATTGTATAATTAATTATTGTGAATTTTAAATTAACTATTTATAATTTGAACAACTCTTACTTCCATGCATTGCACGGGTTGACACCTAGTTAATATTAAACTTAAACTAAATTTGATAACTTTGAGCAAAAAATTAAAACAAAAAAATAAATTGTAATATAAAAAGCAAAATAAATATGACCTATTATTTTCTCTTTTCATCACGTCACCTGTCCAACTGGCCAAAAGTCGAAATAAGGAGAGAGAAAGAGTAAGGGGAGAGAAATAGATAACAAAGGTGAGACCAATGACTTGTGACAGCTTTGGGCTCCCAATTGGGATTGTATAATGATGTAAAAGTTGATCTTAGCCATTGAAGTGTTACCAAAGAAAATATCCATCTTTAGATTTGTCATGAAGGACAATATGTGAGTAGACATTTTAAAATCTTTTTGCTTTAGCGAGATTTGGGTTTGGGACGCTGTGTTTGAGTAGGATTTGGGTTGGGACAAAGACTTTAACTGATCTGTACTATTGAATACAATCTGAAATTGAATTTAAGACATTGGACATAAATGTGAGGGGAACATTTTCAAAAAAAATTATGTTTTATTATATAGATGCCCATCTATGCTCCACATCTGTGCAGGTTGCAGAGTCTAACCTTTGAAGTCTCAACCTCTATAGGAACAATCCTCAACAGATTGAACTATATCAAATTGATTCTTAGTGTCTCTGTTGAGTGTCAATACCTTCCGTTATGCAAATGAAATTATTCAAAATTTTCAATTCATAAATGACTTACCTCAGGTTTTTATTTATTTATCGGTACTGAGCAATACATTTCTTGTGAATCTCTTAGTTTTAGATTATATATTGTGTCTTAAAGAAATGGTCAAATCTAAAGTTTCGCAAAGAACGAAAATTTGGTGCATTTGGACCAGATAGATCTAATTATCTGATTGATAAAGGAATAATTTCTAAAGAAAAACGAATAATGAAAGTATCATCTTATTACTTGACATCCAGAAAGAACATTGGTTGCTTATTTTGATCAATAATTACCAGTTGTTTCGCAGCGACTTTCTTGAATACTTCCTCATAAAATTCTATTTTCAAGTTTCAGAGGCGTGCTAAGATTGATAAAAACAAGTTGCCATTTCGAAATTAGTTTACAATTTCTAAAGATTTAAAAAGCCAAAACAATTTTTTTACAAATGACTTTCACCTAATTAAAGGCTTATAGCTTAAGCAAAGCCAAAACAATTGTTTTAGAAATAATTTTCACCTAATTTTAAGGCTTATAGCTTAAGCTCTCAATTTTTAGTAATCCCTAAAGTCCTTTCTGATAAGAAAGCTTTCAACTTTTAAAATCTAACACCAAACAGGCAAAAGTACTATAAGATTGCATTACAAACCTCCATCCATGGGGAGCTTTTTGCTTGAGGAACTTTCATGTTTGCATTCTCTTTGGCAAAAGCTCAAAGTGACTTTCAAATTTTCAATGTCAATTTGTTCTACATATATAGGTATGTGTATATATATATATACATATATGTGAATGAGAGTGGATAAGATGCAACCTGATATGGTGAGGTGCTACGGAATCAAATATCGTAAACCATGTGAAGTATATGGCCCCCCAAAAGAGTGTTAATTGTCCACAAGTTTTTGCAAAAGTGTTGGGTCTTTTTGGAAGTTGGTAATGAATTGATGCCTTGTGGAAAAGTACAAAACATTATCTAGGCTAACCATGGAAACATTTAACATATATAACTCATATATGTTCACCTTCCATATTTATATATGTATATATACACACATATACATTAAGCCCAAAGGAAAGGTAAAGAAAAGGAAAAAAAGAAAAGAAAAAAGGTTAATACAGAAGGAAAGAAGGCTTACAAGATTGCTGATATCGAGAATTAAACAAAAATTAGTCAACTGCTCTATTTAAAATAATAGCTAATTCCAAGATTTTGAAGAAAGAAATTTTAAAAAATACGAAATAAACATTCATGATCTGTCACTAGTTAAACATTGACAATGAATGTTAACATGGTTGATGACGTATGCAATTTCCTTATTTTTATCTTTTGTGCCTCTGCAAAATTTCATTCTTTGACTTCTTTTGTATTATTTTTGAATCGTGGGTTTGTAAATAAATGAGAAAAAAATAGGAAAACAAAATGAAGTAAAAAAGCTACTTTCTTTTTTTAATTTGGGTGAGATAGAAAAAAACGTATAGGCATTTGCCAAAAGTCCATTTTTTATTTGATTACACATAAAAAGTAATATATATAAATGACAGTGTTTTCCTTTCAGATGAAAAATCCAAAATACTAGCTATTTTTCACCATATACATATTTTGTGTGGTTATGTGGGCTAACTTATACCACATTGATTAATCTCCTTTCTAGTTTGGTGAAAGACAGACTATTCATGCCATAATTAAAAAAATTCACGAGAGATAAATCTCTCACAATTTGTCCCCCAAAGATTATCTAGTTTCAAACTCAGAACATTTAAGTTTAGAGCTCGGCCTTCTCTTCACTGGACTACTCCTTAGAATTTCCATTCACCATACGTTAATTCTACGATTATGCATCACATAGTGAGGCTGAATGGACCTTTGAAAATTTGAACCTACTTGAACCATGGTTGATGTTTGATGGGCAGCATCCTAAGAAATAAGGAACTTCGGTATACAAATGTATTACTGTCATGAACCTGGTGCATAGTGGATTCCCACCACCACCATGTATAAAGATAAGATGGTTCCATCATCTTATTATTGTGCTGGATGACACACAAATCCATTACTGTAATTGTATGTGGCTCTTCTCTTCTATATAAAGAGATACAAGTGAGAGCACAAGAGGTAGAAAAAAAAAAGTACAGAAAAAGAGAGAGAAAGAAGAAGAAAGAATGAGGAGAGGAAGAAGAGAGAAGATAGACATAGCAAAGGCTCTAGAAAAATATTGAGAGGATAATTATGTTTATATTTTCTCTTATATAATGAAATTTTGGGTGATCAAGAACATCTATTTGTACTAGTTCCAGAATAACTAATCTAACTACTATTTGACAGTTTTAGAAGAGCCAATTTTATTATATTCTATGTTTGGTTATTTTACTTATTTTATATTCATTTAATTTTATAATACATTATCTGCACGAGACTCTAAGTGCTTGCAAACTTTGTTTCTTTTGTATTATTCATCGCATCAAATGATATGTGAAAATATCACATCAAAATTCATTTAGATTTACATTGGATTTGAGGAATGTTCATTGTTAGTTTACTTCTATTGTATATTATATTTTTAACCTTAATATCAGAATCACAAAGAGTGCTTTCATGCTTACATACACTATTTTCTTTACGAAGTTTTGGTTGAGTTTTAGTGGTTTGGTCAAACGATCTCCGATTAGCTTTTTTTTTGGTATGTTATAGATTATAACAATATGATTCAATCGATAGAGTTTCATAAGAAAACTCATTCCCGTTTACTGTAGATCTGCAACAGAAATTTTAAAATTCGAAACTTTATTGGTTTATTTCTCACGGATCTTGAATTTTTGACCTATGATATTTATAGATCTGCAATCTTTATTTTAATAACTTTCCATAGACATGTAGCTTGGTTATATTTTGATGTATAGATTGAAAGTTATAAATAATTTAAATTCAGATAAAAAACTGCGAAACAAATGGAGTTTATTGATTTAGATCTGAATAGTGATATTATATTTGTATATATACCGAATGAATTTTCTAGTAATGAATACTATTTATAAATAGTAAGAGTACTATTAATGAATAATAATTATATAGTAATTATATAATAAAATATTAAAGAATAAGTGTGGTGTACAGTACTTTTTAATTTCGGCCGGTGCTCTTACTATGCGAGAGGGAGGTTTTACATAATTTACTATTGTCAAATCATATTATTGTAATTACATTTTATTATAGGTATTAGTTTTAATATTTTATTTTGAGATCCTTCCAAAAGTAATGACTTTAAAAATACAATTAAAAAAATCAAACATTCTTGTAGAATGTTTATTAAGGCCTACACGCCATTTATTTAATTATTATTGTTTTATAAGGTTGGTTTGCCACTTACTACTACTTAATTTATGTTGCTACTATTATATAACTATGCTTAGCACCAGAAGACCATAATTTTTCTAAAAAGTTTAAATGCACTTGAAATTATAAGATTATGATAGAATTCACCTAAAGTTACAAGGTTGTGATTTAACGCACCTGAAATTGCAATATTTTACAAGTAGTAATGAGTATAGTTTTTACTATTTAAATTTGTCAGCAATGACAATTATTTGGAGGAAATCTTCTTGACAAAAATATATTATAAAAAGATATTTCACATTTTATGCCTCGAACGTGCTCCAACAGTAATAATATGAGAGCATTAATTCAAGAAAAATATTTTGAAATAAATCATCACCCGACTTAACATGTACAGTCAATGCACAGTAACTTGATTGGTTTTTATTTATTCTTTTGGATTTTACTCACATGTTAAGCACAACAAAAGAAGAATGAAATTTTATTCCTAAAGTGATGAGTGAATGGTATGGATCCAGCGTGGTGCAGCTTACTAAATCGAATGCTATAATTAACTGATACATTTGACGAATTTTATATCATTCCCCGAAGTGAATGTAATTTTATTTGATAGTCGTGAATATTGTCGCATATGTAATTACGATGTAATAATCTTTGAAATTATGGAGATACTCTAAAAGTTGTAATTTGTAAATACTACCAGAAATGAAATAATGTGAGAGCAAAATAAAATGGAAAAAGTTTACTGAATAAACCTCTCAATGATTATGAAGATGTCTCATTAATCACTTACCTGTAGTACGATAATTAAATATTCAATAAATTTCTATAGTAAAAATATTTTGACAATAAAACATTATATATATTTTGCATATGAAAGTATGGATTAAACCAATATTTCAATTATTAAAAATATGAATGAGACAGATATATCTAGCGGACATTGCTAGAATGTACACAATTCTTTAATATGTCGTAAACTTAATATTAGCTGAAATTAATATTAAAACAATATTAAGCATTACAAAATTAGTTGAAAGTCCAAACGAGCTAAGCTCTGGACAAGTTAGACTTCAGAAGATTTAAAATAATGTTACCAAGAGAAACAAAACTCTACATTGATATGCCTTTTATTTTACTAGAATTACAAGACATTTGTTTCATTTGCAAAGTATCTTTATATTACTTCTATTTTCATACCAAAAGCATAAAATTGAGAATCTTGTTACTTTTTGTGAATCATATATTATACGACTATAAAGAAAAAAATTATGAAAGCACTTGATACAACAAAGTGTTAACTTAAATACATTGTGGACCATGGACCATTCATGTTGAATGTTTCTTCATCTAAGTTATTTGAATAGCCAAGATTGTGAAGAATTATTTTAGGCTTACGAATCTTTAATAGCCATCACTATGAATTTTTGCAATACGTGTGATAGCCGAAAACAAAATGCCATGTCGAATCAGCATATTAAAATTATATTGGTTTGTCAGCCAGTGTATGTGAGGTAGCTGCAGGTCTTTATATAAATATTTGCGTAGTTTGGTAGAAGGCAATTGGCAAGTGAGTGCATTCAAAGACAACCACTCATGGTGTTAGATCATGTGAAGTGATACCCCAGACGTACGTCGACTCACAAATTTTTATATTATGGGATCGCCTGAAGTGATGCACCTAAAATGATACATCTAAAATGCTTTAACCCAAATATTTTTATATCTCACATAATCATCTTTATTATCATGGATCCATGATGAAGCGTTGAATAATTAAAAACTCACATGGGCATTCGCTAAAAAATCAAAAGATTCATTTCGTCAAGTAATTATTCATATGATGCATGCTCTGTGAAACTAATATATTTACTATGTGTACTATTTTAATGAGTTATTTTGATGAGTCAGTTTTTTTCCATTAAAGGGAGATAAGATCATTTGGAATGTTGTGAAACTGTTTCATTTTAATCATCAAATTTACAATTTTTTTTACTTGTAGACGATTACAAATCAATTGCCTAAAGCATTCACTGATGTAAACACCCCATTTTTGCCCGCTCGACAATCTCTGGTCCGACTGGGCTTACTTTTACACATCACACGCATATCCAGACTCTAACCTACCTTCTAAACTTGAATTTAATTCACCAGTCGCTTCCGGGCCCGTAAAGCCCACTTAAAGCTAAATAACCATTTTGTCCCTAGGCATCCGAGTGTCCTAGGAACCACACAGGCTCTAGGTATCAAACCAATAGCCTATCAGGAATGCTCTTTATAGTATTCCTAGCCTTTCTTTATCTTTTCGGATCATTCCGAGTCAATTTCGGCAAACTCGATGCAAAATGATCGTTTTGCCCCTAGCGGGCCAATCGTCTTTTCCAACCACACCGGCTCTGGATATCAAATTAGTAACCTTTGGGAACATTCTAAATAATGTTTCCAAACCTCGAGTCTCTTGCTGGGACATTCCAAGTCTGTCCCGGCAGCTTTCCAACCCGGTTGACAGTTTTGCCCTAATGGCCCGGTCAACCATTCTAACAAATCTCATCATCATTTTTCAAGTCCTTTGTCCCCCAGACATTATTCTAAGGGTTTCTGTCCCTTTTCAGCTTTCCGGGTCATTCCCGGCCCCTTCAATTCATCCCCGAACCTTCCGGAGTCATTACTAATGAAGTCAGGCTAAAAATTGCATGGTAGTCACTAGTACAAGTGCCCAAATCTTATAAAGATATGTTGCTTTCCGACCTTAAACACTTTCTAAATGGCCGACGCCAAGCCAAAAAATAGTCTAGCGCCACTAGGAGTGGCGCCAGTGTAATTTTTGGCCTAGCGCCACTACAACAGGTGCCAATGCATTCCTCTCTCTATAAATACAGAGCCTCTTCCAGCATGAAAAAGGTCCGCAAACTCAGTTTGAAAACCCTAATGTTTGATGTACAGAGCTCGTAGCCTCCCTAAACCCTAGCTTCTCTAGGTTTTCCAAACCCCAGCCACCATACACCAAACCCTAGCCTCCTATACACTCATATACACTCCTATACACTTATACACTAGCCTCCAACCCTCCATTGAATACTTGGATTGCTGCAACAACAGGTTTTGAAGATCAAAGACAAGCCCTCGAAGACTGAAGTGAAGCGAAGACCGAAGAAAAGCAAGGAGCGCAAAGCCAAGCGAAATAAACAAGACATACAGTAGATTTTCTCTTTAAGTTTCTACACTTCCCCATCTCTCTTCTCCCTCTTACCCCACTTGGGTTTTCTCTATTTTAATCCCTCATCTTTTTTCCCCCTTTCTTTGCATGCTTGAAGCAAGGGGATTCCCGGTCCATGTGTAGGATTAGACTATTGGAGGGTCACTGTGTCGGGGGCTTTCTTTTAGTCTAACCGGAGACCACCTAGGTTCGGCCCCCTTGATTATGTGGTGAAGCCTTAACCTTGTATGTTCACGACCCCAATTTGTATTGTACATATCATTATCTTGCATTCTTCCAAAAATCATTTTCAAACTCGTTTTCAAAGCTTGCATTAAACTTGTTTTCAAAATTGCATCAAAATTTCCTTTTTCAAAACTTGTTTTCAAAATCACAATCTTAGGGTGATTCTAGCCTTTCCATTGCTAGGATTGCTTTAGGAAAGTGTTACATTTAAAGTGACCAATATGGTCCATATTTTCAAATCTTTGTTGTTTTCAAAACCACTATCCTAAAGTGGTTCTAATCTTCTTATGATTAGAATCGCTTTAGGAAAGTGGGATATTTTTATACTTTTCAAAAACTCTCTTTTCAAAAGTCTCTCTTTCTAAAACCCTCTTTTTCAACATACTTTCCAAAAACTCTTCTTTCCAAAATTGTTTTCTAAAAACTTCCTCTAAAAATCTATTTTTCAAAACTCCTTTTTAAACTCCTTTTCAAAACACTCTCCTCAAAATTCACTTTCTAAAAATGCTCCCTAAATCTCTTTCCTAAAAACTCTTTCCAACAATCTCCTTCTAAAAATCTTTCCAAAAACTCTCTCTTCAAAACTCACATTCTAGAAATTCTTCCCTAGGATTTCCTTCCCAAAACCTCCTTTCCAAAAACTCACTTTCCAAAAATTCTTTTTCTTAGAGTCCAAGTTAAGCCTTAGAGCTAACAATTAGGAAATCCTAATTTTTCTTCTAAAATATATGATTTTCAATCTTGCCTTAAAACTTAGGTTTTCAAAACCTCTTGTTTTCTACATTAAAACTATATATTTTTAAAACCTATTTTCTATGTCAAAACTATAGTCTTCCCAAACTTAAGGTTTCTAAAACTTCCCTTCCCAAATCCAATCTTCCCTTTAGGTCACCAAATCCAATCTCTCGTTTAGGAAATTAGATCCAATCCTCCATTTTTGAAAGCAAAATCGAACCTTCTCTTTTAGAAACAAAACCTAATCCCTTGTTTTAGGATATAATAATCTTAACTCTTTCTAGTCTAAATCTTTCCTAATTCAAATCCTTCCTAATATTTTACTTTCCTAAATCTTAAGTTTTCAAAACTTGAACATAAAATTTTTTTCTAAATTTTAAAACTCAACTTCCACATCTTTTCTAATTCAACCATTTCCTAATTCTACCCCTTTTCAAATCTTAACTTTCCAAATCTAAATTTTCAAATCTTTCCTAAAACTCAAACCTTTCCTAATTTCAAGATTTTCTAAAACTCAAACTTTAGAACTTTCCAAATCCTAAACTTTCTAAATTCGAGGCTTTCTAACTCTAAAATTTTCTAAATCTTAAACTTTCTAAATTTCAAATCTTTCCAAATTCAAAGCTTTGTACATTCAAAACTTTCTTAAGTTAAATCTTTTTAAACTTCCTAAATCTTTCTAAAACTCTAAACTTTCTTGAACTTCAATCTTTCCAAATCTAAAACTTTCTAAACTCAAAACTTTCTCACTTTTAAAACTTTCCTATTTCAAAACATTCCAAATTCAAAACTTTACAATTTCAAACTTTCTTAAAACGAAATCTTTCTTAATCCAAAACTTTCCTAAAATGGAACTTTCCTAAACCAGAACTTTCCTAAAATGACACTTTCCTAATTCGAACCTTTCTTATTTCGAAACCTTCCTAAATCCAATCTTTTCCTAAATCTTCCATGTTCAACATTCGGGTCAAATCTTTTCTAAATTTCTTCCAAGTCGAGTCAAAGCTTTCTTAAATCTCAAGTCTTTCCTAAAGCCTATCTTTCCTAAGTCTAGATTTTCCAAAACTCTATCTCTCTAAATCAAAGTCTAATATTTTCAATTTCAAATTCCAAATTCTAAATTCCAATCTCCTATTCTAAGTTCAAGTCAAATCCTTTTTTCAATCAAAATCTCTTTCTTCCAATCCAACCTTCTATTTTCAATCGAACTCTTGTCCGAACAACGACTGACCTGATTCCTCCAAAAGGATACGTAGGCAACCCTCATGGGCGCGGTCACAACATTTTTCAAGTTTCTATTTCCACAAAATCTTTCCAAATCTCCAATCTATTTTCAAACTTCTAATTCCAAATTTTTATTTCCAAATCTCTATTTTCAATTTCCAAAACCTTTTTTCCAAATTCAAACTTCTATCTCTTTCTTTCTAAATCTATTTTTCAATTCTCTTTTCTTGCACTTGCATATCATACATCATGTTAAATTTCTTTTTAAACATTCTTTTTCAAAGTGGATAGGATTGAGCAATTGTTAGTTGAAAACTCTCATAGGTGAATCTAGAGTAAATAGACATGTAGGTACCGCAAGGGTGGGGTAGGGTAATGGCTTAGTGCGTCTTCCCTACACGTAACAAACCTCTGAACCTAGAATCACTGTTTTCAAAGACCAAAATGGAGTTTATTTTCAAAAAGGGCTTAATTATTTTCTAAAAGTTGCCAAACAACCTGTTTTCCTAAAAACCCTCTCTTGAGGAAGTATTTTCAAAATCATTTTAAAAAACCCTAAGTGTAGTTTTCGAATTGTGCTGAGTTTTTAGGTGACCTAACTCACCTTAATCAAGTTAGGTGGCAACTCCAAATGTTTTCCAAAAGCCCTTTATTCAAATCTATTTTCAATTCAAACCTAGTCACACTAATTCTTCTAGGAGGCTGAGTTCTAATGAGCGAGTACAGTGTTTTTTCCGCTTGTGTGTGTATTCCTCGAGTGCGAAAAATCTAGGCGCGACAATTGACACAAAGACGATAATCAAATCATATCAATGCCAGCTATTAATGTTCTAGCACGTATTAATATCCTTGTTGGACAATATGTTGATGTCCTTGTATGACAATCTGTTAATATAATGGCACATGATTTCAAAGTACTTGAAGCGTGAGAGGCCTATCGGTGCAAATATCAAAATTCTCAGAAAGAGAAAAGCACAACAAAATGAATAAATTGGTGTTTTTGAAAAAATCATAATATCTAAATTTCTTGAAGCAAAAACTCCTAAAAAGCAATAACTTGAAGAGATATGATATCATAATTGCTAAAATTCCTAAAAAATGAAATGAACCTCAAGAAGAGAAATTTCCATCATCTAAATTTCGTGAAGAAACTCTTGTAACAGAATTCCTAGAAGAGAAACCTCTTGAAGAGATGTACCCTGCAAAGGAAATGATACCTAAAAAATAATGAGATTTCAATAAATAATAATGTGAATACAGGAGAACTATTGAATAGAAATGATATTGTTGTTGACAACATATTTTTATTTAAAATGGCTCTTACAATTATCAGAAGTAATGAAAGGACTGAACCATAGACAGTTTGACAAATGTTGATGTTGATATTGTTAAACCAGATGGCAACCTAAGAGGGGGGTGAATTGGGCTTATAATTAAAAATTAAAATTTAAAATAATCTAATACACTTAATTTCTAAGAGGTGAGATGCAATAGAAAAGATATAAAATATTAATCTATCTAAGTAATGAATAAGACAAGCCAATATATGATCAATGTGAGATTAGTACAAATGATTCAAGTGTGTGTGTATCTCAAGTATATCAAGACTATATATAAGAAAGATATTAAGCAAAATATAAAGAGAGAAAAGAGAAGAGATCAAACACAACGATTTAAAGTAGTTCGGTTGGCTCCTCTTATGTCAAACCTACGTCCACCTCCAAGGCTCCTTCCTTGGGCAAATCTACTATTCTTCAAATAGTTTTACACCACTAGCTTGTTCAGTTGCTAGCAACCCTTTATACCAAGTGTTTTGTTCCAAAAAAACTCAAAAAATAACCCTTTGTTTTGCTCTCCAAAACAAAGCACCAAGAGGATCTTTTTCTCCAAGTGTTCCTCTCAATCACTTAATAAATAAATCACAAGGGTTTAGCAACCCTTCTACAAATGATATAGGGGAGTTGAATCTCACAATAATAGATACAAAACTCTCAAGAGTTGAATAAAAAAATGAAGCTCAAAGATGAAATGGAATGATGAAGAAGTAAAGCTCAAAACTGAAGATCTTAATGAATATCATTTTCTATGCTTAATCTTTGTAACCTCTTGTGTGTCCTTACTTCTCTTGTGTATCTCTATTTATAGAGGAAGGGTAGTGGATTATTTGCAGCTTAAAATCAACTTCTAGCCGTTGGAGAAGTTTGAACACATTTCTTCCTATTTGAACAAAGTTGTTGCCAGTCAGGTAATTGAATTTCAAATCAGATTGCTTTTGTTCCTCCTCGATTTTTGCCTGGATAACATTCAAATTTGAAAATTTCTATAAGAGAAATATTGTAAACATAGAAGTTAGCTTTTCAAAACCTCATGAATTAGGTTGATCCAATGATTAGATCAAAAGTTATCTTTTCCAATTGGCATATTTAAATTTCTGTAGAGTTGTCTTTATTTCCACCTCGATTTTCACCCTTATAACATTTAAATTTAAAAATGGCTATAAAATGAAAGTTGTAGTGATAGAAGTCATCTTTTCAGACCTACAAGAATCATGTCGATCCAATGGTCAGATCAAAAGTTATCATCAAAACACTCAAGCAGTCTCCCAGTTGGCATATTTAAATTTCAGCAAAGTTGTTTTCACTTCCACCTCAATTTTCTTCCTTATAACGTTTGAACTTGAAAATGGCTATAAGATACGTAGTGATAGAAGTCATTTTTTCAGACTTGCAAGAATCATGTTGATCCAATGATCAGATTAAAAGTTATCATCAAAACACTCAAGCTGTCTCCCAGTTGAAATATTTGAAATTTTGCAGAGTTATTTTCACTTCCACCTCGATTTTCTCCATTATAAAATTTGAATTTGAAATTTTTTATAAGATAAATGTTGTAGCCTTGGAAGTCATCTTTTCAGATCAATAAGAACCATAGATATCCAACGATTAGATCAAAAGTAATGATAAAATTACTCGAGCTATCTTCCAGCTGTCATATTTTGAACTTCTACTCCAATATATCACCTTCTAGCTAAGTTTTGTCCCACAAGACATTCTATTCATGAAGTCCTTATAAAATACAATTTATAAGAATTTGAGTCTTATTTCTAATTTCACAAAAATCAGATCAATCCAACGGTTGGATCAAAAGTTATATATATAATACTAAAACTAACTCCAATGAGATTTCTTGTCATTATCTTTGACTTAGTATTTTTCTTCATGCTATGCATTCCTTTTAAGTCAAAGACTAACAATAACTTCAAGAAATGTTAGATAATTAATATTTAAAACATAAATAAAAAATTAAGTGATTTATCATTGAGAAACACAATATATTTAAACTTTTAACATAAAAATTTTTTAAAAATCTTAACTCATACATTAAACATACTTTATTATAAAATCTTGAGATTAACCAAATTTTAATCATTAAAACACTTATATTTTTTATCATCAAAATCGATTAATGAAAACTTGAGACTGACAATCTCTTCATTTTTTATGATGACAACCATTAATTATTTAGAAACATATATGAGGTAATTATCTCAAGATTTTATCAAAAAAAAAATGATTATATCTCCCCCTCACTACTTGACTTCTCCCAATAAGTCAATATTTATATCTCAATCTCTTTTAGAAACACTATATTTCTCCCCCTTTATCATTAACAAAAAGTAACATAGTAAACAAGTAAATGCTCCCTCTACAAAAATGAAAATAGAAGTATTTGTCATTTTCGCAATAATATATCAACATCAAGTATTTATATAATAGGATTAGACATAACAAGTTCTCTTCTTATAAAACAAATCTATGTTCACTTAGGGGATTTATGAAAATATCAGCCAATTGATGGTTAGTGTTAACAAATTCAAGAACAATATCACCCTTTTGAACATGATCTCTTATAAAATGATGTTGAATTTCAATATGTTTAGTTCTAGAATGTTGGATTGAATTTTTAGACAAGTTAATAGCACTAGTATTATCACATCTAATAGGAATATGATCAAAATGTCATCCATAAAATTTGAGCACAACAACTTCCAGCCGCAATAAATTCGGTTTCAGCAGTGGATAAAGTAACTGAATTTTATTTCTTACTAAACCATGAAATTAAAGAGTGTCCAAGAAATTAACACATGCCACTAGTACTTTTTCTATCAAGTTTACTGCCAGCATAGTTCGCATTAGAATATCCAATTAAGTCGAAAGATATGTCTTTAGGATACCACAATCCTATATTTTGTATTCCTAATAGATAACAAAATATTCTTTTGACAGCAGTAAGATGTGATTCTTTAGGGTATGATTAAAATTGAGTACACATGCACACACTAAACATGATATCAGGTCTACTAGCAGTTACGTAAAGTAATGAGCCAATCATACCTCGATATTTCTTTTCATCTACCAGCTTACCGTTTTTATTTTTGTCAAAATTTATAGTAGTACCCATTAGAGTCTCAATAGGCTTTAAGTTCTCCATTTCAAACATTTTTAATAAATCATTGCTGTACTTGGATTGGTTGATGAAAAGGTCTTCCTTAGATTGCTTAATTTGGAGTCCAAGAAAGAAATTTAATTCTCCATCATACTCATTTCAAATTCTCCCTGCATACATTTAGAAAATTCTTTACACATCTCTTCAATAGTAGCACCAAAAATAATATCATCAACATATATTTGCACTACTAACATGTCATGATCTTTAGATTTTATAAAAAGAGTAGTATCAATTTTTCCTTTTGAAAAACCATTATCAATAAAAAATTTACTTAATCTTTCATACCATACTTTAGGAGCTTGTTTTAAACCATATAAAACTTTTGTAAGTTTGAAAACATGATTTGAAAAATTATGATTTTAAAAATCAAGAGGTTGTTCAACATAAACCTCTTCTAAAATATAACCATTAAAAAATGCACTTTCAACATCCATTTGGTAAAATTTAAAATTATTAAAACATGCAAATGCAAGCAACATTCTAATAGCTTCAAGTCGAGCTACGGGTGCAAATGTTTCATCAAAATCAATTCCTTCTTCTTGGTTGTAACCTTGAACTACCAATCAAGCTTTATTTCTAATAACAACCCCGGATTCATCCATTTTGTTTTTAAAAATTCATTTTGTACCAATCACAGGATAGTCATTAGGTCTTGGAATTAAAGTCTAAACCTTATTTCTTTCAAATTGATTTAACTCTTCTTGCATAGCTAAGATCCAACTTTCATAAATTTCAACTTCTTTAAAACATTTAGGTTCAATCTGAGATAAAAATGCTAAATTACCACAAATATTACGGATAGAAGAACAAGTTTTTATACCTTGTGAGGGATTACCAATAATCAATTCTTTAGTATGATTGTGTGTATACCTCCAGTCTTTTGACAAGTCTTGTGCATTTTCTTTGGATCCTTCTTCACTTGGAGAAAATTCAATTGAACTTTCTCCTTAATTCTTTTCTATGAAAGATTGCTTTAAAAATCTATCTTCTTTTTTCATAATGGTAAGATCTTCTATACTTTGTTCCATATTTATATCATCGTCACTTGCAATTTTCTTGGAAGAAACATTGTTAGATTCATCAAATGCTACATGAATAGATTCTTCCACCACTAAGGTTCTTTTATTAAAAATTTTATAAGTTTTACTAGATATGGAATACCCAAGAAATATGGCCTCATCGGATTTAGCATCAAATTTACCTAAATTATCTTTGTTATTATTCAAAACAAAACATTTACATCCAAAAGCATGAAAATAACTAATATTAGGTTTTCTTCCTTTCCAAAATTCATATGGAGTTTTCTTAAGTATAGGCCTAATCATAGCACGATTCATAACATAACAAGCGGTATTAACGACGTCAGCCCAAAAATATTTTGATAGATTATTTTCACACAGCATTGTTCTAGCCATTTCTTCAAGAGTTCTATTTTTTCTTTCTACTACACCATTTTGTTTTGGTGTTCTTAGTGTCAAAAAATTATGTTCAAAACTATTTTCATCACAATATTTTTCAAATTGCAAATTGTCAAATTCACCACCAAGATCACTTCTAATAGTTGTGATTGTACAACCTTTTTCATTTTGAACTTTTCTGCAAAATTTTACAAAAGTGTGTAATGCATCATATTTATGTGCAAGAAAAAATGTCCATGTATATCTTGAATAATCATCAACAATGATAAGTGCATATTGTTTTCCACCCAAACTAATTGTCCTTGTTTGACCAAATAAATCCATATGTAATAATGGTAATGGTTTAGAGGTAGAAATAATATTTTTAGATTTAAAAAAAGTTCTAGTTTGTTTTCTTTTTTGACATACATCACAAAGCTTATCTTTTTCAAATTTAATTTTTGGTAGTCCAATGACTAAATCATTTTTAGAAAGTTTTGAAATCAAATCCATGCTAGAATGTGCAAGCCTTCTATGCCATAACCAATTACTATCACTTATAGCCAAAAAATATTTTACATCGCTAGAAGATATATCATTAAGATCAATAACGTATACATTTTCATGCCTATGATCAACAAACAATATTTTATTATCTATGATACTTTCTATTATGCAATGAGTATTTTCAAAAATAACTTTATGTTCTTTATCACATAATTGGCTAATACTAATCAAATTATGTTTCAAACCTTCAACAAGTAAAACATTTTCAACAATAGGAAAAAGACTTTTACGTATACTACCAATACCAATAATATTTCCTTTGCTATTGTCTCTAAAAGTCACGTATCCCCCATCTTTGGTACTAGAGTTGTAAACAATGATGCTTCACCTGTCATATGTCTTGAACAAGCACTATCAAGAATCATCTTGCTCTTTTGGATTTTAGGTGAACTTACAAAAATAAATCAACAATTGATTTTTGGTACCCAAACTTTCTTAGGGCCATGGAGGTTAGCTTTGAAGTTACTTGAACTCACAATTTCTTAGGAATCCAAACTTGTTTGACTCTAACATATATATTTTTTTAAAGTGGGCAAGAATGTAATTGATGACCTTTCTTATGGCAATAATAACATGTAGAGTGTGGATTACTAGATGATGTTGTTTTAACAAAGAAATTTTTATAAAACTTTTGCTTTTGAAAATGATTGTAACCAATTCCAACTTTGTCAAAAACACATCTTTGTTTTTCGAGTAACATATCCAAATTTTCTCTTCCTTTTACAAACTTTGAAAGAGTATTATTCAATTCGTCAACTTTTATTTTCAAAGTATTATTTTTATTTTTCAAATCATTTGAAATTTTAAGTTTTGAAGATAAGTCTTCAACATTGTTTTTCAAACTTTCATTTTCATTTTTCAAAGATTTACTTTCTTGAGAGAGAGAGAGAGAGAAGAAATAATCTTTTTAAGGGCTAAATTTTTTATGCCTAATTTTTTAAGATCATCATATAATTCCTCAAAAGCATTTTGTAATTCTTCATAAGAAAAATGCTCATTAAAAGTATTACATACTTCATTGTCTTCCTTCACCATTAGGCATAGGTTGGTAACTTCATTATCACTTTCTTCAGAACTACTATCATAACTTTCTCCCCAAGCCGCTACCATAGCTTTCTTTTTGTCATTTTTTATTGAAATTTTGAGTTGAGGACACTCGAATTTTATATGACCCGGTCTTTTGCATTCATAACAAATTATTGTATCCTTTTTGTTACCTTCTTCTTTTGCTCCATCATTCTTTAAAAATTTTCGTCCAGCTTGCTTCTTCTTTTTTAAAAATCTTTTGAATTTCTTTTTAATCATGGCAAACTCCCCATCTTCATTGCTAATTTGTCCATCATTGCTATCAAATATGGAGGAAGTGGTGGATGATTTCAATGCTATGCTTTTCTTCTTTTTATTTTCGTCGTCATCCATTTTCATGATAAGCTCATGAGTCATGAGTGAAGCCAAGAGCTCATCCAAGCTAAGTCTCGTGAGATCTTTGGCTTCTTGTATTGCAGTTGCTCTCGGCTCCCAACTCTTTGGTGAAGACCTAAGAATCTTTCTCACTATTTCAACATTAGTACAACATTTACTAAGAGATTTCAAGGCATTTATAATATCAATAAATCTAGTAAACATATCAGAAATAGAATCCTCTTGATTTATTTTAAACAATTCATATTTATGAACAAGCATGCTAATCTTAGACTCTTTGACTTGATTAGTTCCCTCATGTGTAACTTCTAATTTGTTCTAAATTTTCTTGGCCGACTCACATGTAGAAATTCTATTAAACTCATTCGGATCTAATGCACAATATAGTAAGTTCATGGCTTTAGAATTTATTTGAACACTTTTTAAGTCATTCTCATTCCATTCACTTTCTTCTTTAGGCACTTTTTATTCACCTATGATTTTTGTTGGTATTTTAGGAACAATTAACTATAACTCGCTATAATTCATAATCTACAGCTTGAATGTAAATTCTCATCCTAGCTTTTCAATAATTATAGTTTGTGTCATCGAACAAAGGAGGTCTATTGGTAGATTGACCTTCGGCAAGTGATGTTCCTACTATGGTTGCCATTATCTACTCTATGATGGTTAAGTCAAATACTAGAGCCATTGCTCTGATACCAATTATTAAACCAAGTGGCAACCCAAGAGGGAGGTGAATTGGGCTTATAATTAAAAATTAAAATTTAAAATAATCTAATACACTTAATTTCTTAGAGGTGAGATGCAATAGAAAAGATATAAAATATTAATCTATCTAAGTAATGAATAAGACAAGTCAAGATATGATCAATGTGAGATTAGTACAAATGATTCAAGTGTATGTGTGTATCTCAAGTATATCAAGACTATATATAAGAAAGATATTAAGCAAGATATAAAGAGAAAAAAGAGAAGAGATCAAGCACAACGATTTAAAGTGGTTCGGTTGACTCCTCTTATGCCGAACCTGTCGCGCCCAGATTTTTCGCACTCGAGGAATACTCACACAAACGGGAAAAATAATGTACTCTCTCATTAGAACTCACCCTTCCAGAAGAATGAGTGCAACTAGGTTTGAATTGAAAATTGATTTGAATAAAGGGCTATTAGAAAAGATTTGGAGTCGTCACCTAACTTGATTAAGGTGAGTTAGGTCACCTAAAAATTAAGAATAATCCGAAGACTACACTTAGGGTTTTGGAAAACGATTTTGAAAATATCTCCTCAAGAGAGGGTTTTTAGGAAACAGGTTGTTTGGCAAACTTTGAAAAACATTTAGCCCTTTTTTGAAAATAACTCCGTTTTGGTCTTGCGAAAACAGTGATTCTAGGTTCGGAGGTTGGTTACGTGTAGGGAAGACGCACTAAGCCATCACCCTACCCCGCCCTTTCGGTACCTACATGTCAATCTACCCTAGATTCACCTATGAGAGTTTTTAACTAACTAATGTTCAATCCCATCCACTTTGAAAAACAATGTTTGAAAAGAAATGATACATGAGATGCAAGTGCAAAATAAGAGAGAGAGAGAGCTGGAGAATAGATTTGGAAATAAATTTGAAAAGAAATTGATTTGATTTGAAAGAGATTTGAAATTGAAAAGTTTTAGAAATTGAAAGTAGAGATTTGAAAATAAAAATTTGAAATTGAAAATTTGAAAATAGATTGGAGATTTGGAAAGATTGTAGAATTTGAGATTTGAAAGAAGTTGTGACCGCACCTATGAAGGTTGCTTACATATCCTTTTGGAGAAATCAGGTCAGTCATAGTTCAGACAAGAGTTCGATTGAAAAGAGATTGATTAAATTGTAAAGAGGATTTGATTCGAACTTGGAATAGAGGATTAAAAATTGAAATTTAGAATTTTGGAATTGAAAAGATTGAATTTTGATCGAAGGATTTGAAAAGACTTGACTTTGGAAAACTTGGTTTTAGGAAACCTAGACTTAGGAAAGACTCGACTTGTAAGGTTTAGTAAAGACTGGATTTAGGAAATGTTTGAATTAAAAAAGGTTCAAATTAGGAGAGTGTCACTTTAGAAAAGTTTTGGAATTAGGAAAATTTCAAATTAGGAAAACGCCATTTTAGGAAAGATTTTGAATTGGGAAAATTTTCGAATTAAGAAAGGTTTTGAAATTAGGAAAGTTTTGAATTAGGAAACTTTTGAAATTAGGAAAGTTTTGAATTAAGAAAGTTTTGAATTAAGAAAGCTTCAACTTAGGAAAGTTTTGAATTTGGAAAGTTTCAACTTAGGAAAGTTTTGAATTAGGAAAAGTTTAGGTTTAGGAAAGATTTAGAATTTAGAAAGTTTAAGATTTAGAAAGTCTCAACTTAAGAAAGCTTAGAATTTAGAAAGTTTTGAACTTAGAAAGATTTGAAAATAGGGAAGTTTTGAAAGTTGGAAAGTTTTAAATTTGGAAATGTTTGAGTTTAGGAAAATTAAGAATTTAGAAAGATTTAGGGAGTTTTAGAAGAATTTACTTCCGAAAGTTTTGAATTTAGAAAACTTTGAATTTGGAAAGATTTGAAATTTGGAAAGTTTAAGATTTAGAAAGTTTTAGAGTTTTAGAAAATCTTGAGATTAAGAAAGGTTTGAATTTAGGAAAGGTTTGAAAACTTAGGTTTGAAAAGTTAAGATTTGAAAAGAGGGTAGAATTAGGAAAGGGTTGAATTTTAGAATTTTAGGAAAGATTTTTATGTTCAAGTTTTGGAAACTTAAGATTTAGGAAAGTGGAGGAGTTTAGGAAGGAGTTGAATTAGGAAATATTTGAATTAGGAAGGGATTGGATTAGGAAGGGATTGGATTAAGAAGGGTTAAGATTGTGTTTTCAAAAACGGAGGATAGGATTTAGTTTCCTAAACGGGAGATTGGATTTGGTTTCCTAAAGGAAAGATTTGATTTGGTTTCCTAAAGGGAAGATTGGAATTGGCAAGGATTTGGAAAGGGAGGTTTTAGAAACCCTAGATTTGGAAGGCTATAGTTTTGACGTAGAAAATAGGTTTTGGAAATATAGTTTTGATGTAAAAAAACAAGAGGCTTTGGAAACCTAGGTTTGGGGCAAAGTTTGAAAATATTGTTTTTGGGAAGAAAATTAGGGTTTCCTAATTGTGGGCTCTAGGGCTCGACTTGGGCTTTAAGGAAAAGGATTTTTGGAAAGTGTGTTTTTGGAAACAAGATTTTTGGAAGGGAATCCTAGAGAGGAGTTTTTGAAAAGTGTATTTTTGGAAATGAGTTTTGTGGAAGGAAAATCCTAGAGGGTGGTTTCTAGAAGGATGATTTTGCGAAGAGAGCTTTTAGAAAGATTTTTGGTAGAAAGTCGTTGGAGAGAGTTTTTGGAAAGATTTTTAAGGAGCGTTTTTAGAAAGTGGATTTTGAGGAGAGGATTTTGGAAAGGAATTGAAAAAGAGGGTTTTGAAAAGTAGATTTTTGGAGGGAGTTTTTGAAAACAACTTTGGAAATGAGAGTTTTAGGAAAGTATGTTGAAAGAGATTTTTAGGAGGAGGGATTTGGAAAGAGAGTTTTTAGAAGGTATAAAAACATCTCACTTTCCTAAAGTAATTCTAACCACAAGAGGGCTAGAACCACTTTAGGAAAACGGTTTTGAAAACAACAAGAGTTGAAAATATGGACCATATTGGCCACTTTAAATGTAACACTTTCCTAAAGCAACCCTAGACATTAAAAGGCTAGAATCACCCTAGGATTGTGATTTTGAAAACAAGTTTTTGAAAAAAGAATTTTGATGCGATTTTGAAAACGATTTTGAAAACAACTTTTGGAAAATGCAAGATCATGATATACACAATGCAATTTTGGGGTCGTGAACATTCAAGGTTAAGGCTTCACCACATAATCAAGGGGGCCGGACCCACGTGGTCTCCAGTTAGCCTAAAGGAAAGCCCCCGACACGGTAACCCTCTGATAGTCTAATCCTACACATGGATCGGCAGTCCCCTTGCTCCAAGCATGCAAAGAAAGGGAGAGAAAGAGATGGGGGATTAAAATAGAAGAGAACCCAAGTGGGTTTGGAGAGAGAAGAGAGAGGGGAAAGTGCGGAAATTTAAATAGAGAACCTACCTTGTATCTCTTGTTTATTTTACGCGCCTTGCTTGTCTTCGGTTTTCGGTCTTCGTCTTGATCTTTGTCTTCAATCTTCAAGAGTTGTCTTCAAGCTTTAGATTGTAGCTCTTCAAGTCTTCAAAGGAGGGTTGAAAGCTATTGTATGAGTGTATGGGGGTGTATAGGAGTGTATAGGAGGCTAGGGTTTAGTGTATGGTGGCTAGGGTTTGGAAAACCTAAGGAAGCTAGGGTTTTGGAGGTGCTCGAGCTCTGTGTATCGAAATATAGGGTTTTTAGACTGAGTTTACGCATCCTTTTTACCTTGGAAGAGGCTTTGTATTTATAGAGGTTGGACAACACTAGCGCTTGTTGCAGTGGCGCTAGGCCAAACTTTACACTGGCGCCACTAGAAGTGACGCCAGGCCATTTTTTGGCTTGGTGCCACTACTAGTGGTGCCAACCATTTAGGAAATGTTTAAGATCAGCAAGCAACATATGTTTGACTAGATTTGGGCGCCTGTACTAGTGACTACTATGCAATTTTTAGCCTGTCTTCACTTGGAGTGACTCTGGAAAGTCCGGGAATGATTTTAAAAGACCGAGAATGGCTCGGAAGGCTAGAAAAGAGCAGGAACACTTAAAATAGTGTCCTGGAGGTATTTGACTTGAAAAATGAGGATAAGATGGGTCGGAAAGATTGACCGGGCCTTTAGGGGCAAAACGGTCAATTGGATCGAGAAGCTGCCAGGACGAACTCGGACTGTTCCGGAAGAAGACTTGAGACTTGGAAACATTATTCAGAATGTTTCCGAGGGTTTCCGGTTTGATTCTTAGAGCCAGTATGGTCAGAAAAGGTAACCAGCCCACCAAGGGCAAAACGGTCATTTTGTACCGGGTTGGCCGGAATTGACTCAGAATGATCTGGAAAGATAAAGGGAGGTTGAGAACACTATAAAAAGCATTCTCAGGAAGTTACCTGTTTGATACCCAGATCCGGTGTGGTTGGAAAACGAGACCGGCCCACTAGGGGCAAAACGGTCATTTTGTACCGGGTTTGCCGAAACTGACTCGGAATGATCCGGAAAGGTAGAGGAAGGTTGAGAATACTATAAGAAGTAATCTCAGAAGGTTACCGGTTTGATACCCAGAGCCGGTGTGATTCCCGGGGCGTTCGGATGCCTAGGGGCAAAATGATCATCTTGACTAGAAAGTCTCGGAAAAGGTCCAAGAGGCAGTTTGGTCATTTTTCACCAAAGTGGGCTAACAAACATTGGTGTTGACCTTGGTTTTGAGTGTTTCTGCCACTCTGACGGCGGTCGTCGTGACACAGGAGTTTGTTAGCATTTCCCTATATCGACCTATTTGTGAGTATTTCCGCTACTCTAACGGTTGTGATGTTTGCGAGTATTTTCGCTACTCGGACCATCTCGAGGAATAAACTGTCTCGAGAGAGGGATTGGAAAGGGGTCTTATCGTCTCCGAAAAGATGTGCCTGATTTGGGACCGTCTCGAGAAATAAACTGTCTTGAGAGAGGGATTGGAAAAGGGACTTACTGTCTTCGAGAAGACGTGCCTGGATTGGAACCGTCTCGAGGAATAAACTGTCTCGAGAGAGGGATTGGAAAGAGGACTTACCGCCTTCAAAAAGACGTGCCTGGATTGGAACCGTCTCGAGGAATAAACTATCTCGAAAGTGAGATTGGAAAGAGGACTTACCGCCTTCGAAAAGACGTGCCTGGATTGGAACCGTCTCGAGGAATAAACTCTCTCAAGAGAGGGATTAGAAAGGGGACTTACCGTCTTCAAAAAGACGTGCCTGGATTGGAACTGTTTCGAGAAATAAACTGTCTCGAGAGATAGATTGGAAAGGGGACTTACCGTCTCTGAAAAGACGTGCCTGGATTTGGAACCGTCTCGAGGAATAAACTATCTCGAGAGAGGGATTGGAGTCAGAAAGGAAAGGACAATGCCCCTAAGGGCATTTTGGTCATTTTGCCTCTATTTGGGCTTGGTGGGCCCGCGAAGCGATGGACAGATAGGATCTGGACTTAGAAAGTTGATTTTGATTGGAATATGCCCATAATGACTTAAACACAAGTCTGGACGGAGCGTAGACTACCGAGCGGTAAAAAATGGGATGCTTACAAAACCTACGTCCACCTCCAAGGCCCTTTCCTTGGGCAAATCCACTATTCTTCAAATAACTTTATACCACTAGTTTGCTCGGTTGTGAGCAAACATTTACACCTAGTGTTTTGTTCCAAAAACGCTTAAACAATAACCCTTTGTTTTGCTCTCCAAAACAAAGTACCAAGATGATCTTTTTCTTCAAGTGTTCATCTCAATCACTCAAGAAATAAATCACAAGGGTTTAGCAACCCTTTTGCAAATGATATAGGGGAGTTGAACCTCACAAAAATAGATACAAAACTCTCAAGAGTTGAATAAAACAATGAAACTCAAAGATGAAATGGAATGATAAAGAAGTAAAGCTCAAAACTTGAAGATTTTGATAAATATCACTTTTTATACTCAATCTTTATAATCTCTTCTGTGTCCTTGCTTCTCTTGTGTATCTCTATTTATAGAGGAAGCATAGTAGATTATTTGCAGCTTAAAATTAACTTCTAGCCGTTGGAGAAGTTTGAACACATTTCTTACCGTTTGAACAAAGTTGCTGCCAGTCAGGTAATTGAATTTCAGATCAGATTGCTTCTATTTCTCTTCAATTTTCGCCTTGATAACATTCGAATTTGAAAATGTTTACAAGAGACAAGTTATAGATATGGAAGTAGCTTTTCAAAACCTCAAGAATTAGGTTGATCCAATGGTCAGATCAAAAGTTATCATCAAAATACTCAAGCTGTCTCCCAATCGGCATATTTAAATTTCAGCAAAGTTGTTTTCACTTCTACCTCAATTTTCTTCCTTATAACGTTAGAATTTGAAAATGGCTATAAGATAAAAATTGTAGTGATAGAAGTTATCTTTTTAGACCTATAAGAATCATTTTGATCGAATGGTCATATCAAAAGTTATTATCAAAATACTCAAATTGTCTCTCAGTTGACATATTTGAAATTCTACAGAGTTGTCTTCATTTCCATCTCGATTTTCTCCATTATAATGTTCGAATTTGAAATTGTCTATAAGATAAAAGTTGTAGCCCTGGAATTCATATTTTCAGATCAATAAGAATTATAGATATCTAATGGTTTGATGAAAAGTAATGATAAAATTACTCGAGCTATTTCTCAGCTGTCATATTTTGAACTTCTGCTCCAATATGTCACTTTCTAACTCAGTTTTGTCCCACAAGACATTCTATTCACAAAGTCCTCATAAAATACCATTTATAAAAATTTGAGTCTTATTTTCAATGTCACAAAAGTCAGATTAATCCAACGGTTGGATCAAAAGTTATATACATAATACTAAAACTATCTCCAATGAGATTTCTTGTCATTATCTTTAACTTAGTCTTCTTCTTCATGCTATGCATTCCTTTTAAGTCCAAGACTAACAATAACTTCAAAAAATGTTAGATAATTAACATTTAAAACATAAATAAAAAATTAAGTGATTTATCATTGAAATGCACAATATATTTAAACTTTTAACATAAAAATTCTTTAAAAATTTTAACTTGTACATCAGATATACTTTACTATGAAATCTTGAGATTAATCAAATTTTAATCATTAAAATATTTATATTTGCTATCATTAAAATCAATTAATGAAAACTTGAGACTAACAGATATGATCGATCAAAATGAAAAAAAAAATTACTGAGTTAGAATTAAACTCATTAGTATAATGTAAAGTATTTGAACTTGTAGTTCAAATACCAGAAGATGTCAAACTTGTAGTCCAAACACCAACAGCTATCGTACCTGTAGTCTAAACACCAGAAGATGTAAATTATTCGGAATAATAGTCCACCCACCTGAAGATATGAATTCAATTTGATACAAATAAGTATTTGCGCAATAAAAAAACAAAACAGTGTGATTTAAAGCACGAATCGTATCAGAAGGTTTCTCCAGAGACTTGGTATTGATCATAATGAGAGATTATATCCTATAAAGATGCAATTACATTCATATTATTGATTGGTTTATCAGTCTTAAAAAGACTACATATGTACTTAATGAATGTATAACAGCCTATTCATATGGTGGATTAAGTAATGATATACATATGAAAATTCTTGAAAATTTTTAAAATGCTTGAAGCAAATATTTTAAAATCTCAAAAGTTATATTCTATTAAACTTCAAAAATATTTGTATGGATTAAACCAATTTGGATGTAGATGGTATAATTATCGCAACAAATATCTCTTAAAAAAAATATGTGAAATTTGTTCAAACATTTTTATTAGAATTTGAATTTATTATTATTGCAATATATGTTGATACTTTTGAATATTATTGGTACTCATGAAGATATTATAAAAGATATTAGTTATTTAAAGAATAACTTTACAATTAATCACTATAAGAGAACAAATTATTGTCTTGTCTTATAAATTAAGCATTTATCAGGAAAAAAATTTATTCATCAGTTAACATATACAAAAAAAAAAATTATATTGATAAAGTTTATCCATGAAATTTTTTAATAGTTGTTTGATTACTTGATATACAAAAAGGTCATTTTCATCTTCAATAAGATGGTAAAAAAATTATTGGTCCTGAAGTACTATGTTATAGTGCTATTGGGGCTATTATGTATTTTGTAAAATGTACAAGACTTGATATTATATTTTTCTGTCAACCTGCTGATAAGATATAGTTGTACACCAACTCCAAGACACTAGAATGGAGTAAAGCACATATTATGTTATATTCGAAACAACGAACATAGGGTTATTCTATGGCAAAGAGTCAATATCAGAGTTAGTTGGCTATGCAGATGTTGTTTATCTTTCTTATCCACATAAAGCTCTGTCACATGTTGTATTTGTTTACTAATGACAAGACTACTATATCTTGGTGATCTGTAAAGCAACTATTAACAACAACTTCTTCAAATCACTGCTTTGAAATACTCATGAAGCAAATTGGGAGTGCATTGGGCTGAGTTCTATGATTCAATATATTCAAGAAAGTTAATGACTATTTTTGATCAAAGATATCTCAACGATATTATATGAAGATAATGATTGTACAAATTAAGGGAGGCTACATCAAAGGTGACAAAACGTGCATATATTGCCAAAGTCCTTTTATACACATGAGCTCCAGAAGAGTGGTGATATTAATGTGCAGCAGATACGTTCAAGCGATAATTAGGCGAACTTATTGACTAAAGCACTACCAACTGCGACATAAGAGAAATTGGTGCACAATATTGGTATGTGTTATTTCAAGAATTTTTCATGTTAAATAATTGAAGTTATCAATTTCTTACCGAACGTATTTATGAGGGAAAGTCGCGTACTCTACTCTTTTTTCTTCACCAATGATTTTTTTCCATAAGGTTTTATTTGGTAAGGTTTTAACGAGACAGTTTTAACGCATCCACATCATTCAATGCTATACAAGAATATTATACTCTTTTTCCTTGGCTAAGGATTTTTCCCGCATGGTTTTTCCTAGCAAACTTTTAATGAGGCATATATCTTGTGTGGTGGTTATCCAAAGGGGAGTGTTATGAACCTGGTGCATAATAGATTCCCACCACTCACCATGGTAGATGGTTCCACCACCCTATTATTGTGATGGATGACACACAAATTCATTACCACAATTGTATGTGACTCTTCTATTCTCTATAAAGAGACACAAGTGAGAGCACAAGAGGTAAAAAAAAAAAAAAAAGAATACAGAAGACGAGAGAGAAAGAAGAAGAAAGGATGAGCAGAGGAAGAAGAGAGTAGATAGACGGAGCAAAGGCTCTGGAAAAATATTGAGAGAATAGCTGTATTATTTTGGGTAATTAAGAAGATCTATCCCTAATAGTTTCAGAAGAACTAATTTAACTATTATTTAACAGTTTCAGAAGAGCTAATTTTATTATATTCTATGTTTGGTTATTTTGCTTGTTTTATATTCTTTTAATTTTATAATAATTACTTATATTTGCCTAATCTAATAAATTCTACATATTTATCGTATTAATACACAAATAGATAGCATAAAATGGCAATAACAAGTATTAAAAGATGGTAGAATTATACAGCACAAGTTCACAGTAACTACTCAGTCCAGAGATCAACAATTTTAAGAAATTCATGGCGGCACAAGATACAATATGGTATTAGCAATGTTGTCTTTTCTTTTTTTTTCTTTTTCTTCTTTTCACACACTCACACAGACACACACACACACACACATATATATAGATCTAGCAAGCAAACGAGGTGAGCACTAAGCAAAATAAGCCAAATTGTTTTAATCGGACAATAAAGTTTGAAAGTGAGAAGAATACAGGGTCAACGATTTGGAGGATGGCTCATTTCTTTAATAAAACGAATGGATAATATTAAGAAAAATTTCTTTTTATCTTCCAAAATTTGATGGGGTCACCTAACCTACTACTCTCTACCTAGCGCCGCCCTAGGTGGCAGCAGCGGAGTGGGTTTTGTGATTTGTTTTCAATAGAGTTTTGGATCATAGTTGTCACGTGGAAATCAAAAAATGTAATATATAATTTAATAAAAATTTTATAAAATAATAAAATAAAATTTTCAAAGAAATAATATAAAATATGTGGAATACTTGTATGATTAAATAAAATATAAATACTACAGAATATTTATAGATTTTTATAAAAAAAATTATATATTATTAAATAATAAAATCTAAAAATGTGAAAAATATTAGAAATTATAAAAAAAAAAGAGTTTCTATAGAGTTTTCATGATTTCTTTAAGGGTTTTTGGCCAATTTATTAAAATAATGTTAGAATTTTAAAAATAATTCGGAATCATTTTTCAAAGATTTTCTTATAATTTTATAAAGGTCCCGTCTCTATATGGAAACAACTTTTTCGAGAAAGTGAGTTTCTCCTCTTGAAAAGAGTTCTCAAGTAACTATGTTTTTTATGGTGGCTGTTCACTATGATGAGCACAATGGGTGTAGTAGTGGGTGTTGGTGGTCGGGTGATTGTTTGTAGGGCAGCGATGTTGACTATATATCTTGACTTTAATGAAAATAAAATAATGTGTTAAAGATAGTTAGTGTGCATAACATCTTAGAACTTTAATCTCAATTAGGATTATAACTTGAAACTTGATATATTAGAATTAAAAGCTTATCAAGCATATTGAAGGTCATTGAACGATAAGTGATTGATTAATGAAGAACTTTATAACAAAATTACGTTCATAATATTATTTTGTAAAAATTGAAGGTGTTCAAGATGATGAAGATCTATACAAGACGTGAAGCTCTGCTTGAGAATTTTGAACATGTCTTAGAAGAATGAAAGTTATGTTAATTGAAGAACTCTACAAATGATTAAAATGAATTAATTCCATCTCAAAGAGATTGAATATGTTCTTGTAGATCAATGGACTTTAAAAAAGTCATTTCAAGTTTTGAAAGCCTATTATTTGGATAATTCTTAAAGAGTTGAAGACTTAGAAGAAGATTTGGTCTAGACTGACAAAAGTTGAAGTCTTTGCGCAAAAAGAGTCTGACATCTATATTTCAGAAGTTAACACATTGAGATAGTTGGGTTGAACAAGAAGTCTTTGGTAAAAATTGTCGACACCTTCATTCCAAAAGTCAACACATTAATCTAGAACCCAAAATCTTGAAAAATATCCAGAAAAAAGTTAACACCTTCATTCTATGGGTCAACACATTTGAACAAAGTCTTGATGAAGATTAGTGAAAGCCAAAAAAGTCAACACTAAGATTCCAAGGCTTGACTCCCTTAGGGCAGAATGATGAAGAACGTCGGCATTAGAACAAAAAGGGTCTATTCATTCATTCTAGAAGTCGACACCTAAAGCTCAATAACTATGTTTTTCATCGTTCTGTCAAGCCAAAAATGTATTAAATGCTTTCTCAATCACCACAAACAGCTAAAATTAATACAAAACTATAAATATAAGATAAACATAGTATTTATACATAAAAATACAAGAGTACAGGTGCTGAATCAAATATCAAAGCTATAAATTTTTGAACCCTAACTGATACATTCCCTTTGTCGAGTTATTGTGGTTAATTGCTAAGCTACACTTGTTTATCTATTTTTTGTAAGAGATACTCATTATATAAACTTTATTTATTTTACTTGGGTGAGTTTGTAAACCTGTAAGTTTGAATAATCTTAAAAAAACACTTACAAGTTTGAATAAAGTTTGGACAAAACTACTTGGACCTTAAGAGTTTGAGAATGACTCTTGTAAAAGTGAGTTGTAGACTTGAGCAACTAGTATGTACTGTATAAAGAATTTTTTGTATAGTGGATGAGACTTCCAAGTGAATCTTGGGGGTGAAAATGTAAGTCACATGTTATGACCGAATCTCAGTAAATCATTGTGTTCATTATGCTATGTTTTCTTTCCTCACATATTATAACTTTTTTGCATTGTTCACACATTAATAAGTTGCTATTTCATTACTTTATTAGTTTTCAATTACATTATTTACTATTAATTTTAAAAAATTCAACTCACCTCTATTTGGGTTCATATGCTCCTATGCGGAGCAACGGGCGATACATGCAATAGGGTTGGGGTCTATTTCCCCATCACCCTTAAAAAAATTAATTTTTTTAATATTAGTATTTACTAAAACTAATTAAATGAATAATTTGCCCTCTTATGTATTACCGATCCCATCGTTCAGTAAAAAATAAAGAATTCACTAGATAAAAAATAATAAAAAAAAGACAATAAAATTTTACAAAAATAAAATTACTGTGAAAACATGTGAGAGCAATAGTCCCATTCAAATTATAAAGAAGCCGAATAAAAAAGCTGGGAAGTTGCAGATATGACGTACGTAGTGTGGTTATTCAAATTTAGATATGAGTAGACATTTTGATTCAAAGGATGCTGAAATTATTTTATGTGATTTGTTTAATAACTAAAAATAAATTAAGTGGTATTAAACAATAACATAATGGACTAATATAAATAATAACACTAAGGGCTTGTAAACTTTTTGCATAAAATAAGCACTTGATGTTTGGTAACAAGTTTTTTTAGCTCACAATAAACTAATTTTTTTTTTACTTTTTTAGGCTAATGAGCCAAAAAAAAAAAAAAAAAGCAAAAATTTTGAAGCTTTTTTTTTTTTTTGTTTTTGCTTATTCTACTATAGTAAAACTTTTGAAAAATAATTAATTTTGAAAATTTAAAAAATAAATTAGTATACTACAATAATTAATGTTGAAATTTTTTTAACTTTATAAAACAACGCATATATGCAATTTAATTTACTTTGAGATTCGTTTGATTATTTTTGTATAAAAAAGCAAAAAAAATTCTTTAAATTAGTACCAAATACTCTAACCAAACTTTTTTTTAAACTAATTTATTCTTTATGTTTTATTAAATAAATTTTTTAATTTAAAAAAAAACTGTTTTCAAACAAACCCTAATAGAATTAATAGTGAAATTTTTGTGTACATATATTTGTTTAATTTTGAGATTTGAGCGGCAATTATAAAAGAACACATATTTGTGTATCTTTTGTCAAAAAAAAAAAAAGAAGCTATTAAGATTTTTATTTATTTATAATTTAAAAATTAACAGTGAAATTTTTGCAATGATTCCATTAGCAAAAATACATGAAGCCGCCACTGGCGACAAAAGACCAATAAATCCGGCTAAGAAATCCGCAAAATGGCGACAGAATCACGCGAGAGATTTGTACAATAAATGGATCATAATTGATGCTCCCATGTTGCACAGTAAAGTTTGGTGGACGTTGGGTGAAGTTATTAAATGTGATCCACCGAAGCTGACTATATAAATTCATTTGGAATTGCTAAGTTGGGTACAAGAAGAAGTCGCTGGAAGACCCACAACCATCGGAGTGAGTGCAACATTTATTTTTTTTTTTTTGTTCCAACGGAAAACATTGAGTGCAACATTTATGGCGTCATCAGTGGCTCTGTCCAAGTGGTAGCTTTACTAACAACAAAGTCAACCAAAAGCAGCCGCTTTGCTATCCCACAAAATGTGGTCCGCTGCCCAACCCATTTCACAAAAATTAGGTCCCTTTCAGTCCCTCGTTATCGGCCACCTCTGTCTCAGATTTCCTTCTTCAGGTTTACACCTCTCTCCCTCGTCTCTACATTTACATATATACATATATATATATATATATATAATTGTAAATCTGATGTGTGAATCTCTGTTTTATCAGAAGTGCATTGGTGGATTTGATGATTGATGCTTAGAAGACTAAGTGCATTGCTAGATCCATAACTATATATATGTATATATATATGTATAATGTATGCGTCCGCTGCCACAGCCACAGCTCACACAGCCATTCTTCATTTTACCACTGTTACTGTGATATTTCTCTTATGTGAAGTGTAAAAATAAGTAGACTCATTTTGAAGTAGATTCCACACAGAACGCCTCATTCGTTCCGCTCTCTGGGTTGTGGCCCTATAAACCCATATTTTTGTAGGCTGTGTCCTTACACAACATTCTTCATTGACAGGGGGCTAGAGGGGCACCTGCCCCCCAAATTTTCAGAAATTTTATTTTTGTCTACAGTTTTAAAAAAAAATTTTACTTTACCCCTGTCAAAATTTTTAAATACCTCTTATATTTTTAAAAACTCTATTTTGACCTATAATTTCATAAATGTCTCTCAATTTTTTTCTCTAAAAATTTTTCCTTAAATATTTAGTTTGCTTCAAAAAGACACTTTCATATATTAAATATATAAGTTTATATATATTTTATAGCTAAACAGAAGTTAAGTGATTATAAATTTTATCTTCAATGCCCTAGAGGAAAGTCAAGACCCCCTTCAGTGCCAAAATTTTATTAAATTGGCCCTTAGCGTTTGGATTTATGTTATGCATCACACAACTGATGTGCTAAGCCTCACAAAGAAAATGCCAAATGCACCAGTCCAAATGTTAAAAGGACAGTTGAAGCCTCCTCGTGGAAATTTAATTCAAGATCAGAACAAATCACTAAAGTTGTGTCTGGTAGAAGAAAATGGGAATGGGAATGAAAATAGAAATGACAATTATTCTCATTCCTTTGTTTGTTTGTTTAGTGAATGTAGAATGATCATTCTCATTCTATATTTTTGGTAAGATTAATTAATAATGTTAAATTGAAATAATTCAGCATAAAATAAGAAATTTTGATTTATATTAATGTAGAATATTAGAGTATTATATTTTGTTTATTAAATATTATCGGGCATTTAGTAATATTATGGCGGCGGGGGTGGTGGTGGTGGTGGTGGTGGTGAGTGATAGTAGTGAGTGACAACTATAGTGGTGGTCGTGGTAGCAGTGCGACAACAAAAGCGAGTGGTGGCAGGTGATGGCGGTGGCGATAGGAAGTGGTGGGTGGTGGCCCTGGGTGGAGCGGCTGTGAAGTGTGGTTATAGTAGGTGATTGAGAGGAGAAAAGATGAAGACTTGCTTTAAAAATAAACACAAAAAATAAAAGTACTTTTTTTTGTTCTCAATTTTTTCAAATTTTTAAAATTGTTTTCAAAATTTTAAAATTAGAACATGTAGACATAGTCATTTATAGGGAATGACCGTTTCAACTTTAAATACTGGTACCAAACAAAGAAATGAAAATGAAAGTGAGAATAGTTATTATATTAATTTCATTCCATTTTCTTGTACCAAATATAACCTAAGGAGATATAAAACAAACTAAAACTTGTTGGTCTGTATAATGGGGTAAAATGTTATTTAGAGTGTTTTCTAAATTAATTTTTAGGATTGAAAAGTATTGACAGACCGTTCACGAATTTGGCTCACATGATTTTCTCCGTTTACTTGTGCTTCTACTATAACAAAAACAATCTCGTTCATTGTGTGTGACGCATTGTTGGAACAAATATTGTATAAAGTTTTTCATATAAACTGTAACCATAATAAAGTGAAATGAAACATAATAATATTGTTAGACATAGTCTGTCTAATGTCTTTCATGTAGTCATCGTAAAGTGAAATCAACAACATTAAATAATGTGTGTGAAATAACGTAATATGGTATATTCAACAAGTCATATATGATGAAATAATAAAATATGCGATAAAGAGGAGATCGAGTCGAGTATTGCACACTCGTAACTTAAGATAGATTTGTCCCCTACAAATGTGCTCATGGGATTAACGGACTTCTATCTCCAGAATAAAATAATCACAATCTTAAAAAAGTAGCACTACAATATTCAAATCCAGCGAATTAACCTTATGATTCTACTATCTCAATGTATAGAATGAATGTAACATGTATGACCTAAAACAACGAGGAATTTTTGTCTAATTCTACGCAGAATTATGACATTTAATTCCATATAAAAACTTACGGCGTTTATGATAAAATCAATATGATATGATAATGAACAGACAGTATTTTCTACACAAAAAAATTGCAATAATTCTGTAGAATTTCAAAGCTGAAATTCACTACAAAAACACAGAAGAAAGTGATGAAATTTTCACAGAAATTCATCACATAGTATATGAATATAATCATCTGAAAACATGACGGGTAAAATAAAAAAATCAACTGGATAGGAACCTGGATAGAAATTTATACAGAATTTTTAAGTCAGAAACGAAGGCGAGAAAGGACTGATTGAACAGTCAGACCCTACTTGGAACAGTCGTCGGAATCTAGGTAGCACTTCGCCGGAGATACGAACGGAAGTCGTCGGAATCTAGGCACAAAATGTTGTCGACGGAGATCGAGAGAGAGGGAGAGAGAGACGAACGAATTATCTAGAAAAACTATGTCTGTTTCGGAGGGGGAATCTTTCTATATATAGAAAGAATCGCACCCCTTTCAAATGGTGCCAACCAAATGTGCCCTCAGGAAGGGTCGCAACCGTTGAAATTTGATTTAAATTTGAACCGGTTCGGTTCTACCCTGTCCATACTGTTATGGTTCAAACCACGTCCAAAAAACAAATATTAAATCGGCCCAAGCCTTTTTAATGTTATTTTAATTGCACCTGCACTCGCACTCGCACCCAAACCAAGCCGAGCCTACCGGCCGGACGGGCGGGCGGCGGCAGCGGTGTGCACATGTGTAGAGTATTAGGTCAACCCATGGGTTCCATAGGTTCTTCCCCTTCCACAAAAGTGAGGTGCCTCTTGGGGCCCAAATCCATCTTTAAACCTTGGCTTTATATACCCATCACTTTTTTCATAGAAAATCAATGTGGGACAAGCCTTTAGTTCCACCCAAAAACCATACTCATGGTGCCTACTTTGAAGGCCATTATCTTATTCAAACATCCATGGATTTGAGCAAGTAGTTGCTTGTTCTTCATCTCCCCATGGAGGAGAACACAAAGCATCTTGGACCCACTAAAAAAGACACGTGGGTCCTACCTTAACAATGACTCAAAGTTGGTGTGTTACACCAAATATTTCAAAAATCCCCCATACAAATGAGATTGTCTATCAAAACACAATGCACAAAGAAATACAAAAGCAAATATGTAAAATAGATAAAGTAAAGTGGAAAGTTACCGCATCAAGAAATGTGACTTTTGGCTTTGAACCTTACTTAGTGAAATACCATCGGGTTTATTGGTTGACCAGTGAACATGATGTCTTGAACTATTCTGCCGTTTGTATAAACCAAGACAATAGTACTCACACGGGTTTCTTCCCTATCTAAGGTTATTCTCGGTTGTGTTCATTTTGGCCATGAATTGTCCTGGTATTCATGAGTGCTCTAGAGAATTGAAGCCTTTACAATTCTCATAGAAGCGGCCCCCATCACACTCATATAGGTGATTTCTTGTAGAGTGAGTAGTTATACATACTCCACTTGGTAACCAAGTAATAAGAATCATTAAAAGCATAGGCTTTTTAATATAAGTATCCTATCATACCCGTTCTATATTAAAAGTTGTAGCTTATCCTTACAATATTCAGGTAATCAATATTTCACTATAGAATTAGGCAGTAGAACAATGTTCCCTATTGATTTACACTAAGTCTACCTTAATTCAGTTGTCCCGTTGAATCTAGATCTTACGATCTCCAGTCAACTAGGTTGGGTTGCCATTAAAGTAACTTTTAAGATAATAAGCTTTAATGCCTAATCCCCTCAATGAATGAATTTCAATCTCTTACCAGTCCTAATAGTAAGATGATCTCTCAATATCCTTTGATTAAATTATTAATCATTGAATAGTACATGCCTATGAATAATGACCTTTAACAAATATATTTGCCATGTTTTGTCATTATCGGGAATTCTTTGTCTTAAGACATTTAAGAAGTCACTTGATACTTCTTCCCTAGCTCTTGATTCCTGCGCAGAATTTGGCTATTTATTTCCATTGCGAGAATTTTCTAAGAAATTAAAGCATTTCTTGTAAAACTTATCCATTTATGGATTTAGCGTCTCCTAATCCTTAAATCCAGTTTTCATGTTATACCCTCTCTAGTACTTCTGGATTTATATGTGATCAGTGCTCATTTGTAGCACAAAACTATCACATTCCAGTGGATTAATCCTGAGTTTGAATAAATACTTCATTCCCGCCTGTCGCGCCCCGATTTTTGGGTGTCCAAGGTCCTTTCGGCTCGGAGACTCTAAAGCACAGAACTCTGTTACTAGAACTCATCATCCTAGAAGGACAAGTGCGACTAGGTTTGAAAATTGGTTTGACTAAGAGCTTTTTAGAAAAATAGGAATCGCCACCTAACTTTATTAAGGTGAGTTAGGACACCTAAAACTAAGTGTTAATCCGAAGATTAAACTTAGGGTTTCTTGGAAAAGGTTTTGAAAAACTCCCTAAAGAGAGGGTTTTTAAGAAAATAGGTTGTTTGGCAATCTTTTAAAATGTTTAAGCCCTTTTTTGAAAATAACTCCCTTTTGGTCTTTCGAAAACAGAAATCTAAGGTTCAGGGGTTGGTTACGTGTAGGGAAGATATCCTAAGATCATCACCCTACCCCGCCCTTTCGGTACCTACATGTCTAATCACCATTGGTTCACTCACTAGAATAACCGGTTACCATGGTCCACTTTATATCCACTTTAAAATTTTTGAAAAAGGGGTTTAGCCATCACTTTTTGAATAAACGATGCATGAGGCAAGTTTTGGAAGAAGTTTGAAAATAATGGGGGTTTTGAAAGAGTTTGGAATAGCAACTTTGAATTGATTGGAATTTTGGAAAAGGGATTGGAGTTGAAATAAAAGTTATGACCGCACCATTCTAGGTTGCCTACGTATCTCATTTGGCGAGAATCAGGTCATTCGTAGTTCGGGCAAGAGCTCGATAGAAAATAAACGCGTTAGGGCTTATGGAAGGTTTGAAGACACTTTGGGGTCTTTAAAAAGTTTAAGACACTTTGAGGTCTTTGGAAGTTGAAGACTCTTTATGGTCTTGGAAGTTTTGACTTGAAATTGGATGGTGGAGTGTTTTAAAAATATTTTGGATCAACTTGAGGGAGTTTTGGAAGAAGCTTTGGCAAGACTCAAGGGAAGTTGAAAGTGTTTTTGAAATCTTGTTTTGAAAACCTTGGAAGCACGACTTTAGAATGTTTTGATGAATTAGTTTTTAAAAGTGGTTTTTGGATGTGGCTGAGGGTTTGGAGTCCTAATATGGACAACCCTAGAGGTTGTTCTTGATATGTCACTTCTCCTTGGAATCCCTAACTATGAGAAGACTAGGGACACTTTAGGTTTGTGACTCTTTGAAAACACTTTTGGAAAAGTCTTGAAGAGGGAATGTAAAAACATTAGAAGAGTTTATGGAGTTGGGTTATTGAAGTCATGGGGTAGAAGGTTTTGGAGGAATAGGTTAGGAGGATAATTTGAAAGTTTAAATGATCATTTGAAAAAAAAAGGTTCAAGAGTTGGAACCTTGAAGTGTATTAACCTTGGTTGCGTTAACCTAGGGGTAAGAGTGACCTAAGGTTAACTAACTTGGGTTAGGCTAATCCTAAGGTTAAGGTGACTTGTGGTTAACTAACTAGGGTAAGGTTAACCTAAGGTGAGTAAACTAGGGTCAAGTTAACCTAGGGTTGGACAACTAGGGTCAAGTTAACCTAAGGTTGGACAACTAAGGTCAAGTTAACCTAGGGTTGGTCAACTAGGGTCAAGTTAACCTAAGATTGGTCAACTAGGGTCAAGTTAACCTAGGGTTGGACAAAGGGTCAAGTTAACTTAAGGTTGGACAACTAAGGTCAAGTTAACCTAAGGTTAGATTGGAGAGTGGTCTTGAAAGTTGTTTTGATGCATTCTTGGAAAAAGTTTTGAAAACAAAACATGATATGCAATGGACTTTGGTTGGCAATCTTTATAAAGATCATTTCCATGAAAATTTTGACTCTAGCCAAGAGTATGGTTTATATGGTTGGTGATTGGAGACCATTCCAAAGGAGGTTTCCTTATAGCCATTATAACCTATATCTTAACAAGAGTGGAGGTTTTAAAATTCAACATGATGATGACAATTTTTGGAAAATCATTTTTGGTTCAAAGATGGAGAGAATGCATTTTTGATAATCATCTTTTGAGAAGGATTTTGAAAACCACTTTTCATGGGGACCATTCCATCAAGAGAGGGTTCATATGGCCAAACAAAAGGGAGACCACTCAAGAAAGGGTTTCATGGGGCCATTCCAACCACTAAACTTGAGAGAATAGAAACCATAGAATTCAAAGAGTTTGAACATTATTCTTATGCAAGCATAAAGAGAAAAGGGAGTCATTCTAACAATTTAGAGCTCCTATGGCTAATATAAAGGGAGACCATTCAAGAGAGGGTTCCATGGGGCCATTTTAGCCACTAAATTTTAGAGAATGGAAACCTTAAAAATTAGGGAGTTTGAAAACAACTTTTGTGCAAGTTGAAATGCAATGATGCAAAAGTGTGAATTAGGGGGTAGAGAGGAATTTTCTAAGGCATGACTATTAAAGTCTCATCCTAGACTTCAAGGAGCCAACTCTTGGAATAATTTTTGAAAGAAATGTAGAGCTTAGAAATGGCATAAAATTAAGAGCAATGTAAGCATTGTGGAGCATGACAATAAGCATAAAATGAAGCCAAGCACACAAGACATGATCAAAATAGGAATATGCAAGAGGTCATGATTTATATACAAGGCTTTTAGGTTGCACCACATAAATAAGGGGCTCCTAGGCCATACCATCTTAAAGTAGGCTAGTGAGAGGTCCCCCTATACGGTGGCTCTCACTTGCTTTCCTCTAGACATGATCTAAGAGCCCTCTTGGCTTAAGCATGCAAAAAAGGGAGGTTGAAGATGGGGATTAAAATGGAGAATAGCCTAAGTAGGCTAGGAGGGAGAAGAGAAGAGTGGGGGAGAGCATAAATGTAAAAAGGATACTACCTTTTGCTTTCAACACATTTGTAGTCTTCAATGGATGTCTTGGTGGGAGCTTGAGTGACTTCAAGAAGGCTTGAGAGGCTAGAGTGGAGTGTATAAGTATGTATGAGGCCTTGTATATGGAGTGTATAGGCTTAGGAGGCGTAGAATCTAGCCTAAGTGTTGGAGTGGAGGAATATATGTAGAGATTCGAGTTTCTGAAGTGATTTCAGCAGAGTTTCGTATCAATTTTGGACCTGGAATATGCAAGGGGGGAGGCCTCTATTTATAGGCAATCTGGAACAGACCTTGCGCATATGCTACATGCGCATGGCCAAAATTTGGCCTTGCGCATGTAGGACATGCGCAGGTACTGTTCCATTGCCAGAATAACACGTGGCACCCTATGTACTGATTAAATCTCGACCATTGATCGAAATTCGGTCGATCTAATCAAAATTTGAGCGCATGTAGCATACACTCCATCATCGAGAAAGTTCGTCCAAACTTTGCCTCGATAATTGGGTCAATCGGGAAGGTTCTGGGGGAATCGGTCGCACTCGGGATGTTCTCCTAGTGCCCCCGATGAACTTTCATGTTTTCGAAAAGTTTGAATTATGTTTGGAGGTGAGTGATATCGTCTTGGGAAGTGTGCCAAAAAGGACACTTTTGCGGAGCGTCTGTGATACGCTCCGTGGGTGTTTGAAAGTGGCTGTTTTCATTTCATGTGATCGAGGCCTTCGAGAAGCGATCTACTCAATCGGACCGTACCGATGGAAAGTACTCTGGGAATACTTTCTGGAATTCCCAATTTTACGCATTTTTCAAGTCGTTTGACGGTGCGTTTTGATTAAGGAATCGGAGAAAAAATCAACCTTGGTGGAGTGTCTGCGAGACGCTCCAGGGGTTGCTGAAAGTCATGGTTTGCACACCGTACGATGGAGGGCTTCGGGAGGTGATCTATTCGATCAAACCGCATTGATGGAAAGATCTATGGACGAGCTTTCGAGAATTCCCTGATTTACGCATTTCTCAAGTCGGTTGACGGTGCGTTATAACCAGGGAATCAGGGGAAAAGACCATTTAGGCGGAGCGTTTGCGAGACGCTCCAGGGAACTTTTATTGCGTCATGTGAGCTTAGTGTCGTAGGGTGCTCCTTGGATTAAACAAGGACGTGTGGTGAAACCCTTTGTTTGAAATCCCAAGGCCGATGCTGTTTCGGGGTATTTTTTGGTTTTTAGGGGCAAAACAGTCATTTTGACCAAAGTTGGCTGGAAATGGTCAAGAATGGTCTGGTATATTGTGTTAAGCGTGCAGGGCTGTTTAGGGATGGTTTTGAGAGAGTCTTTTACCGTTCAGCAGGGTTTGTGCCGTGTTGAGACGTTCAGGGGCAAAATGGTCATTTTGACTAGAGTGAGCCGGAATAGGACCAGATTTGGACCAAATGGCGTGCGGGGGACGCTTGATGGTTTGACAATATTGTGGAAGGATGGACTTATCGTTTTGAGGGATTTTGAACTTTTCCAAAATGTGCTTGGAGGCCCAAGGGGCAGGTTTGTCATTTTTCACCAAGTCGGGCTAACAAGCGCCGGTGTTGACCTAGGTGTTGGTTTCCGAGACCGTCCGGTCTTGGAAAACTACCTGTGCGGTGTTGGTCTCCAAGAACGCCCGTTCTTAGAGAGCTACTTGTAGGGGTGGTGTTAGTTCCTGAGAACGCTTGATCCCAGAAAGCTACCTGGAAGGGTGGTGTTGGTCTCCGGGAACGCACGGTCTCGGAGAGCTAACAAATGACAGACATTCTACATTGGCGGGCTAGCAAGCGCCAGAAGTGAACCGTTTAGAATTTGATGAGGTGTTGTTCCCCGAGATTGCCCGATCCCGGGAAACTACCTGGATGGCATTGGTTTCTAGGACTGCCCGGTCCGGAAAACTGCTTGGAATAATGGCGCTTAAGGCTTCAGCGGACCCTTGTGGACCCGAGAAGTGACCAGTTGGTTGGATTAAAGATTGAAAGGCTCATCTTGAGCTTGCACGTGGTGTGGTGTTTGAAGACTACATTCGGTCGGGCCGAAGATTACCGAGCGGGCAAAAATGGGGTGCTTACACCTCCAAAATATGTTTACCCTTGTTATTTGCGTGAACTCATATCATGAAGTCACTAACGAGACTAGATCTCGTCACATATTTATTAAATATTTTAGTTTAGACTCTACTCCTTGAACCATTTGGATAACCTCGTTCTTAGATCCATCAAGCAAATCGTCTATTACCCATTTAGTTTTACCCCTATGTAAACTATTATTATGGTTCAAATATAACGAAACTCCGTGCATCTCTTTACCTTACTAAAGTTATCGAAGCTGCACTTAGTTTCTTTTCTCTTAAGATTTCACCTTTGACTTTAAAAGTTAAAAACATTCAGATCAGTCACTCTTTCCTTTATGTGTCTAGAACTATTTTTTCTTCCAACCATAGACTTAAGAGTCTTGGATCTCTTGCTTATTCATGAAGTCATTAAGACTCTTAGTGTGAAAAACAAATGCACAAGGAAGTCCATTCCTAAAGAATGTCTTACTTCTAGAATTAGGAAATATTCTCTCGAATGAATCTAGAGTATTAGACGGATTATTGTCTACCACGGCTGCTTAACCGCTCTTTCTTATCGGTTTGTTTTAACTCGTAAGTGCACGAGTGTGCGATGTAGCAATTAACTCGGTAAGACCGAGATCATATCCACAGGGAGCTAAATTTAGAAAATAAGTTCTATGATAAAAACTTAAGAGAAATTTATTCAGAAAATATTTGGTTCACAATGAATGTGAAATTTTCTTTGAAAGATGAATAGTTGTGAATAGAATTCAAATAACAATGCTTAAAATTACAAAAGAAATAAAAATCTTGGTTCAAAATCAATTCCGATGGTGGTGTATTAGTGGCTCCTTCAAGATATTTAAGATAAGTCAACCCAACATTAACAATGGTGATATTGGGTCGGAAAATATTATAACAAAGTTAAAAGAAATGAATGATTGAATCTTGCTTAGAAATGGAAAAATAGTTTCAAACTAGACAAGACATTGAATCAAGCAATCCCTATACCAAAACTGAGGTTTGTGCATAGAAATTCAAGATTATAACATTGCCTAAATGATTTTTGAAAATTCTTAATAATTATCAATCATCCATGTACAAAGTGAGAAGATAAATCATTGAGATGCATTAATACCTTAAACAGATCACCTCAACCACCATCATCCTTGATCTTGAACCAAGAAAAAGCTTAGCCAACAACCATTATGAAGAAAAATACTTGCATCAACATAAAATAAGAAGTTTTTAACATTGAAGAACCCAAATCAACAAAAGAAAGTAAAATACAAATTGCCAAGATTTTCGCACAAATCTGTCCTCTAACTTTGGATGAATTTTTCACCCTCTTCCACTCTGTTTTGAGATATAGCTATTAGACCGATATTTATATAACTTCTTGTCTACTTTCCAGCCCTGAAAAGAACAGGTTATTTGGACATCTGAGTCAAAAGTTATGGTCCAAAAACTAGATGTCTATCTAGCACTTTGAGAGAAAGGCAGATTTGGCCAATATTTTGAGCTGGCTGGTGGAACTCTTTATTCCATCTTTTGGACTATTTTTTTTCTTCTCTCTTTACCCCATAATGAAGAATTATTATCCTCCACTTCTTTCTAGCCATGTGCATGCTCTCTTTTTTCCATAACGAAGAATTATTGTACTCTAACCATGTGCAAGCTCTTTTTTCTCCCAGCAACTTCCTACAAATGAGCTTAAATTGGCCTTCAAATTTTGGGCTAAAGTTTGCACAATACATGGAACAAATTTGAGCTGAAGTTTGTACAAAACATAGAGCAAGTTTGGGCTTAAAGTGGATCATCTTTTAGCCTCTTCTTGGATTTGAAATGGGGCAGATTTTGGACACTTCTTTGAACCAAAATTTGCTTTAATCTTTGACTCAATTTCACTTCAATTCATTGCTCCAAATCCCGGCCTCGAAGATCTCTGAAATACTTCATTTAAGCTTTACAAATCTATCAAAACATTAAATCAAACTGCATTACCAAAGGCACACCAAACTATTATGTGAAACAAAATAAACGAATAAATACATATGAAAAACTACAAATTTAATGACAATTTTGATACACAATCACACCCCCCAACGAAGATTTTGCTTGTCCTCAAGCAAACCAAAACAAAAATAATTGTTATCTACTTTATTCAAATGCCACTTTCGTAGGATTCACGATTACATTTAGCGTATGCAATAAGATTTTAAACCCCTAGGTGGCCCTAGTGGACGAGTTGTAGTCTCATGAGGGTTGTCAGCGATGATACCCACAAACATCTTGAATTTCGCCTTCATCCGAATTTCAAGTCAACCTATTCATAACAACTCGAACAAGTATTAAACACAAAATACAGATTTCTCAAGTACGATATAAAGGACATGTATAGTTCAGAATACTATCAACTCATAAAAACATTCATAGCATCTTTACTCGGAGTGTGTGTGAATAAACTAACATGATCATTTTCTCAATATCAAAACTTAGGATCACTCGAATTTCTATCGGAACCATGATTTAACTCAAAAGCTCACTAGATATGCACTCAACAAATGAAACTCTCAGAAACAAGTGCATTTGTGCTCTCTCAACATTTGTATGCGGAAGAAGTAATGTAAACAATCCAAAAGGCCGCATACCAAGACCATGAAAAACGCTAAAACAATAGTACACGTAGTCTCATGAAAGAGTGCCAAGTGTTAGAAATCGGAATGTAACTACACCACCACATCTATTCACACATTCACAATTCAAACTATCTTATACTCAGGATCAATTAGGACTTCATTTTGGTTGCAATGTTAGGTAAGGAAAAGTGTATATAGCAAGGGTCAATCAAAAACTCATGTGTCCGAGAATGGGCTAAATAAAGCACAATGTGGTTTTTTCTTAATAAGGTTTACCACTTTTTGAGATGCACCCACCTCTCTTTCCTTCCATTACATACACAAGTTCACATCGCCTCTCAAATTTCATTTCTTCAAGCTTGCATTTGGATGTTCGATTTTTTTTTAATGCCCAAATGAACACTCCCTTCACTTTTGACTTTGCTCTCACAAATCAAACCAAGCCCATTAATCTCAAAGATACTTTTGGCTGAGGAGTTGGAAAAGTGGTTAGTATACAAAAGGCTCAAATTGGTGAACTAGGGATAAGTGTATAAAGAAAAGAAACGAACAAACTCAAATATCAAATATGACCTAAAATCCTTTCCCAAGCATGACACGATTTTTCAAGTGTTCATCAAATTCCAAATGTAACGGATGTGGCACAAATGATGAATTTCCGACAACTCAACTAAATCAGAATGAATAATGAGACCAACCAACAATAATAATGCGTTTTCAAGAAAAGTGCAAGAGTAGCTGTGATAAAACCCCTCCAAGAAAGAAAAGCTTACAACAAGGGTACAAGTCTCCACTTTGTTCCTCAAGATTTCTCAGTGATCCTTTATCATCAATTAAGACTATAGTCATGCAAGTTACGAGTAAAGTGCAGAAAGTCCGAGTATAGATGCCATAAGATAATCTAACAAGAAGTTAGTATAATGAGCTAAAATGCCAGCATATCAAAATTAGAAAATCCATAACTCATGCTTAATTACTCAAATGAATTACTATGATCATGTCGACTTTCAATTAGCATGAAGAATAAATCTTGTTTTTTTTTTTTGTTTTTTTGTTTTTTTTTTAACAAACCTTTAACAAAACAAACCTTTAACAAACCAACAAAAATAAAGGCCTCACCCCCCAACTTAAACAAGACATTGTCCCTAATGCATGAATCATGATAGAACAAGTAAATGCATGAGTCGGAAGAAAGAAAGAAAGAAAAAAAAAAAAATTACAATAAAATAAAACTAAAATATGTACCATGGTGGTTTATTACTTATGAAGCTTAAAATGGTGATGGATCTTCAAGATCCAAAGTCTCAATTTCAGCCACGAAATTTTCAAGATAAGGTTTCAATCAGTGGCCATTTACTTTGAAAACATTCCCGTTTTTGGGATTCTCTACCTCATAGACACCATGCGTCGAGATGGACTTTATCACAAATGGGCTAGTCCATTTTGTCCTCAACTTCGTAGGAAAGAGATGTAATCTTGAATTATATAAGAGAACTTTTTGACCAACATGAAAGGACTTTCTAAGAATGTGTTTATCATGCAAAGCTTTCATTTTTGTCCTTTGAAATTCTTACATTTGCAAATGCATCATTTCTCAATTCCTCTAATTCATCCAATTGAAGCTTTCTATGATTGCCAACTGCATTTTCATTGTCATTGAATTAGCGGATGGCCCAATATGCACGATGCTCAATCTCAATCGGGAGATGACAAGACTTTCCATAGACAAGCCTATAAGGAGACATTCCTAAAGTAGTCTTGTAAGCCGTGCGACAGGCCCACAAAGCATTGACTAGTCGTAGGGACCAATCTTTGTGGTTCGGATTGACCGTTTTCTCCAAAATGTTCTTGATCTCCCTATTTGCCAACTCAGCTTCACCACTAGTTTGTGGGTGGTAAGGAGTACCAACCTCGTGAATTACAACATATTTTCTCATCAACATTCCTATGGGTTTGTTACAAAAATGTTTTCCTCCATCACTAATCATAGCCCGAGGCATACCAAAACGAAAGAAAATATTTTCTTTCAAGAATTTGATCACAACTCGGTGGTCATTAGTTCGAGAGGCAATGGCTTCCACCCACTTTGACACGTAATCAACGGCCACAAGGATGAATTGGTAACCAAACGAGCTAGGAAACGGTCCCATGAAATCAATCCCCCAACAATTAAATATTTCCAAGACAAGAACGGGATTAAGGGGCATCATGTTACGCCTAGTAATGCTACCTAGTCGTTGGCATCAGTCACATGCAACACAGAAGGCATGGACATCTTTGAACATGGTGGGCCAGTATAGCCCACACTGTAAGATCTTGGCAGTGGTTTTCTTTGAAGAGAAATGCCCACCACAAGCTAATGCATGACAAAAAGAAATGACAATTGGAATTTCATGGTCGGGGATGCGCCTCCTAACAATTTGGTCAGGGCAATATTTGAACAGGTAGGGGTCATCCCAGAAAAATGTACGCACATTGCGCAAGAATTTTTGTTTGTCAAGTTTGGACCAATGGAAAGGAATCTGACCTGTGACTAAGTAATTAGCTATATCAGCGTACCATAGAGTGCCAATGTGAGAAACAGTGCCTGCAACAAATAGGTGCTCGTTTGGAAAGTGTTCATTAATTGGGGGGGCATCAAGTGCAGTCTCGTGGCTCGAAAGGCAAAACAAATGATCAGCCACCACATTCTATACTCCCTTTTTATCTCGAATCTCAAGGTTAAACTCTTGGAGTAGGAGAATCCATCGAATCAAGCGTGGCTTGGCATCTTGCTTTGTGAGCAAAAATTTCAATGCTGCATGATCAGTGAAAATAATAACATGAGACCCAACCAAATAAGACCTGAATTTATCCAATGCAAAGACCACAGCTAGCAATTTTTTTTTGGTGGTAGTGTAGTTCAATTGGGCTTTATTTAAGGTTTTGCTAGCATAGTAAATGACATGAGGCTTTTTGTCTTTTCTTTGCCCCAAAACAACCCCTACAGCAAAATCACTAGCATCACACATCAATTCGAATGGTAAAGACCAATCGGGAGCTTGCATGATCCGTGCGGTGGTCAACAAACCCTTAAGCTTTTCAAAAGCTTCTTAACATTTTGATGTTCACTCAAATTGGACATCTTGTGACAATAAATTGCACAAAGGTTTGGCAATGGTACTAAAAGAGTAAATGAATCTTCGGTAAAAACCGGCATGCCCTAAAAAGGATCTCACATCTTTGATAATCCTCAGGATAGACAATTTTTGAATGAGTTTAACTTTTGACCTATCTACCTCTATGCCTTTGGAAGAGACAATGTGGCCTAAAACGATGCCGTGTGTCACCATAAAGTGACACTTCTCCCAATTGAGTACAAGATTGCTCTCCTCACACCTTTGAAGCACTTTTTCTAAATGAATTAGACACAAATCATAAGAATCCCCATAGACAGAGAAATCATCCATAAAAATTTCTAAGAATCTTTCCACCATGTCACTAAAGATACCCATCATGCACCTTTGAAACGTGGCTGGTGCATTGCACAAGCCAAAGGGCATTCTCCTATATGCATAAGTACCAAAAGGAAAAGTAAAAGTGGTTTTCTCTTGGTCTTCTAGGGAAATCTCAATTTGGTTGTATCCCGAGTAACCATTAAGAAAGCAATAGAAAGCTTTCCCCGCCACTCTCTCAAGGACTTAGTCTAGAAATGGGAGTGGGAAATGATCCTTCCTAGTCACGGCATTCAACTTACGATAATCAATGCACATACACCACCCGGTTTGGATCCTAGTGGGCACTAGTTCATTATTCTCATTTTTCACCACTGTGACTCTCGATTTTTTTGAAACAACTTGGGTTGGACTAACCCATTTGGAGTCAGTAATGGGGTAGATGATACCCGCATCAAGCAACTTAAGCACTTCACATCTCACTACTTCCTTCATGTTTGGGTTCAATCGCCTTTGCATTTGTCTCACAGATTTAGCCTCTTCCTCAAGATAGATTCTATATGTACATAAAAGGGGGCTAATTCCTTTTAAATCAGTGATTGTCCACCCAATTGCTTTCCTATGTTTTCTCAATACTCTCAACAATTTTTGCTCTTGCTCCATGGTCAGTTTTGATAAAATTACAACAGGATATGATTCATCTTCCCTTAGAAAGGCATACTTAAGATCACTCGGCAAAGCTTTCCTTTCTGGTTTAGGGGGCTTGGCAAGGGATGACTCAACATTAGCTTGGGATGAATCCAAAGGCTCAAATAATGGGGTCTATTGACCCACTGACATGATAGGCATCGACTCTGGACAAGCTATAAGTTTCCTTTCTTCCTTATCAACACATTCCAAAGAATCAAATTCCTCATTATGAATTAGAATTCTCCCTAACAGATCTTCTGTCCATTCTCTCTCAAAGTGCTCTTAACAAAATGTTTGGATCAAATCTACCTCCCTAATGTCCTCATACTCACTAATTTGCTTGGAGACATTGAAAATATTCATCTCCACAGTCATATTCTCGAAAGACAATTTCATCACCCCATTTCTATAATTAATCAAAGCATTGTATAGGTTGGGTATCCAACACTATAAAGTCAACAAGGAAGTAAAATTTATCCACTTGAACCAACACATCCTCCACAATAACTCGGGAAATCTTAACTGATCTGTCAGCTAATTGAAGGGTGACACGAGTGGGCTTGAGCTCTCCTAAACCCAATTGTTCCTAAACAGTGTAGGGTAGCAAATTCACACTTGCTCCTATGTCCAACAAAGCTTGGTCTATCCTATGATTTCCAATGATACATGAAATTGTGGGACATTCGGGGTCCTTGTATTTAGGAGGGGTCTTCAATTGGATAATGGCACTAGCTTATTTTGTCAGGAAAGCTTGCTCTTTCACATTCAATCTCCTCTTGACCGTGCACAAGTCTTTGAGGAACTTGGCATAAGATGGGACTTGTTTAATTGCATCAAGGAGTGGAATGTTGACTTTCACTTGTTTAAACAATTCATAGATTTCAGAGTTCATGAGCTCATGTTTGGATTTCCCTAACCTTTGTAGAAATGGTGGTCGGGCAATGGACTCTAAATCACTCACTTCCACTCCAATTTTTTTTGAATCCTCTCCTTTCTCACACATCTCTTTCTCTTCTTCACCACTAGATCTCTCATTTCTCAATTGGATTCCCTCTTCACTCTCCCTAGACTTCTCCTCCTCAATAGCCCTAGGGATCCTAGGAGGTATAGTTTTGTCAATTATCTTCCTACTTCTAAGGATGGTGATTGCTTGGACTTGTTCATGGTTAGAATGCTCATCGGGTGAAGATTCACTCATGTTTACTTGGCCTCTAGGATTTAGCATTGGTTGAGCTGGAAACTTTCCTCTCTCTTGAACACTCAATGATTGAGTCAACTTAGTTAGTTGACTTCGAATGTCATCTAAAGCCCTATTGGTTTGTTCTTGAAATTTGTTGGCTTGAGTGTTAATTCCACCTTGAGTTTGCATGAATTGTTGGAGAGTATCCTCTAAGGATCTCTTGTGAGGTGGTCGGTATGTGTGGTGTGTGGGAGTATGAAATGGTTGGGGTGGAGGCTGAAATGCCTGAGGTACCGAAGGAACCTCATTTCTCCATCCAAAATTTGGGTGGTTCCTCTATCCGAGATTATAAGTATCGGAGTAAGGATTGCCTACTTGGCCTTGGTTTGGGAAGGGCTTTCTAAAATTGCTTGAATCAAAAGTTTGGCCATATAGCACTTCTTTGAAAGCTGGAATTGTTGGACAATCGATTGTCCTATGCCCCTTGTTCTCACACACTCCACAAGTTTCCTCTTGTTGCTCACTCACAACATGCACTTTTTTTAGCTCAAGAGACTCTACTTTCTTAGCCAATGAGGCTAGTCTAGCATTAAGGTCATCAGTCTCTTTCAATTGGAACTTCCCGCTTGATTGTGATGTGGTGTTTCTAGGCTCAACATGAGGTGGGAGAAAGGTCTCCCATTGCTTTGTGTTCTTGGCCAATTGATCAAAAAAATCAAATGCCTCATCTGGTTCTTTGTCATAAAACTCACCGTTACACATGGTTGACACTAGCTTTTTAAAATCCGGGGTAAGTGAGTCATAAAAGAAACTTACTAATATCCACATTTCAAAACCATGGTGGGGACAAGCATTCAACAAGGCCTCAAACTTTTCCAAAGCTTGGTGAAATGACTCATTTGGACTACAAGAAAATTTCATCATTTGACGTTGTAAAGCCGCAATCCTATGAGTAGGGAAATATTTTTTCAAAAACTCGATTTGTATTTCCCTCCATGTGCCTATAGACCTAGGACGCAAGGAGTTTAACCAAAGCTTGGCTTTATCCTTGAGACAGAATGGGAACAATCTAAGCCGAATAGTATCCTCGGTGCATGTCCTATCAACAAAAGTACCACATACCTCCTCAAAGTCTTTAATGTGCAAGTATGGATTTTCGGAATCCACACCATGAAATGTAAGAAGAAGTTGAATCATGCTTGGTCTTAAATTGAAGGCTTGTTATTGAGGGCAAGACAATACACGAAGGTGTGTTTTGTCTTGCTGGATGAAGATACTCCCTAAGAGTCCGAAAATTAGGTTGGCCATTGACTGGTGGAGGTCCGCCACCGTGAACACTCCCTTCTCCCTCCATATCTCCAACACTAGCCATGATGAAACACTAATATGATGACTATAAGGAAAGAAAAAAAAATAAAAGAAAAGTTAGGTCAAAGAAAACTCACTGTACTTCCAACTAGTAAGCTAAATTAGATTTTTTTTTCAGCAAATTTTTTTTCGCAAGGCAAGCGTTACAACAACAAACATTAGGAAATAATTACAATTGACATACACAAATGGCGGTTGAACTAGCCCTAATAGAAACAAAAAGAGGGGTAATTACCTCCTTTAAAAATAAAGACAAAAAAAATAAATAATCAAGAGGCGGTAAAACCGGCCGCAGTAAAAATGCATAAATGAAACAGGAGGGATTAACCTCCACAATTAGAAGTTAGATGTTAGAAGTTAGAAATTAGATGTTAGAAGGAGGGATTAACCTCCACAATTAGAAGTTAGTAATTACGTGCTCTACCAAGTCCAAAAGACGGTAAAACCGGCCGTAGTCCAATAATTGGCAGTCCAATCCACAATCCTTTGTTCCTAAGGTCGAGTCCACAATTTTTTTTTATTTTATAATCTGAACTATTAAAGAAATATTAAATTACAAACAATTAACCCCCAAGTTCATCACCATTGCTTGCTAGCTCCTCGGTAACGGCGCCAAAATTGCTTGACCGCTTTTACTTATCAGCTTGTTTTAACTCGCAAGTGCACGAGTGTGCGATGTAGCAATTAACTCGGTGAGACCGAGATCATATCCACAGGGAGCTAAATTTAGAAAATAAGTTCTATGACAAAAACTTAAGAGAAATTTATTCAAAAAATATTTGGTTCACAATGAATGTGAAATTTTCTTTCAAAGATGAATAGTTGTGAATGGAATTCAAATGACAATGCTTAAAATTACAAGAGAAGTAAAATTCTTGGCTCAAAATCAATTCCAATGGTGGTATATTAGTGGTTCCTTCAAGATATTTAAGATAACTCAACCTAACATTAACAATTGTGATATTGGGTCGAAAAATATTACAACAAAGTTCAAAGAAATGAATGATTGAATCTTGCTTAGAAATGGAAAAATAGTTTCAAACTAGGCAAGACATTGAATCAAGCAATCCCTATACCAAAACTGAGGTTTGTGCATTGAGATTCAAGATTATAATATTGCCTAAATGATTTTTGAAAATTCTTAATAATTATCAATCATCTATGTACAAAGTGAGAAGATAAATCAGTGAGACGCGTTAATACCGTAAAGAGATCACCTCAACCACCATCATCCTTGATTTTGAACCAAGAAAGAACTTAGCCAACAACCATTATGAAGAAAAATACTTGCATCAACATGAAATAAGAAGTTTTTAACATTGAAGAACCCAAATCAACAAAAGAAAGCAAAATACAAACTGCCCAGATTTTTGCACAAATCTGTCCTCTAATTTTGGATGAATTTTTCACCATCTTCCACTCTGTTTTGAGAGATGGCTATTAGACCGATATTTATAGAGCTTCTTGTCTACTTTTCAGCCCTGAAAATAACAGGTCATTTGGACATCTGAGTCAAAAGTTATGGTCCAAACACTATATGTCTGTCTAGCACATGGAGAGAAAGGCAGATTCGGCCAGCATTTTGAGCTGGCTGGTGGAACTATTTATTCCATCTTTTGGACTATTTTTTTCTTCTCTCTTTACCCCATAATGAACAATTATTATCCTCCACTTCTTTCTAGCCATGTGCATGCTCTCTTTTTTTTCCATAATGAAGAATTATTGTACTCCAACCATGTGCAAGCTCTTTTTTTGCGCAGCAAATTCCTACAAATGAGCTGAAATAGGCCTTCAAATTTTAGGCTAAAGTTTGCACAATACATGGAACAAATTTGGGCTGAAGTTTGCACAAAACATAGAGCAAGTTTGGGCTTGAAGTGGATCATCTTTTAGCCTCTTCTGGGATTTGAAATGGGGCAGATTTGGGGCACTTCTTTGAACCAAAATTTGCTTCAATCTTTTACTCAATTTCACTTCAATTCATTGCTCCAAATCCAGGCCTCGAAGATCTTTGAAATACTTCATTTAAGCTTTATAAATCTATCAAAACATTAAACCAAACTTCATTACCAAAGGCACACCAAAATGTTATGCGAAACAAAATAAACGAATAAATACATATGAAAAACTATAAATTTAATGATAATTTTGATGCACAATCAATGGCATTCACATGCACAACTATGTTCATGCGAACTGGAAAATACACACTCACACTATTTTACAACTTAGATTACGGATAACTTGATCTATAATTATGTCGGTGTTAACACAATGTTCTGTGGGGTGTCCTAATGAGAACGTGTGTTAGAGAAAACAAAACTTCCCTCCACATTTCTTGGATTATCCAGAATTTAACAAAGTAGTACACATCAATTCAATTAAGAGTTAGATTTCATTTTTCCAGCAACCAAGTTACTAAATCAACTAGGTATTTATAGACAGGCAAATCTGGACATTAATCTACCTCATCACCATGTCCAATACCTTTTCCTCGTTTACTACATTTGTTCTCACACTTATTTAAACATTATAACATGTGCGTTGATTACTTTAAGTATACTATTTCGGTAGTACCACTAAGAACGTGGATAACTATAAGTATACTCTTCAATGGTACTTTCTTAATTTCATTATATTTCAAAGAACACTATGAAATACAATCAACACATGACAATTAACATAAAAGTTAGATATGTCATTACCATCACAAACATAGATATACAAAGATACATATATGGTCACTAAAAGTGTTTCAAGTTAGCTACTAACTAAGTTATGCAGTTAAACGAGTTATGATATAAACACATTAACTAAACCCTAACATGAGACTAGTAAGGGCCAGGCGATTCTCCTGAAGAGGAACTCTCAATCACTACCAACACAGGATCAAGCATCCTCTTCTGCGCACGCTCAAGGGTGTTTGGCCGATAAGGAGAGTCTACATCATGAGAACCCTCGGGTTGTGCTAAAAGCCTCAACCTCTGGAAATAAGCGGGACACGAAATGCTCTTGCAAGTAGTGCATCGAATCTTCCCATAGTAGTTTTAATAGCAACTCAGTCCTGCCTCATTCGGTCCAATCATCTGCCCTCGCAAAATAAGCAGTGCAACTAGCCTAGAAAGAACAACGTCCTCTGCACTATGAAGATGATACATCGTGTGTAACACAGGAGGATCCACTAGTTGTGCAGGATTCTCTGACTCATCCTCACCAAGCCAGTTCTAACCCACCTCTTCCCAAATATTCATCATGTGAACTGCAAACACATGGTAATATTCTTATGATTAGAAATCATAGAATAACACAAATTTAATTTCTTACAAGAAATTAAATACTCTAGCAATTAAATTTGCTAATATAAAAAGTATTATATGCCCATATTCTTAAGGTTAGAAATCTTAGAATAACACCATTTTAATTTCTCAAATGAAATTAAAACCTCTAGCAATAAAATTGCTTACCCACAAAGTCATGCTTTCAACAAAAACCACTTAAGTATGGCAAGACAAATAACATGTAGCATTTAAGATACATACAGATGTACTAATACAACTTATCATACTAAACATGCAACGGAAATAGAACTTTAACAAATTAACAACCACTATACAGGTTAAGTTCATCACAATATTAGGATCCATGTCAATTGCTATGCAATACGAAACTCAAGTTTCTAGATTTGTAACAAGTTCATTTTAGAGATAAACAATCGCTTTCTAAGTGGCAAATAAAATTAAATTTGGTGCCTTAGAACATGAAACCTTTATGTTAGCGTCAAATTTAATTTCACACATGACTATGAACATCCTATACTCAACAACACACAACCACATGTCATTTCACAGTAGTACTACATATGGAAAACTTATACAGGTAAAAACAACGAATCTGTCTTAAGATTGTTGGAACAAATATTGTATAAAGTTTTCCATATAAACTCTAGCCATAATAAAGTGAAATGAAACATAATGATATTGTTGGACATAGTCTGTCTAATGTCTTCCATGTAGTCATCATAAAGTGAAATCAACAATATTAAATAATGTGTGTGAAATAACGTAATATTGTATATTTAATAACTCATATATGATGAAATAATAAAAATATGCGATAAAGAGGAGATCAAATCGAGTGTTGCACACTCTTAGCTTAAGACAAATTCATCTCCCACACATGTGCTTATGGGATTAACGGACATCTATCTTCAGGATAAAATGATCACAATCTTGAATAAGTAGCACTACAATATTCAGATCCAGTGAATTAAGCTTATGATTCTATTTTCTCAATGTATAGAATGAATGTAACATATATGACGTAAAACGAGAAATTTCTGTTTAATTCTATGCAGAATTATGACATTTAATTCTATACAGAAACCTACGGTGTTTCTGATAAAATCGATATGATATGATAATAAACAGATAGTATTTTCTACATAGAAAAACTGCAGTCATTCTATAGAATTTCAACACTGAAATTCACTACAGAAACACAGAAGAAAGTGATGAAATTTTCACAGAAATTCATCACACAGTATATGAATATAATCATTTGAAAACATGACCGGTAAAATAAAAAAATTAACCGGATAGAAATTCGTGCAGAATTTGTAAGTCAAAAACGAAGACGAGAAAGGACTGATTGAACAGTCAAACCCTGCCTAGAACAGTTGCCGAAGACCGAGAGAGGGGGGGAGAGCAACGAACGAATTATCTAGAAAAACTGTGTCTGTTTCGGAGTCGCACCCCTTCGAAACGGTGCCAACCAAACGTGCCTTTATGAAGGGTCGCAAAAAGCCTTTTTAATTGCACTCGAACTAAACCGAGTCGAGCCGGCCGGGCTGCGACGTGCGCCTATGGAGTATTAGATCAACCCATGAGTTCCATAGGTCCTCCCCCTTCCACAAAAGTGGGGTGCCTCTTGGGGCCCAAACTCATCTTTAAACCTAGACTTTGTATACCCATCACTTTTTCCATAGAAAATCAATGTGGGTCAAACCTTTAATTCTACCCAAAAACCATACTCATAGTACCTACTTTATAGACCATTATCTCATTTAAACCTCCATGAATTTGAGTTAGTAGATGCTTATTCTTCATCTTCTTATGAAGAAGAACACAAATCATCTTAGACCCATTAAAAAGAACATGTGAGTCTCACTTTAACAATGATTCAAAATTGATATGTTACATCAAATATTCCAACACGCATTACATGAGAAATGCGGGCAAATTATACTAATGGTCTGTCTTTTTGTAGGTTAACCTCCATTTCAATTTGATACTGACCGTTTTAATTGCAATAAATTTGTCATTTAATTTAGCAAAATATGTATAATGAGTCCAATGGATGACTTGTCGTCAGTTATTCGTTTGAAAATAATCACATGCTTTGCACACGAGGGACATAATGGTCATTTTAACTCTTTCTCATCTTCCACTGCTGCTGCATCATCTTCTCCAATGAACGTTTCTGCAAGTGTACCTATTATGCTTTATTTCTTCCCTTTTCTCTCGTTACTATGTTTCCTCTCACAGTGAGGACTACAATAATTACAGTTGATTTATCCACAAACATATATTCCAGCAAAAACGATTGTGAAGTTAATTAGCTCAACATGCAGGTTCAGGATAAAAGCAATAACAAACCAAGAACGAGACTCATCAAATATTCAGGGGGTTGCAGATCCAGAGATGAGCGGGAACAAGCAACTAGAGAGGTAAACAACTAACTAGTACTTCGATTCCATTTTTTTTTTTTTTTTTTGGAATCACTTGGGCATGTAAGAACCAGGGAGGTTGATTATGATTCGTTTCGATTTGTGTGGTTGGCGTTGTATATATATATGGGTACGCGGTGGTTACAGGTGCAAACAAGGGTATTGGCCTAGAGACTGTTCGCCAGCTCGCGATTTCAGGCGTGGTGGTTGTGTTAACAGCCAGGGATGAGAAGAGAGGTATGGAGGCCGTAGCCTCACTCCACAAGTCGGGTTTGTCGAATGTAGTTTTCCATCAAGTTGATGTTCAAAACCCAGATAGCATTGCCTCCTTGGCTGAGTTCATAAAAAAACCAATTTGGAAAGCTTGATATCTTGGTAAGACAAAACTTTGGCTTTCTTTTTCTATTTGTATGTCTTCTGGGTGATAGATGGTATTCTTACAACTGATGAGACCAACCCAGATCAACATATCGTAAATGGTATTAAGCAACTTTTTAACGTAGTCCTTATACAGCCGATCAAGCAATTAACACTACTTTAACATTCTGCGCGCAGGTAAACAATGCTGGAGTTTCTGGAGTGATAGTTGATGAGGATGGCTTAAGGGCCCTAAATGTAGATGCTAAATCTTGGGTAAGCTGGTAGCTGTACATGTAGATCATTATATATATATATGTTATTATGCTAGCTAGCTCTAGCTGCTGCTTGTATTGAGCATGCACCAGCTATATATACATAAATATATAGGCACTTGTAATTAATTAATCCTTGGCTAACCACAACTTCAACTTCACAGCTGTCAGGCAAGGCTACCAACGTAGTTCAAAGCGTGATTAAATCAAGCAGCGAGAAGGCTGAAGAATGCTTGAATATCAATTACTACGGCTGCAAGAGAGTAACGGAGGCTCTTCTTCCACTGCTACAGCTTTCCACTTCAGGAGCAAACGTAGTGAACGTCTCTTCCCTCCGGTCTGAGTTAAGGGTAAGCAGATCGAACGTCACCATTAATGTCATCATCCAAGATATTTTCCTGTATGTAAGAGACTAATTGCAGGGTTTCACATCTAGTAGGAAAGAAATTAAATAATTATGTGGGTATGCTTGATATTAGGAAGCATACCCATTAGGGCTTTCTACTCCCACTCCTCCACCAAGGTATAAACGTAGAAAATGAATTATTTTTTAAAATTTTTCATATGATAAAAAGAAATTAGTTGTTTTGTGAAATTTTTTTGTTATTTTCATACATATACACATTGAAAATCATAGAGAAACAATTTATTGCCATGCTCCTGCTTTCTCTCTTCGTAATTATTTTTTATTTTTAAATTACCATTTGCGTAGCGGGTTCCTAACGAGCAGATCAGAAAAGAAGTTGGGGACATAGAGACAGTGACCGAAGAGAAATTGATAGGATACTGGGAAAATTTTTCCATGATCTGAAACAAGATGCCCTCGAAGCTAATGGATGGCAGAAAATGCTGCCTGCTTACAGCATATCGAAGGCCACGCTGAATGCCTATACGTGACTTCTTGCAAAGAAATACCCTAAGATGCGAATAAACTGCGTTCACCCTGGATATGTTAATACAGCTATCAATTGGCATACAGGACCAATGACAGTGGAAGAGGGAGCTGAAGGATCAGTCATGTTGGCACTTCTACCTGCAGAGCGAGGTCCTACCGGTTGCTATTTTGATCGTAAAGAAATTGCTGAGTTTTGACTGCTTTTTTTTCTGTTTTTTTTGTGTGTGTGTGTGTGTTAAAATTGGAGTAATAATATTGGATATGGATCTGTGTTCAAGAACACAATTTGGTAACCATTATGTGTGTTAATGCACATCTCTGTAAGTCTGGTTCTGTGTATTTTTCTTTGATCTTAGCTTGGAAATGTCATACCACAGAGTGTAATGGCAAAATAAGGTTTTCCCAGAAGAACAAATGATTACTAATTTGATATCGAAACAAAATTTGAAGTAACATACCAATTTCATCCAATCTTTCAAGCTTAGTTGTTAAAATGTCGATGTAGATTATACAATCCTATATATGATCTTACTATCTATTGTGGCAAAATCGATTTGGATCTTAAAGAAATTTTTTTGAATGTAGGATTGTACGATTTTAGTATAAAATCTTACAGCCAGTTTCTGATCAGTAGAGTAGTATCAACCCAATGCATGTTTTGCAAATTCCAATGCCTCGATCTATTGCCTTGATAGGCCCATATACCTTGCCATCTTCGGCTCCCTGCATGAGTTTTATTGAGACTTAAAAGGAGTAAAAAATTTGTGAGGGAAATAGGGATCCTGAATATCAAGGATTATCAACGAGGATTCCAGCTGCCGTAGTATCCACCTTGAATATATAATAAACCACTGGTCAATTACATTTCAGTGAATACAAATTAATAGTCATATTTCACATCGATGGTATATATATATATATATATTGTCAAAACCAATATCCATATTGCAATGAATGGGAATGTAATTTGACTGTACAGTTTCGTAGCCAAAAGAGAAGTCTTTTGCCTCCTGGAAAGAGATTATTAATTGCTTCCAGGATGAGAAACGGAGGTGATATATATTCCAAAATGGGAAAAAAAGACGATCAAATGCACAAGGGAATTAATTTTGTACATAAAAGCGTGTTCCAAACTGTTATATTTCTTAAAGTTTGAGAGCAATGAGTTAATATTGTCGTGAGTGACAACTGCAGAAAGCTAGGGGCAAGAAATGAGGCAGTTCAAAGTGATCTACGGCTAGGGCATAAAAATAGTACCGCACCGTCTGTTAATTTGTTGCACGTACGTGTGGAATGCTAGGAGGGTCTCCAACCCACCTTCAAATTTTTAAATTTGAAAGTGAGTTACAAATTTGTTCCTCTAACTCACTTTTATTTTTTAAGAAATTTGAAGAAATAAAGGTGATTTTCATTTAGAGCCTTTAAATTTGAAAATTTTTAAAAGAATTTGAAGGTCATTTCATTTCACTATTCATGTGAGTCAAAAATACTAATTATGTGAAACCCTTGTACTAATCATTGTTTTATATCTAAAAATGCATTATTTACTATTTAAATAATATTTTAATAAATATTTAATTTTATTTTACAATTAATTCATTAATTTTTTTACTTTATTAAATATTTATTTAATTTGAGATTTTTTATATGTGGAATAAATAAGTTATTTGTATTTTAATTGATTTTATTTTTCTTGAAATTATTATTTATATATGAAATTAATAAATTATTTTTATTTTACTGATTATTTATTTATAGTAAAATTATTTTACTACTCCACCTTTTCATTTTGAATATTTTTTTTTTTTTTTGCATATTTAAGAAGTAATCATTCTATTTCTACTAGATTTTAATGATAATTAAAGTTTTAACATCCATTGAAAATAGAAAATAATTTCAACTTGAATAATAACAAAACGATTGCATTAAAAATGACCTTTCTGGATCATTCACTAATACTTGAAGATCATATTATACTTTAATTATTGTTAAATATATTTCATTAGTTTTTAATGGGTTTTTTTTGTTTTTTAAATTTTTAATGTAATTTAATTGGTAAGTTCATGGGTAGATCATTTAGTTTAAAAAATATTAAATAATTTAATTTTAATTAAATATGTGATAAAGAATTATAATTTAAATTAAAATATAGTAATAAATAATTACATTTTAAATAAAATGAGCACAATATGTCATTTTTTACTTTTTTTTTAACATAAAGAATGGTAATTTGAATAATGAATAGTGAAATGAAAGTTGAGAAGATTAGAGTAATAATGTGAAAAAGTAGAACTCATAAACTTTAAATTTAAAGAAGATATCAAAATAAAGATTAATTTGAAGGCTTTAAATTACAGATGCTCTAAATAGTGTCCCTCAACTATTACTGTTGGACACCAACACTGTCTCCGTCATGCTTTCTGAGGCGGTACCGCCTCTGCAACCATCATGCCAGATCGTTTTGACTACTAAAATACTTAGAATCTCCTGTTGATCCCCACCGATGCATATCGATATAAAATGGTTGCTTTGCCTTTTGGGTGGTTATTTTCTTTCTTTGCTTTTCTCCCCCTTTCCCTTTTCCTCCAAGTAAATAAGAAAAAAAGGTAATAATTTTTCCTTCAATTCTCTTTTCCTCTCCTTGTGAAGATCCGGTCAAAAAATCCAAAAGAAGGTTGGGTTTTTTTTTAAATTTCATGAAAATTTTGGAGACTTTTGGTTATTATACAAAAAATAGTTTAAAAGATCAAACATATTCTCTCTCTCTCTCTCTCTCTCTCTCTCTCTCTCTCTCTCTCTCTCTCTCTCTCTCTCTCTCTCTCTCTCTCTCTCTCTCTCTCTCCCACTTCTTAAAGGTTTTGTATTCCTCTGGACAAGTGTTACGTGGTGATGGTTTCAGTTTGTGATATTGGCGAAATCCTAGGTTCAATATTTAATAGGTAGGGGGTTACATGTGAGTTTTGCTATTATATTAATATTTTTGAATTATTTATATAGTTGGGGTAGAAATCAGGCCTACAGCTTTGTGGATTATTAGATATTTTGAATGAAAATCTAGAGTTTTACCATATTTAATTACTTGATAAAAATTGAGTGTCATAAAATAATTTAATCATATAATTGGCTTGATATTTGTGTGTTTCACATGTATGTAAGTTATATTTAAGGTGTTGGTTGGTTTAAATGAATTAGTTACAGAATTTCAGTTCGTGACATAATAAAAAATGGGCATAAAATTAATGATTAAACATGTTTGAATGTTTTGAATAATTATAAGAGACTATGTTATGAATTTGGTGAGTTGGATAATGTTGGGTTTGCCTTTGTGGGATATTTATCTTGGTTGAACACTTGGGTTAAAGTCCATCGGTAGTTGCGCATGGGTTTGAAGCCTTGGCTCTAGAATTTGCATTAGAATAAAGACCTAGTGCCTCATTTGACGAGATTTACGCGTCCTTTGGGTACGGCCCATAATATGTTAAATTATTGAGAAACACATGTTCCTTGAATGATATCCCATAAAGAGTAGAAGAAGTTGTAGGTGGAATTGTATTCCCTCCTCAGTATGACCGGTCACATGCATACACTTGCATTGGGTTGGATTTGGGTAAGTCTGTATATTTTTTTTATTTATTTATGCATTTATCATTTCAGTTTTGGTCTTATATAGTTTATTTAATTTTGTTGCCATTGGTGACTGGATTGTTTTGTGAATTGATGTTATAAGTATTTGATCTTCATTTAATTTATTCATGTGTGCGCTAGTATCATATCATTGGGCATTGGGTTGAGAGTTAGGATAAAGAAACTACACTTTTTTACTTTCTTACATTCTTATCTGTACAATTGCATATATCACTTCATTTTTATTAGCTCGATAGCATAACCTTCTTCTTAAGTCATGGAAATACTCACCCTACAACAGTTATAGGTGGGCCTTCAAGCAACAGACTTGAGGACTGGAATTAGAACATTGGAGGTCTATTTTATATTTTGACCCCATCTTGTTATATTAGTTTATTTTAGTTATTTTACTTTTAAGTTAAATTATATCTCTATCTTTAATTTGAATTTCATTCGAATAACTGTATTAATATTTTATTGCATTCAGAGCAAATACTATGACTTAGTTTTGCTTATGATTTAGTTTGAAGGATGAGTTGTGGATGTAAAAATAGTGGATTGAAATTTGGGATGTGGTTGGAGTTTGAATATTTTAAAAAGTGATATTTTCTTTAAAACCATGTTTTAAACTGGCTTTACAAAATCAAATTTGTTCAAAATACGAATGGATCCACGTAGTTTTATTTCAAAAAATTTTAACATAAAAACAATTTTTAAAATGAATTTTAAAACCTATTTTGACTAAAATCTAACGTGGATCCTAATTTTGACTTAAATTTTTCAACATTATACTTTTATTCCTTAAATCTTGACTTTTGAAAAACTACGACGTGACAATTTAATATCAAAACACTAGGTTCGAATACCTAGTGACCGTGAGGAGAGACTTTGCCTTGATGTAGGTTTGTATATGCGTGTTTCATGCATAGCATGTGCTTGGTTGATTGAGATTGATATTATTTTGTGTACTATACATATTTTGAGGATACTTGGATATATGAGACGGGTTATATGATGAATGTGATGTAATTAAAAATAAGTATATGATATATGCTCTATGTAATGTAGGGAAGTGATAGATGAGCTATATTGTGTCGTATTTAAAAATGTTGGAAAAGTGGTAACTTGTTTTGTGCTATGTGCTAGGAGTACAATGGCATGACATGAATATAATTTGGTAAAGGTGACATATTTGGACTGTATGTCATAATGTAAAATTGTTAAATTTGTAATGAAAATGTATGAAAAGTTATGAGATGTGTTTAACATGTTTATTGCTAAAGTGAAATTGCAAGGATGTGGGTGTAATTGGTTGTGAATGATATATTCAAAGTTTGGGTTTAAAACTTGCAAAAGTGATGCGTCCAAAACATAGGGGTATGGAAATTAGGGAGATCGAATAAGATGGTCACCTTGTTAAGACAATATTTTGTTTAAACTTGTTAGTTTGAAGATACTTGTACTTGAAAGGTTGTATACATGAGAATTGTAAACTTTGAGACTTACTTATTATAGTTTGACAGTTGTTATGTAAAATTTTATAGTAATTAGTTTTGAAAAGTTTGACGACATTACAAATATTAAAATTAAGAGCAGAATATAATTTAGTTTATTTGTAATTTGTAATATGTTGTAATAAAACTTGGTGGCGTACTGTTTAACCTATTTACTAAAACTATGTTTTGTGTAACGGTTGTACCTCGACCCTCATAACTCCCTAACGCTTTTGTATTTTTTTGAAGTTATTTTAATGAGAGATACTACTTCAAGTTAGCTTTATTTTGACTTATCATAGATATGCTATGGATGGAAATTGAGAGAGTTATGTAATTTTTCTTTCAAGATACCAGAATTTGACCAACTTGCATTATTTTAATCATAACTCGATGTGTAGCTAATCTTTTTGAGTGATTCAAATTGAGTTTTAAAGTAGACATGAGTTAGATCATTTTTGGAGATTTCTAAGATTTTTGGCCTTATATATTTTTCTAAAATGAATTTTAAAGTTGAGGTTGATGTGTAGAATTTTTTTCATTTGCCGAGTAATTTATTTAGTTAATGTACTTGTGTTATTTTTACCATTATTGTTAATTGGCTAGTTTTAACAATATTTTATAAATAATTTTTCAAAAATAAATAAAATAAAATAAAAATTCTTACTTGGAATTAATTAGACTCACTTATTTCCCTTCCTCTATTTTCATTTCTATTAATCTTTTGTATATGTATAAGTTGTTATACTTTGTTTCATAAGTGGAGTGAGTTGCATTCATGATATGTATGATCGTTGTATAATAGGTGGGGCAAAAATTATATTAATTAATTGGAGTTTGAAAGAATTTGAGATAGTAATAATTATGTGCCTATACAGTGTTTAATAATATACATATATATATGTGTGTGTGTGTTTGTGTGTGTGTGTGTGAAGTTGTTATTTATTATTATAATGTTTGGTTTAAAATTGCATACAAGATAGAGTGACATATGGGAAGAAAGTTGAAAACTTAAGCTAAATGCTGAATAATTTTTGTTGAGAATGTTAGTTTGTAACCCCTACAAATTTGAAACCTCAATCAATGGAGCATTATTGTGGACTATTGCCTAGTAGGTGTCGAACAAGTTGAGTTAGTTAATTTTAACTCATTTATTTTAATTAGGCCGTGTACAAAAAATGGGTGATAAAGGATGAGAGTAATAAAAAAAATTACCGATACTAAAAGAAATGGGAAATGAAATACTTGTTAATTATGTGTAATGTGAATTACCATAAGTTTGATGTAAAGTGTTGATGATTGCGATTTGCTTTGTATTATAGCATGTGAACAAATATTTTAATGATGTTATAAGCTTGAGAGTCCGTTGAAAACTCAGTCAATGTGCATAAGTATTTGAGTTTGGGTATTACGGTACATGAATGTTGTAGGCACCCCATTTTTGCCCGCTCAGCAATCTCCGGTCAACCGGACCCAGTTTTCAAACATCACAACACATGCAAGCCTAAGACAGGTCTTTCAAACTCCAATCCAGTCAACCAGTCATTTCCCGAGCCCACAAGGTCCTACGGAAGCCATAAACACCATCATGCCCTTAGGCATTCCAGGCAGCTTTCTGAGATCGAGTGATCTCGGAAACCAACGCCATCTAGGTAACTTCCTGAGATCGAACGATCTCGAGGACCAACACCTTATCAAATTCCAGACAGCTCACTTCTGACACCTGCTAGCCTGCCAATGTAGAATGTCCGTCATTTGGTAATTCTCCACGACCAGGCGCTCTCGGAGACCAATACCACCATCACAGGTAGCTTTCTAAGACCAAGCGTTCTCAGAAACCAACACCACCCTACAGATAGCTCTCTGAGACCGGACAGTCTAAGGGATCAACACCGCACAGGTAGTTTTTCGAAACTAGGTGGTCTCGGGAACCAACACCTAGGTCAACACCGGCGCCTACTAGCCCGACTCGGTGAAAAATGACTAAACCTGCTCCTTAGGCCTCTAGGCACGTTTTGAGAAAGTTTCAAATCCCTCAAAACGGTAAGTCCACCTTTCCAAAGTATTACCAAGCAATTAGGCGTACTCAACACGCCATTTTGTCCAATTCAGGTCCCGTTTCGGCTAACTCTGGTCAAAATGACTGTTTTACCCCTAGAAGCTCTAGCACCGCACAAATCCCACCGAACAGTGAAAAACCCTTCCGGAATCATCCTTGAATGACCCAGCACGCTTAACATTATACTCCAATCCATTCCTAACCACTTTCAACTAAACTCGGCCAAAATGACCATTTTGCCTCTGACAACCCAAACGCGCCCCAAAACAACATCGGTCCTAGAATATTGAATGGAGGGTCTTGCATACACCCTTGTTTAACCTAGAGAGGACCTTACGACTCTGAACACCCCTGACTCAATGAAAGCCCCCTGGAGCGTCTCGCAGATGCTCTGCTAAGATTACCTTTTCTCCCGATTCCCTAGTTATAACGTACTGTTAAACGACTTGAGAAATGCATAAACCAAAAAATTCCCGAAAGCTCGTTCATAGGTCTTTCCAGCAATACGGCTCAATCGGAGAGATCGCCTCTCAAAGCTCCTCATCGCATGCCTCAAAAACTTCTACTGTCAGCAACCCCTGGAACGTCTCACAGACGCTCTGCCAAGAATGATTTTTTCTCCAATTCCTTGATTATAACGCACTGTCAAATGACGTGAGAAATACATAAATTAGGGAATTCCCGAAAGTATTTTCAGAGTACTTTCCATCGGTACAGTTTGATCGGAGAGATCGCTTCCCAAAGGCCTCGATCATGCGGCACACAAACAGCTATTTTTGAACCCCCACAGACCATATCACAGACGCTCCGCAAAAATGGGATTTCATGCATACTTCGTTCAAACTTTGGGCGCATGTAGCATGTAGCATGGAATCGTGGCCTTCATTCTGTGGAACATGGAATCACAGACGCTCCGCAAAAATGCGATTTCATGCACACTTCGTTCACACTTCGATCATGCGGCATGCATGTAGCATATACTGGAGTGCCACGTGGCGTATGCTACATGCGTACATGGAATGCCACGTGGCCTTCATTCTGTGGAACAGTACCGGCACATGTAGCACATACGCCTGTGTAAATTTTACATAAGTGCATGTCCTACATGTGCCAGTGTCAAAAAATTCGCCTATAAATACAAGCCTCCCCCTTTACATATTCAAGGATCGAAATTGAGAGTGAAGCTCTGCAAAAATCGCTCCAGAACCTCGAATTCCTATATACCTCTCACACTTCAATCACTTAGGGTAAATTCCATTTCCCCCTAACCCATACACTTCACCTACATAGCCTCTCATGCCATAGAATACCTCCTTCCAACCCCTCAAGCACACTTAAAGCCATCCTAGCTCAAGTCAAAACATCCATAAGAAGATTGCAAGTGTATTGAAGGAAAAAAGTGGTATTTCTTTTATGTTTTTGCCTCCCCCACTCCTCTCTTCTTCCTCCTAGCCTACTTAGGATATTCTCTATTTTAATCTCCATCTTCTACCCTCCTTTCTTGCATGCTTGAAGCAAGAGGGCTCTTAGTTTATACCTAGAGGAAAGTTAGTGAGAACCATCATGTAGGGGGATCTCTCACTAGCCTACTTTAAGATGGTATGGCCTTGGAGCCCTTTGATTATGTGGTGTAGCCTAAAACCCCTTATATGAATTCATGACCCCTTTAGCATATAGTTATATAGTTCATATTTTGCATGCTTGGCTTTGTCTTTATGTTTATAACCATATTGATCAAGTCTTCACTATCCCCATTTATGTGTCATCTTCAAGCCTCCTATTCAAATGTTCTCTTAAAAGTGGTTTAAGAGTTAGCCTCTTGAAGTTTAGAATGAGACTTGTAAGCACCCCATTTTTATCCGCTCGGCAGCCTCCAATCCGTCCAGACTTGTATTCAAGTCAATATGGACGTACGTCAATCTAAATCAACTTTCCAAGTCTAATCCCGTCAATCGATCGTTTCGCGGGCCCTTTGGGCCCAAATAAAGGCAAAAGGACCCAAATGCCCTTGGGGGCATTGTTCGGTCAAATTCCAGTAAGCACGCATCTCGAAGACGGTAAGTTCCCTTTTTCAATTCCAATTCCAATTCCAATCCCTCCCTCAAGAAAGTTGATTCCTCGAGGCGGTAAGTCTATCCTGTCTGGCACGCTTCCGAGTAAACTCTTTTGAACGGTAAGTCCCTTCAAACCCGTCGACCGAGACGAGACCTCAGGTCCCTTAGATGGTAGAACGGTCCACCTTTGACGCTTGCTAGCCAGCCAATGCAGAAATGTCCGTTTCGGCACGCCTTTTGAGAAAGTTAATTTCTCAGGCGCTAAGTCCATTTAGTAGCTTCCCGAAATCAGGCAGTCTCGAGAATGATCGCGAACCGTCGGAGTAGCGGAAGTACTCGTAAACAAGTCGAGATAAGGAATTGCCAACAAACCCCTGTATCACGGGACCGCCATCGAAGTAGCAGAAACACTCAAAACCCAGGTCAACACCCGTGCCTGCTAGCTCACTTCGGTGAAAAATAACCAAACTGCCCCTAAGGCCATTTTTGGCACATTTTTCGAGAAAGTACCTAAGTTCTCAGAACGATAAGTCCACCTTTTCAAAATTGTCTTAAAAGCAATCCGGCATGATTAGGTGCCTTCTAGTTAGTTTCGGGCCAATTCCGAGACTTTTCGATCAAGATGACCATTTTGCCCCTAGGCATTCGAGTGCCCCAGAAACCACATCGGCTCTAGGTATCAAACTAGTAACCTCTCGAGAATTCTTTTTATAGTATTCCCGACCCTTCCTTACCTTTTCGAGTCATTCCGAGTCAGTTCCAGCAAACCCAGTATAAAATGACGGTTTTGCCCCTGGTGGGCTGATCGCCTTTTCTAGCCACACCGACTTTGGATATCAAACTGGTAACCTTTGGAAATATTCTAAATAATGTTTCCAAACCTCGAGTCTTCTTCCAGGACATTCTGAGTCCGTCCAGGTAGCTTTACAGCCCGGTTGACCGTTTTGCCCCTAATAGCCCAGTTAACCCTTCCAACACATCTTGACATCACTCTTCAAGTCTACTACCCCCGGGACACTATTCTAAGTATTTCTGTCCCTTTTCGGCCTGTTGGGTACTTCTCGGCCCTTTCAAATCATTCCCAGACCTTCCAGAGTCATTCCTAGTGAAGCCAGGCTAAAAATTGCATGGTAGTCACTAGTACAGGCACCAAAATCTTTGAAGATACATTGCTTGCCGACTTAAAAACTTTCCTAAGTGGCTGGCGCCACTTTTAGTGGTTCCATAAGGATTTTTGGCCTAGCGCCACTACAACAGGCACCAAGTCATTCTTCTCTCTACAAATACAAAGCCTCCTCCATTGTGAAAGGAGTTTGCAAACTCAGTTTAAAAACTCTCCTCTTCGATATACAGAGCTCGTAGCCTTCCTAAACTCTAGTCTTCTTTAGGTCTCCCTAAACCCTAGCCTCCATACACAAACCCTAGCCCCCATATACAAACCCTAACTCTCATATACTCCCATACACTCATATACACTCATACACTAGCCTCCAAAGCCTCCATTGAAGACTTGAAGTGCTGCAACTCCGAAGCTCCCGAAGATCAAAACAACTCTTGAATATCAAGGCGAAGACCAACGTGAAGCAAGGTGTAGATCGAATTAGAAGAAAGCAAGCAAAACAACCCGAATAAAATAAGACACAAAGTAGGCTCTCTATTTAAGTTTACGTAATTCCCCACTCTCACTTCTCTCTCTAAACCCACTTGGGTTTTTTTCTATTTTAATCTCTCATCTTCTTTCCCCCCTTTCTTGCATGCTTGAAACAAGGGACTTCCCAGTCCATGTGTAGGATTAGGCTACTAAAGGTCACCATGTCGGGGGCTTTCTTTTAGTCTAACTGGAGACCACGTGGGTTCGGCCCCCTTGATTATGTGGTGAAGCCTTTAACCTTGTATGTTCACGACCCCAACTTGCATTGTGCATATCATGATCTTGCATTCTTCCAAAATTCATTTTCGAACTCGTTTTCAAAACTTACATTAACATCGTTTTCAAACTTGCATCAAAATCTTCTTTTTCAAAACTTGTTTTCAAAATCACAATCCTAGGGTGATTCTAGCCTTTTCATGGTTAGGGTTGCTTTAGGAAAGTGTTACATTTATAGTGACCAATATGGTCCATATTTTCAAATCTTTGTTGTTTTCAAAACCACTATCTTAAAGTGGTTCTAACCTTCTTATGATTAAAATCGCTTTAGGAAAGTGAGATATTTTTGTGGCCTTTCTAAAGACTCTATTTTCAAAATTCGCTTTTCAAAAACTCTTTTTTAAGATCTCTTTCCAAAACCTCTCTTTTCAAAAACTCTCTCAAACTGTTACTTTCCAAAATCCCTTTTGAAAAACTCTCTTTTCAAGTTTACTTTCTAAAAACTCCTCTCTATGATTGCTTTCCAAAAATCTCCCTTTCTAAAAGCTCACTTTCCAAAATCTCTTTTCTTAGAGTTCAAGTCAAACCCTAGAACCCACGATTAGGAAACCCTAATTTCCTTTCTCAAAACATGATTTCCACTTTTGCCTTAAAACCTAGGTTTCCAAAATCTTCCCTTTTACATAAAAAATCTTAAGTTTCCAAAAACCTCTTTTCTACGATAAAACTATAGTCTTCCAAATCTAGGGTTTCTAAAACATCATCCTACCAAATCCGTGAAAAATTCAATCTTCCCTTTAGGAAACCAAATCCAATTTTCCATTTAGGAAACTAGATCCTATCCTCCGTTTTTGGAAACAAAATCAAAACACCTCTTTTAGAAACAAAATCCAATCCCTTGTTTTAGGAAATAAGAATCTCAATCCTTCCAACTCCAAATCTTTCTTAATCCACTCCTTCCTAATCTCATACTTTCCTAAACATTAGGTTTCCAAAACTTAAACATTTAAATTTTCCCTTAAACTTTAAACTTCTAAATCCTTCTTAGTCTAAGCTTTTCCTAATTCAACTCTTTCCAAAAATCAACTCTTTCTTAAAAAGAAAACTTTCCAATTTCAAAACTTTCCAATTTTAATTCTTTCATAATCTTTCCTAAAACGAAAACTTTCTTAATTCGAAACCTTTCCTAAAATGAAACTTTCCTAATTCCAACTTTCCTAATCTTCCAAGTCTAATGTTTGAGTCAAATCTTTCTTGAGTCTCAAGTCTTTCCTAAATCTTATCTTTCCTAAGTTTAGGTTTCCCGAAACTCTATCTTTCCAAATCTAGTCTAGGTTTTCTTTCAAGGGTCAAAATCCTCTTTCAAGTTCAATTCTAGTTCTAAGTTCAATCTCTCGATCTTCCAATCTAAATTCCAATTCAGTTTCTTTTTTCAATCAAAATCTTCTAGTTTCAATCGGACCCTTGTCCGAGCTACGACTGACTTGATTCCTCAAAAATGATACGTAGGCAACCCACATGGGTGCAGTCATAACCTTTTTCAAATCTCTAATTCCATAACTTCTTTCCAATTTCCAATTCTATGTTCTATTTCCAACTTCCAATTCCCAAAAATCTACTTTCAATCCTCAATTTCAATTTCTAAACTTTCTTTCCAATTTCAAACTTCAATTCTTCTTTTCCAAATCTATTTCCAAATCAAATCTTTCCATTGCACTTGCATATCATGCATCATTCTTTTAAATATTCTTTTTTCTAAAGTGGATAGTATTGGACATGTATTAGTTGAAGACTCTCATAGGTGAATTTAGGGTGAATAGACATGTAGGTACCATAAGGGCGGGGTAGGGTGATGATCTTAGGATATCTTCCCTACACGTAACCAACCTCCGAACTTAGAATCACTGTTTTCGAAAGACTAAATGGAGTTATTTTCAAAAAAGGGATTAAATATGTTCTAAAGGTTGTCAAACAACCTGTTTTCTTAAAAACACTCTCTTGAGCAAGTATTTTCAAAATCGTTTTCAAAAATCTTAAATGTAGTCTTCGAATTGTGCTTAGTTTTTAGGTGACCTAAGTCACCTTAATCAAGTTAGGTGGCGACTCCAAATGTTTTCTAAAAGCCCTTTATTCAAATCAATTTTCAATTCAAACGTAGTCACACTCATTCTTCTAGGAGGGTGAGTTTTAATGAGAGAGTAGAGTATTTTTCCCGCTTGTGTGTGTATTCCTTGAGTGCGAAAAATTTGGGCGCGACAAGACTCTAATAAATCATGCCTTAGGAAACATCCCCATTAACCCCTAACTCACACTTTTGCATCTTTCCATTCCAACTTGCAAAAAAAATGGTTTTCAAGCTCTCTAACTCCCAAAGTTTTTATTCTTTCAAGTTTAGTTGTTGGAATGGCCCCATAGAACCCTCTCTTGAGTGCTCTCCCTTTTATATTGGCCATATGTTGCGCTCCGATTTTTGGGTCCAAGGTCCTTTCGGCTCGGAGACAAAAGCGCGAAACTCTATTATTAGAACTCATTCTCCTAGAAAGATGAGTGCGACTAAGTTTGAATTTGAAATTGGTTTGACTAAAGGGCTTTTTGGAAAAACAGAAGTCGCCACTTAACTTGATTAAGGTAAGTGAGGACACCTAAAACCAAATATTAATCAGAAGATTAAACTTAGGATTTTTGGAAAAGGTTTTGAAAATTCTTTCAAGAGGGGGTTTTTAAGAAAATAGGTTGTTTGGCAACCTTTGGAAAGATTTAAGCCCTTTTTTTAAAAATAACTCCATTTTGGTCTTTCGAAAACAGAAATCTATGGTCCGGGGGTTGGTTAAGTGTACGGAAGATATTCTAAGATTATCACCCTACCCCACCCTTTCAGTACCTACATATCTAATCACCCTTTGTTCACTCACTAAAATAACCGGTTACTATTATCCACTTAGAATCCACTTTAGAATTTTGAAAACAGAGTTTAGTCATCACTTTTCGGATGAATGATGCATGATGCAAGTTTTGGAAGAAATTTGAAAACATGGGAGTTTTGAGCGAGTTTGAAATAGAAACTTTGAATTGATTGAAATTTTTGAAAAAGGGACGGGAGTTGAAATAGAAGCTATGACTGCACCATTTTAGGTTGCCTACGTATCTCGTTTAACGAGAATCAGGTCATTCGTAGTTCGGGCAAGAACCCGATAGAAAATATGCGCATTGGGGCCTTTGGAAAGTTTGGAGACACTTTGAGTTCTTTGGAGAGATATGAAGACACCTTGAGGTCTAGAGAGTTTTAATTTGAAATCGGATAGTGGAGTGCTTTGAAGTAAAACCTTGGAACTTTTAAAAGGGGTTTTGAAATGCTTTGAAATGTATTTTGAACAACTCAATGGAGTTTTGGTAATGCTTTTGAAATAACTCAAGAGAGTTTGGAAAATGCCTTGAAGTTTTGTTTGGAAACCTAGGAGGTATGATTTTGGAGTGTTGAAAAGGTTTTCAAAAATGGTTTTTGAAAACACCTAGGATTTCGGAATTCTAATATGGACATCCTTGGAGGTTGTTTTTCATATATCACTTTCCCTTGGAATCCCTAACCATGAGAAGGGTAGGGACACCGTAGGGTTGTGAGTTCTTGAAAGTATTTTTAAACATAGAGTGTAGGAGTCTTTAAAAAGAGTTATGGAGTTGGTTTTTGAAATCTCATAAGAGTAGGGGTTTTGAAAAAATGGGTTATAAGCATAGCTTAAAATTGATAGATCATTTAAAAGGGGTTCATGAGTTGGAACCTTGAAGCATACTAACCAAGGTTGGGTTGACCTATGGTTAAGGGTGACATAAGGTTTACTAACTTGGGTTAGGTTAATCTAGGGTTAGGCAACTAGGATTAAGTTAACCTTGGGTTGGATAACTAGGGTCAAGTTAACCTAGGGTTGAGTAACTAGGGTCAGGTTAACCTAGGGTTGAGTAACTAGGGTCAAGTTAACTTAGGGTTGAGTAGCTAGGGTCAAGTTAACCTAGGATTAAGTAGCTAGGGTCAAGTTAACCTAGGGTTATGTAACTAGGGTCAAGTTAGTCTAGGGTTGAGTAACTAGGGTCAAGTTAGCCTAGGTTTGGATTGGAGGATGGTTTGAAAGATGGTTTCATGCTCTTTTGAAAAGAGTTTTAGAAAACAAATCATGTTATGCAAAGGACTTTGGTTGACAACCCTTTTGAAAATTATTTCCATGAAAATTTGACTCTAGCCAAGAATATGGTTTACATGGTTCGTGCTTGAAAACCATTCCAAGGAAGGTTTCTTAAGGCCATTATAACCTTTATCTCGACAAGAGTGGGGATTTCAAGAATCAACGTAATGATGTCAACTTTTGGAAAACCATTTTTGATGCAAAGATGGAGAGAATGAATTTTTGAAAATCATTTTTTGAGAAGAAGATTTTGAAAAATTATTTTTAAAGGAAACCATTCCAACAAGTTAGGGTTCCTATGGCCAATGTGAAGGGAGACCACTCAAGAAAGGGTTTCATGAGGCCATTTCAACCACTAAACTTGAGTGAATAGAAACCTTAAAAATTAGATAGTTTGAAAATCACTTTTGTGCAAGAATAGAAAGAGAAGGGAACCATTCTAACAATTTAGGACTCCTATGGCCAATATAAAAGGGAGACCACTCAAGAGAGGGCTCCATGGGCCATTTCAACCACTAAACTTGAAAGGATAAAACCTTGGCAGTTAGAGAGTTTGAAAACCATTTTCATGCAAGTTGGAATGCAATGATACAAAAATGAGAGTTAGGGGTTAAGTGTGGGCTTTTCTAAGGCATGGTTTCTAAGGTCTCATCCTAAACTTCAAGGGACCAACTCTTAGAATTCTTTTGAAAGAAAAATGGAGCTTGAAAGTGGCATGGAAATAAGAATAATACAAGCTTTGTAGAACATGGTTATAAACATGAAAATGAAGCCGAGCACACAAGACATGATCAAGATAGCAAAATGCAAGGGGGTCATGAATACATACAAGACTTTAGGCTACACCACATAATCAAGGGGCTCTTAGGCCATACCATCTTAAAGTAGGCTAGTGAGAGATTCCCCTAGTGGCTCCTACTAGCTTTCCCCTAGGCATGAACTAAGAGCCCTCTTGGTTTCAAGCATGCAAGAAAGAGGGATTGAAGATGGGAATTAAAATAGAGAATAGCCTAAGTAGGCTAGGAGAGAAAAGAGAAGAGTGGGGGAAGACAAAAATGTAAAAGAAATACCACATTTTGCCTTCAATACACTTTTGATCTTCTATGGATGCCTTGACTTGAACTTATATGACTTTAAGTAGGCTTAAAGGGACTGGAAGGAGGAGTTTAATAGTGTATAGGGCTATGTAGGTGAGGTGTATGGGTTAAAGAGAGGTGGAATTTAGCCTAAGTGTTGGAGGAGTGAGATGTATGTAGAAATTCAAGGTTCTAGAGCAGTTTCAGTAGAGTTTCACATCAATTTTCGATTCTGGAATATACAATAGGCAAGCTGGGAGGAGGCTGGTGCATGTATTGGCACATGTAGCATATACGCCAATACTGTTCCATTGCCACCATGCCTTGTGGCACTCAGTGTACTGATTAAATCCTGACTGTTGATCGAACTTTGGTCGATTTGATCAAAATCTGGGCACATGTAGCATACGCTCCGTCACTGGGAATGTTCGTTTAAATTTTATCTCGATAATTGAGCCAACCGAGAAGATTTCGGGAGAATCGGTTGCATCCACGATGTTCTCCTAGGGTTTCTCGTGAACTTTCGTGTTTTCAAAAAGTTTAAATGGTGTTTGGAAGTGTGAGATATCGTATTGGGAAACTTGCATAAAATGACATCTTTGCGAAGCATCTGTGATACAGTCCATGGGGTTCGAAAGTAGCTATTTTTATGTTGCATGATCAAGGCCTTCGGGAAGCGATCTCTTCAATCGGACCGTACCGATGGAAATTAATATGGAAATACTTCTGGGAATTTCCTGATTTATGCATTTCTCAAATCGTTTGACGGTGCGTAACAATTAGGGAATTGGGAGAAAGGTCAGTCTTGGTGGAGCGTCTGCGAGACGCTCTAGGAGTTGCTGAAATTGTGGTTTTTGAGTCATACGGTGAAGGGTTTTGGGAAGCAAGCTATCCGATCAAGCTGTATCAATGGAAAGATCTATGAACGAGCTTTCAAAAATTCTCCGGTTTACGCATTTTTCAAGTCATTTGACGGTGCGTTATAACTAGGGAATCAAGAGAAACGGGAATTTAGGCGGAGCTTCTACGAGACGCTCCAGGGAACTTTTATCGAGCCGTGAGTGTTTAGCGTCGTAAGGTCTTCCTTAGGTTAAACAGGCATGTGTTACAAGACCCGCTGTTCAATATCCTAGGACTAGTGTTGTCTTGGGGCGCGTTCGGGTTGTCAGGGGTGAAATGGTCATTTTGACTGGATTGGGTTGAAAAAGGTCAGGAATGGACTGGAGTGTTATGTTAGGCATGTCGGGCCATTCAGGAATGATTCCGAAAGAGTTTTTCACTGTTTGGCCGGATTTGTGCAGTGTTGGGGCGTTTAGGGGCAAAACGATCATTTTGATCAGAGTTAGTCGGAATAGGACCGGAATTGGACCGGATGGCGTGTGGAGTACACCTAGTAGTTTAGTAACATTTTGGAAGGGTGGGCGTAATTTTGAGGGATTTTGAACTTTCTCAAAACGTGCCTATAGGCCCAAGGGGCAGGTTTGGTCATTTTTCACCGAGTCGGGCTAGTAGGCACCGGTGTTGACCTAGGTGTTGGTTCCCGAGGCCACCTGGCCTCAGAAAACTACTCGTGCAGTGTTGGTCCCTAAGACCGCCCGGTCTCAGAGAGCTATCTATGGGGTGGTGTTAGTTCCTGAGAACTCTTGGTCCCAAAAAGCTACCTATGAGAGTGGTGTTGGTCTCCAATAACGCCTAGTCTTGAAGAACTACTGAATGACGGACATTCTACAATGACGGGCTAGCAGGCACTAGAAGTAAACCATCTGAAATTTGATAAGGTGTTGGTCCCTGAGATTGCCCGATCTCGGGAAGCTACTTGGATGGCGTTATTTTTTGAGACCGCTCGATCTCGAAAAGTTGCCTGGAATGATGTTTTATGGCTTCATTGGGCTTTGCGGGCCCGGGAAGCAACTAGTTGACTGGATTGGAGTTTGAAAGGCTCATCTTGAGCTTGCATGTGTTATGATGTTTGAAAATTGAGCCCGGTCGGGCCGGAGATTGCCGAGCAGGCAAAAATGGAGTGCTTACACCATAGGAGCCCTAAATTGTTAGGATGGTTCCCTTCTCTTTTTATTCTTATGTGACAATGATTTTCAATCTCTTTGATCCCTAAGGTTGTTATTCTTTCAAGTTTAGTGGTTAGAATGGCCCCATGGATCCCTCTCTTGAGTGGAATCCTTTTACATTGGCCATAGGAACCTCAACTTGTTAGAATAGTTTCCTTTGAAAAATGATTTTCAAAATCTTCTTCCCAAAAATGGTTTCCAAAAGTTCATTCTCTTCATCTTTGCATTAAAAATGGTTTTTTAAAAAGTTGTCATCAATGTGTTGATTTTTGAAATCCCTACTCTTTTCAAGATAAAGGTTATAATGGTCCTAAGAAAACCTTCTTCGAAATAATTCTCAAGCACCAACCATATAAACCATATGCTTGGCTAGAGTCAAATTTTCATAGAAATGATCTTCAAAAGGGTTGTCTACCAAAGTCCTTTGCATAACATGATTTGTTTTCTAAAACTCTTTTAAAAAATGCATAAAACCACATTTCCAAACCATCTTCCAATCCAACCTTAGTTGTCCAACCCTAGGTTAACTTAACCCTAGTTGTCCAAACCCTAAGTTAACCCGACCTAAGTTAGTTAACCCTAAGTCACCTTAACCCTATGTTAACCCAACCTTAGTTAGTTAACCCTAGGTCACTTTAACCCTAGGTTAACCAAACCCTAGTTCAACTTAACCCTAATTGTCCAAACCCTAGGTTAACCCGACCTTAGTTAGTTAACCTTAGGCCACCTTAACCCTAGGTTAATCTAACTCAAGTTAGTTAACCTTAGGTCACCCTTAACTTTGGGCCAACCCAACCTAAGTTAGTATACTTCAACGTTCCAACTCATGGACCCCTGTTAAATTATCTTTCTATTTAAAACTATTCTCATAACCCATTTTTCGAAATCCTCCAACTTTTTGGAGATTTCAAAAACCAACTCCATAACCTTTTCAATTACCCCTACACTCTATCTTTAAATTATTTCCAAAAATATTTTCACGAATTCACAACCTTAAGGTGTCCCTACCCCTTTTATGGTTAGGGATTCCAAAGGAAGGTGATACATTAAGTTCAACCTTCAAGGTTGTCCATATTAAAGTTCCAAAGTCCTAGGTGTTTTCAAAAACTTTTCGAAAACCAATTTACTAAAACACTCCAAAATCATACTTCCAAGGTTTTCAAAACAAAATTTCAAAACATTTTCAAAACTCTCTTGAGTTATCTCAAAACATTTCCAAAACTCCCTTGAGTTGTTCCAAAAACATTTCAAAACCCCCTTTTGAGAGTTTCAAAGTTCCATTTCAAAACACCCCAACATCCAATCCCAAATCAAAACTCTCAAGTTCTCTTTTTCTAAAGACCACAAAGTATCTTCAAACTTTTTCAAAGACCTCAAAGTGTCTTCAAACTTTCCCAATGACCTCAAAGTGTCTTTAAAACTTTCCAAAGGCCCTAATGCGCCTTTTTTCCATCAGACTCTTGCCCAAATCACAAATGACTTGATTCTTGCCAAATGAGATATGTAGGCAACCTAAAATGGTGCAGTCATAACTTCTATTTCAACTCCAATCCCCCTTTCAAAAATTTCAATCAATTCAAAGTTTCTATTTCAAACTCCTTCAAAACTCCCATGTTTTCAAACTTCTTTCAAGACTTGCATCATGCATCATGCATCATTCATCCACAAAGTGATGACTAAATCCCATTTTCAAAACTCTAAAGTGGATATTAAACAAACAATAATAACCGGTTATTCTAGTGAGTGAACGAAGAGTAATTAGATATGTAGTTACCGAAAGAGCGGGGTAGGGTGATGATCTTAGGATATCTTCCCTACATGTAACCAACCCCCGGACCACAGATTTCTGTTTTCGAATGACCAAAATGGAGTCACTTTCAAAAAGGGCTTAAAACTTTCTAAAGGTTACTAAACAACCTATTTTCTCAAAAACCCTCTCTCGAGCGAGTTTTTCAAAACCTTTTTCAAAAACCCTGAGTTTAATCTTCGGATTAACACTTAGTTTTAAATGACCTAACTCACCTTAATCAAGTTAGGTAGGGACTCCTATTTTTCTAAAAGCCCTTAGTCAAACTAATTTCAAGTTAAGCCTAGTCTCACTCATCCTTCTAAGAGGATGAGTTCTAATAACAGAGTTCCGTGTTTTTTCTGAGCCGAAGAGACTGGGTCAAAAACCGGGGTGCGACAAATATGATTAGAATAGTTAAGAAGAATAATGGTGAAATGAAAAGGGATACATGCTTGTGTAGATGCATGTGGCTAAACGAATGATATAAATTAGTGTGTTGTGTATAATATGCATGCTTGATATGTGAGGTGTACTATTGGTACGTTGATTTTAAGTCGAGTTACGTAGTATAATTTCAGAATGACTTGGGTGGTGTCAAAAATTGTGGGTATACTAGTCTATAACTAGAAGAGTATCATGTGAGTTTGTGTTTGAAACACGAGGGTTATATGAGAAGCCAATTCAATCGACGAAATATGTGTTCATGGATTATGAACTATCAGAATGGTAATGAAACAAGCATAGTCGAGTTTATGTGTATGTGATGTTTGATTTAGATGTAAATTAGTATTTTAAATGGTCATTATGCGTTGAGATGTCAACTGGATGTAAATGGTCAACTTGAGAAAAGAGACTAACATATTCAAGCAGTTGAAACAACATCAAGGATTCTGAGGGGATTTCAGTAGTGAGTTATCAGTTATGTACCATCGGTATGAACTAAATCAGAATTGGGTTAAAATAGTGAGACAATAAACAACAAATAGTGGGATAGATAGATCTTCTCAGTCAAAGGGATCCTAAGGTATTGGGCTAGACTAAAGACAATAACATTATTAGAGAGATCTCCAGTAGTAAAGAGTACAGATTCAGACACGCAATATTTCGGGCCACTAAGGTGGGATGGTACATGTGTTAGGATCAAGTGCTTACCACTGTACCAAAAGCAATTGTTGTTAGTCAATGCGCAACTTTATTTTCTTAAACCTTCACAGTAGCCAACGCCCCGTCTCAACTGCGCGCACATGGCAGGATACTGGACTTGACCCTCTAAGCCTCCGCCCAACAATCCCCCCCCCCTAATACCTACCCGCAAGCAGCATGCCCTCTAGGGGAGTCAAACTCGTGATCTGCATTGATACCAATTGTTAGGATCAAGCACTTACCACTGTACCAAAAGCAATTGCTGTTAGTCAATGTGTAACTTTATTTTCTTAAACCTTCACAGTAGTCAGCGCCCCGTCTCGACTGTGTGCACGCGGCAGGATGCTGGATTTGGCCTTCCAAGCCTCCGTCCAACAACATGTATAACACATGCATGATCATTTTAAATGTTATTCATGCAGATTATTGTCATCTGTTAGAGTCGTGTTCCAACCGGTTGGAGCAGAGTGTCATGCATGCATCTTCATGATACTTGTTATCATTATATTACTATCATTACATCATTATATTACCTATTATTGCATCATTATATTCACTTTCTAGTGATAAATGGCAGCTACAAAACGAATCAAAGTTGCATTCCAGAGACAGGCAAAACATGTAGTACTTTAGTTGAATGGGTCAGTTGGAATAGTATTATTGTGTCATATTGGGGGCTAGAATCAGTAAGGGAGTTCAATGCTTGAATGGGGATGAGTATTACGAGTTTGTGGACGCACGAGATTAGGAAGGTTTGTAGCTTGGTGTTATTTGTCATTTTAGTTGAGATGCTCTTGGGTTAACTAGAGATCTATTGGCAAATTAAATATTTGAGACAACATGTATGTACTGAGCTGGGTTGAAATGTTAGTAATGTTGAGCCTTAACCTTAGGAGTTCTGTTGTTGACATTTAGGTGAATGAATAGAATGTGGCTTCTTATGAAAAACATTCAAGTTCAGGTTATGGTGCATGGAGGTGTTCTTGGTTGTTCATGACGTTTTGGTTTGTTATCCTGCTTTGAGGTCTAAGGTGTATGTGTGGTTCTATTTTGCATTGGAGCATCTTCGGGTTTGTCTTAGTACTTTTATGTTGGCTATACAATGGATGGGTATAAACTTGCACTCTAATTCCCGATTGTTAATGGTTAAGGAATTGATCCTAAAAGGCAATTTGGTGCTCTTGGTCCTTATTTTATTATCCCCCTTTTTCTTTCCAGTAGTTGAGTTTTGACGTGTAAGTGGTGCTGCAGGTGGATGTGATGATCATTGATAGGTTATGGAACTTGAACTATTAAGTCATGTAAAGAGCTTGGAAGGGTCCTTAGATTTCTGGGTAATGGCTCTTGGGTCTAATTTGAATTCTCGTTAAGGTACTTGTATTTTATGTGGCTATATTGCGAGGTGTCTAATACAATCAGGCAGGCAGTCGGTGCAGACTATTAAGATCTTGGAAGACATGCTATGAGCATGTGTACTTAATTTTTAGGGCAGCTACAAGGATGACTTACCTTTAACAGAGTTTGCTTATAATAACAGTTATCAGTCGAACATTGGGATGACACCTTTTGAGGCTTTGTATGGTCAACCGTGTACATCATCAGTTTGTTAGATTGACTCGGGTGATTCAATTGGAATGGGATCATATTGGATTCAGGAAACGATCGACGAGGACAAAGTGATTTGACAGCGAATACTCACAACTCAGAGTCGTGAGAAGGGTTACACAGATCAGCAGAGACGGCCTTTTGGAGTTTGAAGCGGGTGGTCATGTGTTTCTGAAAGTTTCTCCATAAAAAGGTTTGAGGAGATTTGGTTAAAGTAGGAAGTTATCGCCGTGTTACATTGGGTCTTTTCAGATTCCTACGAGAGTCTGGTTGTTACATATTAGTTGGTGTTTCCACCATAGTTTTTGAGGTTGCATTATGTTTTTCACGTCTCGATGTTGAGAAAATACAAGTTGGATCCTTCACATGTGTTAGATTGGTCAGCTTAGAGCTGGAGGAAATATCATTTGAGTAGCATCAGTTGCAGATTGTTGACTTTAGAGAGCAAGTTCTTCAGAGTGAGATTATTCATTGCGTAAAGGTGATATGGAAGCATGCATTCAAGTTGTACGCCAAATATTCTAATTTATTTATTGGTTAGGTATGTTTTGAGTTTTAAGCACGAAATTATTTTCTTAGTTGGGGAGAATGTGAAGATTCGGTCAAAAAGTCAAAAAGAAGGTGGAGTTTTTTTTTTAATTTCATGAAAATTTGGGGTTTTTTTTTATTAATATACAAAAATTGGTTTAAAATATCAAACCCATTCTCTCTCTGTGGGCAATGACCCAGCCGACCAACACTCTCTCTCTTTTCTTTTCTTTTTCTTTCCTTCATTCTCTGTTTTCTTTCCCTTAAAACAATATTTTAATACCACTTATTAAGGATTTTGTATCCCTCTTGACAAGGGCTACGCAATGGTGGTTTTGGTTCGTGATTTTGGCAAAATCAAATTTTTACTCTAGGTTCAATCTTCAATAAGTAGGGGATTACACGTGGATTTTGCTATTAGGTTAATATTTTTGAATTATTTATGTGATTGGAGTAAAAATCATACCTATAGGATTTTTATGTAAATTTTTAAGTTTTACATAAACTTGAAAGTTAATTATTATTTAATTTCTTAACTTTCTTGATTGATTCATGCTATGTTTAGCATTATGTGTTAATTAATTGTTACGTTGTGGATTATTGAATATTTTGAATGAAAATCTAGAGTTTTACCATGTTTAATTACTTGATAAAAGTTGAGAGTTTTGTCATAAAATAATTGAATCATGTAATTGGTTTGGTATTTGTGTAATTCACGTATATAAGTTATGTTTAATGTGTTATTTGATTTAAATAAATTAAGTGGATAATTTTGGTTTTTGACATAAGATAAAATGGGCATAAAATTGATGATTAAATATGTTTGAATGTTTTGAATAATTATAAGAGACTATGTTATGCATTTGGTGAGTTGGATAATGTTAGTTTTGCCTTTGTGTGATATTTATCTTAGTTGAAAACTTGAATTAAATTCTATCGGTAGTTGGGCATAGTTGGGCATAGGCTTGAAAGCTTAGCCCTAAGATTTGCATTAGAATAAAGATATAGTGCCTTATTTGGCAGGATTCACGTGTCATTTAGGTATGGCCCATAATGTACGGAATTACTGAAAAACACGCATCTTTTGGGTGATATCCCATAAAGAGTGGAAGAGGTTGTAGGTGGAATTGTATCACCTCCTCAATACGGCCGGTTGCATGCATACACTTGCATTGGTTGGATTTGGGTTAGTTTGTATATTTTTATTTATTTATTTATTTATGTATTTATCATTTCAGTTTTGGTCTTATAGAGTCAATTTAATTTTGTTGCTATTGGTGACTGTATTGTTTATGAATTGATATAAGTGTTTGATCTTCATTTAGTTGATTCATATGTGTGCTTGTATCATATCATTGGGCATTGGGTTGAGAGTTACGATAAAGAAAATGCATTTTTTTTTTTACATTCTTATATATACACTTACACATATTACTTCATTTTTATTAACTTGATAGCATAACTTCTTACTTGAGCCATGAAAATACTCACCCTATAACTGTTGCAGGTAGGCATTCGAGCAGCAAACTGGAGGACCTGGATTAGAACATTAGAGGTCTATTTTATATTTTAACCCTATCTTATTGTATCAGTTGGTTTTAGTTATTTTACTTTTAAGTTAAATTATATTTCTATCTTTAATTTGAATTTTATTTGGATGACTCTATTAATATTTTATTGCATTAATAGCGAACACTATGATTTAGTTCTTATTGTGATTTGGTTTAAAAGATGAATTGTGGATGTAGAAATAATGAATTGGAGTTTAAGATATACTTAGAGTTTGGATATTTTAAAAATTGATATTTTCTTTAAAAACAAGTTTTAAACAAGCTTTACAAAATCAAATTTGTTCAAAATACAAATGGACCGACGCAATTTTATTTTAAAAATTTTTAACATAAAAACTATGTTTAAAATAAATTTTAAAATCTATTTTAATTAAAATCTGGCATAAATTCTAATTTTAACTTATACTTTTCAATGTTATACTTTCTTCCCTTAAATCTCGTCTTTTTAGAAAGTAAGGCGTGACACTTCCAAGTTCCAAACAGGCGGTCGAATTTCGAACAGAGGAATCCTTGCAGTTCCATTTCATCTTTGTTTGCAAAATCAAAGAAAAGAAACCTCTTTCTAATTATTTCTCTCTCACCTCCTTTCCCTTTTCCCTTTTTTCCTTCGGGAAGTTGCAAAAAGGCGCTCAGTTGCAGTCACTTGATGGCTTGATGCTGGAGATGACCAGGACTGCGATACTAATAAGATTGCTATTACAATTTATATATATATATATAAGTTCACAGATAATTGTTGGGTTAGTTTAGGTAAAGCAACAAGTCGGTGTCAAGCGGCCCACAGGCAGGCCACAACCGTCAGACGAAAGTGTTCAAGGTTAATGGCTTCCTCATCATCATCCGTTGCTCTGTCTAAGTGTAGTAGCTTTACCAACAAAGTCGACCCACAGCAGCAGCAGCAGCTTTGCTATCCCACAAAATGTGCCCCGCCGACCAACCCATTTCACAAAATCAAATCTCTTTCAGTCCCTCGTCGGCGGCCATGTCCCTCTCAGATTTCCTTCTTCAGGTTTGCATCTCTCTCCCTGATCTTTACAAAGACGTACATATACATACATATATTATGTATCTGATGTGTGAATCTCTGTTCTATCAAAAGTCCATTACTAGACCTGATGATTGATGGTTAGACTACTAACTACATTGCTAGATAGCAAAAGTAGAGGTTGAATGGATAGAGTTGCCGTTGGCACCATTTGGTCGTTAAGCAGCTTATGAAATAATTTTTTCCCCTTTTTAGCAGCTTTTTTTAAATCAAAATTCAATTTACTTTCTCTAACGTGAAGTGTAAAAAAAGATAAATTGATTTTAAAGTACATATTATCGGAGAAATAATATCAATCCGATAATCATTTTTAACTTTGTGTGGTAAAAAAATTGTGGATAATAATTTACATTTAGGGTATGAAAATTTTGAAATGATTAGAACTTATGTTTTCCTTCTCCAGCTTTTGTATCATTAGAGGAATAAAATTAGTTCAAAGAATTTCGTTCTTAGTATATGATGTACCTTGGCAAGAAGATTTAGAGGGCGTATATGTCAAAGGCTGGTTTTAGGAGTCGTATAACCCAAAAACCAATGGAAAATGAATCAGTAGACTACTAAAATGAATCGAGTAGTCTGAAGAATTTTAAAAATTTTCAAAGGTTTCTTATCCTATTTATTTTTAGGATTAGAGTTGCTTTCATTTCTAATGTTTTGATAAGTCTTGGGTTATAGCCTTATAAACCCATCTTTGAGTAGGCTTACTGCACTTGGTCCTTTCACAATGCAATGACCTTCACTGGCATTCCAATTTTCATACAATGGAAGCACTTGAATACCTTCCTGAAGGCATCCATTGCTAACCGGTGTTTTGGGGTGAATGGTAACTTGGGGGTCTACCATGGAGCAACTAGCAGGTGCCATGGCTTGAACCTATCGTACTTTTTAAACATATATATAAATAAAAAAAGAAGCTTGTGACTTCATTAACCAACCAGGATTTGTATGAATCGTATGATATAATCCGCAGCCACTCATCGGTCATCAGTAGAGGCTTCAGTTAACAACCAAGATTTGTCTCAAATTTAATCGCAGTCCTAATCTCAAAACTGCCACAAGGAACTCATTTCTAAATTTAGGCTTTCTAATTTAAGGTTGACAATAATTCGACCTGGAAATCTACTCAGACAGAATTTTCTTATCCCACATTCTGACATCCTGTTTTGCATCTACACAAAGCCTTAAAACTAGGATTATCTATTTGCAACAATGTGAAGTCTTCTGGAATTTTGTACTTGTTTTTTTCACACCTATCTTCTCTGACTGTTTAATGTCAATTGCTTTGTTGTGACTGTTCAACTATATTCATGTTCTTCTTGGAACTCCAAGTTCAAATGCGATATGGTATTTTCCTACTTAATATGTGTGTGTTTCTGATCTTCTACTTCAGTCTCCAACTTTAAGGATGCCACAGAGCCGCTCTAAAACCTTACTGTTGTGAGCTCTCACTTCTCTTCTCAAGGGACATATATGTATATATATGTAAAGGTAATTGTATCCCTGACTTGGTCTTATACTTCTCCAAATATTGTTTAACTATCTACTCTCATGCCATTAGAATTAATTAGTCATCCTAGTAATTTGGTGGTTGTATACACTTTGGATGTAAGATTGTCCAATTGATTTCAACAAATGGCATTTTATTTCACATTCTAGGGCGCTATAGGTATGACTTACCCATTCCTTCTATCATGGGGAAGAAATTCAATCAAATAATAATTAAAAAACTGTAATCAGAGATATCCCTATCCTAACTGGAAGTTCTCATCAAAGCAAAAAGCCAATCTAAGGAAGTTCAGAGGGGCCATGTCTAGAGGCTGGAATATGTTGCCAGCTTTGTTGTGCCATGATAATTGGTCTTACTCTAAGCATCTTGAAGATACCAAGAGAGGTAAAATGTTTTATTTACCTGGCTCCATGCATGCAAACATCACCTCAACTATATAGGCTGCTTTTTCCGCATCTGCATCTTTGCTTCTGCATCCTCTTAATAGTGGTTTCAGTTTTTTCTCTTTAGTGCTCTTCTCCGTGCAGCTTCTTTTGGCTGCTCCATTGGACACAGCCGTATAGTTATAAACTCTCTGGTTTTCCCAGCATTATCATAGCTCCACATTTGTTAATTTGATATCCTTTTAAAATGAAATTATGAAACATCTCAGGAAAGTAAATTACAGTTCCAAAGTTTAAAGTAAACCACTATCTTAAAATAATATTTTCTAGAAGAATAATCTGGTACAATTTTATCATAAATGAAATGCTTTTAAAAATTTGATGTCAAAACTATATTTGTCATAACATTTTCATTTTAGCTTATGTCATTTGTTCCATGAGGACCTGTGGTTATCACTGTGACTAGCCTCACCAACCACTTATTGCACCCTGAAAAATGATTGCAACTGCAACAATTCACTTCATGTTGTCTTGTCACATAAACTTACTCCACAAATTTAATGGCTCATGAAAGTTAATTCTTAGTCTCCTTTCGTACTATTCTATTACTCATGCATCACGGTGCCTCATGTTGTTACCTATGAACCTGGACCCTTGAAAAACAGTTTTCTTTCTCGATGGGCCTCCAAGTCATTGGTTTATATTATATTATTTTGAATGTATACCTGCTTAATTAGACTAATCTTCTTGAACTTGACTAAAGATTGACTAAGTTAGAATTTTGTTTGAGATTATTCATGAATTGTATGTAGCACAAACTCCATACTATTGTTAACTTCTTAATGATTGAGGTCTAAAAAATGACCTCTTCGGATATGGATTAACTTAATGACGGCAATGCTAGTGGACTCTTGGGCAGTCTGCAGTCAGCGTGACTTGGCGACTTCAATCATCTCTTTCTCTCTGTTTGTCTCTCTTTCTCTAAACTCTAAAGTCTAAGTTTGTAATAAATTCTCTCTCTCTCTCTCTCTCTCTCTCTCTCTCTAAGTCTATAAGTCTTTTTTCTTTTTTTTTCTGAACGGAATAAGTTTTTTTTTAAGTCTTTAAGTCTCATCATCTCCTTTTTTTTTTTTCTGAATGGAACCGAATAACATTCCATCAAACATAATATGCATAATACACTATATACATTTTAAATGTTACAGTAAAATTCATCTAAAATCATCTAAAATAATTATACAATTTATTTTTGAAGTCAAACCAGGCATAACAATACATTTTATACAAATTTGCTCATCTGAAAAAAAAAATTCACGACCGTGATAACCGCGTCCTGTTACCTCCGCGACGACCGCATCCGTTACACCACGATCGCATTCGCATCTTAGTTCGCTGCCGCGATTTAGTTTTATGTTCAAGACACCAATTCCAACGAAGGATGAAGATTGATCTTGCTAAGAATCAAGTTGAGAGCTTCTTCTAAGTGTTTAGAAACATTTAGAACACTTTTCTTGACAGCCCAACTCTCTTCGAAGCTCTCTAAATACAAAGAAATTCTTTAATCAATCTCTCAAAAGTCGTAGACTTATATTTTGGTCTTTCATAGCCTGTTATTTATAGTGGAGGCATTTTAGGGTATGTTGAAAAATTGTCAAAACCGACCAACCAAGCATTATCAAGAATGAATGCAAAAAAGGTTAACTTACAAGAATCCTGAATCATGTATCTACCTGTTGATAGAATTCTTCAATATTTGATTGAGAGTTGAACTCGAGGACACCTCTTGAATCCACCAAAACCAAACTCAAATCCACCAATCCAGTTGTATAATTCCCCTAATACGAGTACGTCATCTTGAACTCCTTCAAGACAATAGAACTAAAAATCGGACCATAACGGCCATTACGTAACAGTAACAATAGGTCTCGTTCCGATTACACCCCATTTGTATTGGAGAAATTCATATCACACTCGTGACGTCCGTTACGGGACGTTACATGCCGTAACGGCCGTTACACTCCATTACAATGGAGAATCAAACAAAAACTTAACAGTATTGCCCTAAAAAGCTTACAGAAATTCTGAAAAGTGAGAGAATCAGATAATCAGATAAATTTTGAAATATTCTTTGAGGTCTTGAATATGAAATTTTGAACTGCTGAAGCTCATATCTGGCCGACGGAGACTCGAAAGCTTGCTTCGGATTTGGATTCTAGCCGTCGGAGGCTCGGAATGAACGCCGTGAACAGTGATTCAACGGTGAACTATGAATCTGCCGTGAAGTTGTGTCACCGTGAACAGTGAGTGCCGGGCATCATCGTCGTGGGCAGTGGGGGTGGGTTACTTCGATCCCGTCATCGTCGTGGCCACTGGGCAATGAGCGACTTCCATCCGTCATTGTTGTGGACTCCTAGGCAGTCTACAATTGGGGTGACTCTGCGACTTCAATCATCTCTTTCTCTCTGTTTGTCTCTCTTTCTCTAAACTCTAAAGTCTAAGTTTGTAATAAATTCTCTCTCTCTAAATCTAAGTCTAAGTCTATAAGTCTTCTTTTTTTTTTTTCTAAACAGAATAAGTTTTTTTTAAGTCTTTAACTCTCATCATCTCCTTTTTTTTTTTTTGAATGGAACTGAATAACATTCCATCAAACATAATATGCATAATACACTATATACATTTTAAATGTTACATTAAAATTCATCTACAATCATCTAAAATAATTATACAATTTATTTTTGAAGTCAACCAGGCATAGCAATACATTTTATACAAATTTGCTCATCTGAAAAAAAAATTCACAACCGTGATAACCATTTCCCGTTACGTAACCTCCGCGACGTCTGCATCCGTTACACAGCGACCGCGTCTACGTTTCAGTCCGTTACTGCGATTTAGTTCTATGTTCAAGACACCAATTCCAACGATGGATGAAGATTGATCTTACTAAGAATCAAGTTGAGAGCTTCTTCTAAGTGTTTAGAAACCTTTAGAACACTCTTCTGGACAGCCCAACTCTCTTCGGAGCTCTCTGAATACAAAGAAATTCTTTAATCAATCTCTCAGAAGTCGTAGACTTATATTTTGGTCTTTCATAACCTAATATTTATAGTGGAGGCATTTTAGGATATGCTGAAAAATTGCCAAACCAACTTTCTCAGTTTTCGGGAAAACCACTCTCACACGCTTCGCTAGAGTCACAGGTGGCGAGAAGTGGTGACACCTTACTTCGCTATTGCAAGAGAAGTGGCAATAGGTGGTGAGGCTTATTAGAAATCTGATTTTCCCTGGAGCGGCAAGTAGCGACGGGTGGTGACAAACATTGTTTTGGAACCATGACCATTTTCCACTACCACATCAAGTGCCAAGGAGTGGCAAGGTATGCTTGCTCCAGCCATAGGTGGTCACAGACAAATCTTCTCCCTTAAACTCTGAATTGATCATCCAACCATGTAGCACAATGCTTGAATGAATCAACCTTCATAATAGATTTCCATCAACTTCTATCCTTGATTGCTTGTGATAGTAAACTCTTTTACTGCAATTATTATAAGGAAATAATGAAAGTCACAAAATTTGCCAATTACGTAACCTTACAAGTTACAAGGTCAATAACTTGATCAGCTTATAAATACCAACACACTTCTGAAATCACCCATTTACTACAGGAGCTAACCTCTGTGATCTTAATTTAGAGTCTTTTTTAGCTTTTCTAGCTAGCCTCTCTCACTCTCTCTCTCTCTCTCTCTCTTTGGGGTTCTCGAGTAGCCCGTAACTTGGCCATAACATTTTATTACATTCACATGGTGAATATTTGTGATTGAATAACTTTGTGCATTTTCATAAGTTTACTTTATGAGATATGGAGGTCATCAATCGATCCCTCAATATTCCATTGATGAAATCATAAGGTACCACTTTGAGCATCCTCACAGCATGCCTTGTGGATTTCTCACAAAAATGGCATTCATGTAGTTTCTCTTCCAATATGCCTTCGTAATTTTCTGTGTGGAAATTTGAGCTCTAACTTAAGGCTTAGATTCGACTCCCTGCAGCCTCTTGTTGTAGTCATCCATGCTCCATAGTCCACGGGAGGTGTATAGGCCTATGCCCCTAGCTTGCCTTGTGGCTGAGTTTCACGCGATGACTTTGTCCCCCTTCTCGTGCTGCTGTGGAGTCTATTGCCCTGATGGGGTTATTGCGTAACCTAGCGCAATCGTTTTTAGTACCCAAAAAAAAAATCTTAGACGATTGATAATCAAATAACTGATGAAAATTTAAATCTCACTTCACTAAGTGTGTTTGATAACCTGTAGTTAGTTGCCACTTACAGAAAACAATACTAGTTTAGAGAGGCTTGAATTTATAGGTTGGACCAATATTGAACAAACTAAAAGGTTCAGCTCACATGATTTTCTCTGTTTAATTTGCTTCTACTGTAGCAAAAACAGTCTCATTCATGGTGAGTTGACACATTAAATGACAAATGAGGATGACAATATTTATGGATGATTTATCTATAAATATTCTAGCAAAATTGATAGAAGTTACTTTAACTCAACTGGTTCAGGATAAAAGCAATAACAAACCAAGAAAGAGACTCATCCCCCATTCAAGGAGTTGCAGATACAGGAATAAGTGGTAACAAGAAATTTGAGAGGTAAACAACTAATACTTCGATTTCAATTTCTTTTGGTCACTTGGCAAGGACCAGGTTGATTATGATTCATTTCGATTTGTGTGGTTGGTGTTGTAGGTATGCGGTGGTTACAGGCGCAAACAAGGGTATTGGCCTCGAGACTGTTCGGCAGCTCGCAATATCAGGTGTGATGGTTGTGTTAACGGCCCGGGATGAGAAGAGGGGTATGGAGGCTGTAGCGTCACTCCAGGAGTCGGGTTTGTCAAATGTAGTTTTCCATCAACTTGATGTTCAAAATCCTGATAGCATTGCATCCTTGGCCGAGTTCATAAAAAACCAATTTGGAAGACTTGACATCTTGGTAAGATAAACTTCGGCCTTCTTTTATGTTCTTGGGGCTTCATAAAATTCCCATGCGGCTGGACCTTTTGGGGCTAGGCTTGAACTTGGGGCTACACTGTTTTAAGGCATTTCCCTCTGAGTCATCTGTTTTATCCTTCTATCTAAACCATAATCTCTTGTTAATTATCATTGAATCCATAACATTGTGGTAACTAATATCCAAATGAAACACGTGAGTACCGAATCTGAATTGTTTAGCTAATTTGGTAGTAATAATTTTCTGAGTACAACTCCAGTATGCTGTATGCATGTATAATGTTACAAATGAGGACATTCATTTATAACATTATATATAGAGATAGAATAGCGACATACAAATTGAATTTACATAATGTGCATATACACGAAGCATATCTATTCCTGGCATTACATAGATGTACATATGCAGACATAGATGTGTGCGTATTACTGTTCATTCTATAACGAGGCATCTCTACACGAACACCTCCTTGCACCTTCAATCTGAAGATTTATCGTCACATGCATTTTCAAAGTTCGCTCGAGACGCAAAAGGGCAGCTGCATAGCGTAGATGCAGATTAAACAAATTACTTTCACAACATATTCCTTATACAGCTGATCAAGTAATTAACACTTAACTTCTGCAGGTAAACAATGCTGGAGCTTCTGGAGTGATAGTTGATGAGGATGGCTTAAGGGCCCTAAATATAGATACTGCATCTTGGGTAAGCTGTAGCTGTAGATATGTTATGCTTCTTTTATTGAACACCAGCTAGACAATTGTAATAGCTACAACTTCAACTACAGCTCTCAGGCAACGCAACCAACTTAGTTCAAAGTGTGATTAGAACGACCAATGAGAAGGCAGAAGAATGCTTGAATACCAATTACTATGGCTGCAAGAGAGTAACGGAAGCTCTTCTTCCACTGCTACAGCTTTCGACTTCAGGAGCAAATGTAGTAAACGTCTCTTCCCTCCGGGCTGAGTTGAGGGTAAGCAGAACATCATCATTGTTGTCATCAAAGATTTTTTCCAGTATGTAATAAAGTAGTTCCAGGGTTCACATCTAGTAGGGAAAAAATGCAATTGTATGGGTACGGTATGAACTAGGAAACATAGACACACTGTTCAACACATGTCAAACACCGATACTCATTGGATATGCTCCAACACATGTCAGTCCTATGTTACTTGGAACGCGGATCGTTTCAGTACGTGGAACGGGAACGGAAACGTGGTACGCCACATGTTTTAAAATATGGTACGTCAGGGGTAGACTTCTATAAAGTATATTATTAGAATTAAGGTACTTCTAAAAGAATTTTCTTTAATATTTAGACATTTAATAAAATATAATTTATGCATTTTCAAATTAATTATCTAAAAACACATTCCAGGAGTATTATGGGCCATTTTTTTGCATATTGTTATGCCAAAGTTCTATTCTTCCTATATTGTTGTTTATTATAATTAATTTTTTTCCTCCGTTATGTGACCTTTAAATATATAAATAGTAAAAAAGTTTGGGATCACTTTGGATTGCTAAATTTACCGTTTTGGAACGCTAGAGTACCATGTTTCGGAACGCCGTTCCAAAAACATAATTCGCTAAGGTAGTAGAGTATTATGGTAACACGGTGTCAGTCTTTTCTTTAAACATTTCTTATTGTTTTTTTAAAATAGAAGACGTGGACATGCGAAGGGCATGCATTTCTCCTTCCTAGATACATGTAAGACACTTCTAGGGTCTTGGCACAAGCTTGAAGAAATACGAGTAAAAGCAAAAAATATATATGAATTTATAGATACTAATCTCTTCTTTCTTCTTTTTATATTTGGAACCCTAAACACTTGCAACTTCCCAATTTGCTTGTGAATACTCCAGTTTTCTAAATTCAAAAGTAAGACATTAGGGCTTTCTACTCCCACTCCTTCAAGGTATATAAATGTAGAAGATGATTTTTTATTTATTATTTTCCTAAATATATATAGTTGACCCTTGACCCGCTTAATTATCTCTATAATTAATAATTTTATGAGAAATCAACTTTGTTCCATGGTTTATAATTAATTATTCTGTTCCTTAACAAGTGATAAATCTTTGAGAAATTACTCTTGTATTATTAATTTAATTATTAGAGTAGAAAAATACACGTGACAAACGTATGTAGTGTTTAGGGATAATTGATAATGTCAACTTACTAGTAATGAAAAGGATATTAGGAGCTTTTTATAACTAGTATTTAATATTAAACAATTTTCCTGCGAATAAAGCCCATTGCCCTCAAAATATGTATGCATACGTTGTTCCTATATTGAAATTCTATAACTACAAGCAAAATTTTCATCATTGAAAATCACAGAGAAACTTAATATTTAATATTTCTTTTTATTAATCATATGTATTTATATATAAAATAAAATATTTTTATTGCACTTTTTTCTTTGTCCTAATTGTTTTTTTTTTTTTTTTTTTAGATTTGCTGTGTTGGTCTATCCGTATCATGTCGTATCTGTCTAGCAAGCTTTTTAAATCTCTTTTCACCATTATTGTTACTAAACCTTTTGATGGGAAAAAAATCAAGTGGTCAAGTAATACGAAATTCTTCAGTACTTATGTATATTAGATTTGGTTTTGTGATATTTATTCAATTATTGTTTACCCATTAATTGTAAATTCATGCAACTTATAATAGAACATTACATGTCTATTAACAGGGATGAGTATCAAACAATTAGTACTACCTGACTACTAAACTTTTTTCCCTGATAATGGCTTTGCTTAATTTCTTTCCCTTTCTGGAACTACTCATCACATCAACGTAAATCTGTTGAACAGGCTGTCAATTTCTATCACAAGTTGCAAATTGTATTTCTTATTTTCCTTGTGTGACGAAAGTTGTGTAAGAACGTAATTTGGATTATCTAACAAGATTTCCTCCTTGCGCAGCGGATTCCTAACGAGCATATCAGAAAAGAACTTGGTGACATAGACACTCTGACTGAAGAGAAAATCGATAGGATACTAGAAAATTTTGTGCGTGATCTGAAACGAGATGAGCTCGAAGCTAATGGATGGCAGAAACTGCTGCCTGCTTACAGCATATCAAAGGCCATGCTGAACGCCTATACCAGAGTTCTCGCAAAGAAGTATACTAAGATGCGAATAAACTGTGTTCATCCTGGATATGTCAATACAGATATCAATTGGCATACAGGACCCATGACAGTGGAAGAGGGTGCAGAAGGATCAGTAATGTTGGCACTTCTGCCTGAGGGGGGTCCTACTGGTTGCTATTTTGATCGTACCGAAATGGCTGAGTTTTGAGTACCCGTTTCTGTTTTAGAGTTGGAGTTATGGATATATGGATATCTATTCAAGAACATACCATTATGTTTCTTAGTAAACATCTGTAAGTCTGGTTCTGTGCACTTCTCTTTGAACTTAGCTTGGAAATGTCATTTACCATGGTGTAATGGCAAAATAATGTTTCTTCCAGAACAACAAACAGATACTATTTCTCTCATAAGAAAATGATCAACTGATTAAAAATTTGATAGAAAAACAAATTTTTAGATAACATAATATATGTTTCATCAATCATGTTCAATATCCTGGTTTCTCACTCAAAAAACTCAAAACACAAATATATATATATAATGCTTCAGATTTTCTAAATCTATAATTCATTGCTGAAAACTCAGTGGGTCCACCAATGACTAAATACTCAAAAAAGAATAACATAATCCATGTCATGACTCTGCAAAATTTTTTTAATGAAATGAAACTCTATATAACAAAATCAGTAATATCGGATTTCCTTCAACAAAACATTTAGAAGTTACCAAATAGTTCTCTATTATTAAGAAACATATCTGAGTTCACAATCAAACAGCTTAACAGCAAACACTTCAATGTATCTTCAAATATTCAACCAGATTACTAAATCTTCAATGTCTTACAGGTAATTAGATTGAACCAATACTATCAAGCAGTTTCCCAGTACAATAGTATCAACCCAATGCATTCCAAATCCTGGTGCCTCTTTGTTGCCTTGATAGGCCATATACCTAGCCAACTACGGCTCCTTGAGTTTTTATTCAGACTAAGGCACAAAAATTTAGTCAGGGAAATAGATCCTGAATGTCAAGGATATCAGCGAGGACTCCAGCTGCTGTAGTATCATTGCCTGCTCCAGCACCTTGAATAACCAATGGTTGTTCGTTGTAACACCGGCTAGATATTACCAACTGCAGTTACAGTGAATACAAATAGTCAAATTTCACGTATCTTGAATATGTCTCATTGATATTACATTGTCAAAACCAGATAAAAAAACATAGGAAGAAATTTGTGGTTTTGGGAGTGGTGTTTGTGGGGTGGTCAGGGCGGGGGAGGTGGTGGTGATGGTGGTGGTGTTGGGTGGGGTGAAATAGTTTCCATGATATTTTACAGCATTTCCATGAAAGAAGTGTAGGCACAATATCCATGCATGGGAATGTAGTTTGACAGTTTTGTAGCAGTCGCATAAGAGGCCAAAAGAGGAGTCTAGGATGAGAAATGGAGTTCAGATGCAGACATTCAAAATGGCAAAATACAATCAAATGCATAAAGGAGGGACATAAAAGGATGTTTCAGTCTGATATATTTCTCTTACTTGAGAGCAATAAGTTATTGTTGTGACAACTGCAAAAAGCTGTGCAAGAAAAGAGGCAGTATTAAGTGATCCACAAAGTATAGAAATGGTGCACCATCTGCTAACTTTTGTATGGAATGCTGAACGGTATTACTATTCTCCTCAACTAGTATTGTACACCAGTTATTGATGGGACATTCTTTGTTTGATAGTTTGATGGATCACACAAGCATACACCAGGAAGGAAAATCAACCCCACCCCCCCAACCCAAAATAGAAAAAGAGAAAAAGCCTTTTACCCACCTTTATGAAAAAGAACCCTGTGTGTAAATCCAAAAATTAAGGACTGTGAACACAAGAAAGCAGAAAAGGCAATGTGCTTGGTTTGTCAGCTCCATCCATCAAACAAAAAGGATGGTTCAAAACTATTAATCAATCAAAACTTTAGTGATACCATCCGTTTCACTTGTTAACTTTGGCCATTATATGAGGGAAGGTCCGTGATAGTTTCAAGACACCTGAATGGAGATATCAAAGGGTCAAGGCCGGCCAAAGAAATAATATATTTTTGATAAGTAAATAACTCCACTAAAGGTGCCAGAAGGGGCACAACCTTTGTACACGGAGTATTTTACAGTGATTACTAAACTGAAATCTCCCTTGAAATCCCCTAACATAAAAGACGATTCACAAAACTTCCTTGTGAGCTGAGAATGATTACTATGAAAAAGAGACAGTTTTCGAGTCTGGTCACACTTGATTAATAGTAGATAGGTGACTCATCACCTAGGTTGATTGAGAGGGCCCCACCACATGAAGAGGGACACCTCCCAAGCCTCATAGTGAGACCTGTCCCACTTAGCCTTTGGTCTTGCAAGTTGCATGGTGTGTTGTGAGATGTATACTCTCTTTTGCATACCACCAAATAGAGAGAGAGAGAGAGAGAGAGAGAGAGAGAGAGAGAGAGAGATAGAGAGAAGTTCAGAAATTGTCATATTTGGAAAGAAAGAAAACGAAAGAAAAGAGAAGACAAAGTGAAGGAAAATCCACAAAAACTTGGGATTAAGGTATGAAACATAATCTTATGCTTACATTCTTTCAATTAAGTGGTTAGAACTCCCTTTACAATGCCTCTATGTCATAGATTGATGAATTAAGTTTTAGATAAAGCTTAGTTGCAACCACGAAGACCAATTTCTAGGAGTGTTCTTGAAGTATTTTCGCGAAAATTGAACATGCTACAACCATTCCTTTCGCTTAGAGGTAAGTTGAGAATGTATTTGGGAAACTTAAAACCCCTTTGATTTAGTATTCTAAATTTTAAGACTCTGAAGGAACACTTTACATGAGATTTGTGATTAGAATTGAACATTTTTGTTTGGGTAATCTCTACATTTCTGGTCATAACCCTCTTAATACGTTGATTTTGCTATGAAACCAAATCCATTGAAAAATAAACTTCTGCATATTTCTAATGAAAGGTTGTGAGTGAAAATCTGAGCTAGAATGAAATAGTTTTGCCCGTTTGAAGTTGGCACACTACATCTGTCCGCAATTTTTCTATCGTGTAGGGGTTGACACCTTTTTAGAAGGGTCGACACTTTTGACCCTATAAATTGGACCTAACCATTATGTAAAAAGAGGTCGACATCTTCCTTCTACGGTTCAACACCTTTAATATTCTTTCTAAAAAAAGGTCGATGCCTTTCCTCCAGGTGTTGACACTTTTACTCAGGTGTTGACACCTTTACCCATGAGCCTACACTTTTGAAATACCTTCATGATGACTTCACTTCCCAATAATTTTGCAACATTTTGAGACTTATTAATAAATCCTAAAGTTGTTTTCTTAAAAGCTTATATGTTCATGTTCATGCATACCTTAATTGTGTAGGATTATTAATAATCAATGCATAAGGGCTGGAGGATCACTAAGTCAAGGAACACAAGAGGACCTTAAAAGAGTTATTAAATGCTCAAGGTGAGCAATGGGGTACTTGGAGCAAACTCCTATTTTATTATTTTAATGCAAATGCTCCCTTGTTTACAATTCGAGTACAACTTATTTGTTTTGATTTAACCTATATACTTTTATGTTTTGCAAACCCATGGACTTATATATGTATGAGTTATTTAATGACGTGTTTGAAAAAGCTAATATATGCCACACTCGGACTCTTACATCCGGGAGACTTTAAATTGGTTGGACAAGTCTTACGGGTGGGAGACATAAATTTGGTCGGTCTTATCTTATTATATATTAGGGAGACACCCTCACAACCTCATGGTTGTTTTGGTATGTGCCACTACTGGATCGATTCTCAATGGTATGTTAGAGGCCATGAGCACATTAAATATTATATGCTATATTGTTGAAATGGTAGAACTTTGATATGATGAAAGCTATGAATGATAATTCTATTTGAAAATGAAATTATGAAGCATCATTTGAACTCTTTGAGATGCATGATTTACGAGCATCAAGTGATTTATTTCAATTTCATATATTAAAATACTTTTGCTTACAATGAATTGCTCATATTTTAAATGTTTTGATATTCAATAGAATGTTTACATTTTCAGTTAAACTTATCAATGGTACATTTTCTTTACGCTCCAAGTTCTCACATTATTCACTGGAGTAGTTATGCTCATGCCATTACCTAACATTTCAAGGAATGTTGATCCAAGATCATAGTTAGACTTTTGGGGGAATTTTGTTGAAGATGATTTATCGTGGATGTCTCATGAAAACATGTTGTATTTTGCTAGGTGATGTACAGCGTGATTTGCGAAGAACCATGTTATGTTTTGCTAGGAATGCATGCTATGTATTAATGACGGTTTACGCAATAACTTGTATGTAATATTGTGAAGACGTGTTATGTAAATTATGAATGACCAACTACTTGGCCCAAAGTTACAATCGCTTGAGGTAATATATGTTTTGTAATGGAATGTTCATTTGAGACATAGACACTTGCTCTTATCCTTTGGAATGCACTACCATTTATATTTTCCTGTGTAAAGTATCTGCTAATTTATCGTTAATGAATAGAAGGCAAAGGTGATCAATCCCTCTTATGTGGCTTTTGGTAGCTATGCTACTATTTGGTGGCGGTCCTTAATCCGTATTGGGTGGGTTTACGGACATAACACCAAAAGTAGAGAAAACAAGACTCCATAAATCCCTGGCCAGCTCACAATGCAAAAAAAGTGCCTTTCTACACATGCAACACCAATTAGCAAATATTTTACCTCTCTTAATCAAGTTATTTGTGGTCAAAATAATCTAAAGCAGCTATCCAAACTAAGAAAGCCGCTTTAAGAAGCACACAGACACTTCTAAGACGGTGTTAAGTCTGTGTCAGACTAACCGGCCACTCTCTTGATACGTGTCGGACACCTATCCAAATGTGCCCTATTATTTTTAAATTTTTTAAAACCAGAGACGCTTCAAACACCATCACTTACACACATTAAACATGGTATAAGTTTAAAGAAAATAACATAGGATCCAATTGTAAAGTAAAAGTAATGTAGATTTATACCTAATTTGACTTTTAAGTTATAGAATACATAATTTTTAATTTTAATTAAAATTCTCTTGCAATTTTTTCATTATCTTTGAGCTAAATATTCATATATATTTGTATAAAAAATATCAAAAATACATATCTCTGTGGTGTCCCCGGCACGTCGTGTCTTGTATGTTTTTGAGAAGTGCTTCTTAGAAATGATGAAAAGACTTTAAAAAAAGTTTCCCACTATTATCCTGCTAAACCATTTTGTCCTCCCTTAAGCGTGAACGAGCCTCATCATAGAGAAGCAAGAAAAACTCATCCACCATCTTTAATTCCCCATCTCAAGCAATTCGAATGAAGAAAGTCTCCCACACAATGCCCACCTCCATGAACCACATAATCTGAAACAAAAGCATCTTTATCCACAACTATATTTAACAAATGTCTCACATCCCATATGTGCAAGTATACAATCTCCAACTTTGCACATATAATGGTTGGCTATGCAAAGCTATCTAAAATTCAACTGCCACAAATGAAATAGAGTCTTAGCATCCAACACTTTGGGCAATCCCAAAACCAGTCCCTATATATATCATACCAATCAAAGTTTTGTATGTGCAGAATCCATATTTTTAGGTGTTAGGGACTTAGGGTGGGAAAGCAGGACAGTTCTCCAAGCTTTCCTCTTCCACAAGTTCAACCGCTGCACCCCCAGAAAGTCTTTTCTTGCTGAACTCTATGGTAGAGTAAACTACTGGTGGTGTCCTGCCCTAAGGATGTGAAACTGCCTTGGCAACTTCTTCGTGAAAGGGTCACTCCGAATAACATCCTTGTTCCCAAGGCACACAATTTAAAGTGCACAACACAGACAGCAGGGAGACTGAGATCCTGATTTATGAAGTACTTGTAGCTAGAAATTTTTCGCTACCGCCTCCAACTCCATACCCCTCAAGCCCTCCTAATGAAATATTCTACGAAAATTTCGTCCATTTCATTCCAATGGAAAAATTCTGTACTTTCATGTCCCTCAACAAAATTGCTCTTAAATTTATGCACAAAGTGGCTCTTCAATTCTCATTAATTAAAACTCACCTTCAGGTCTCCCTGTCTAACCTTAAAAAATAAACAACCAATAAATCCTTCTTCTCTACTACAAAGCTCTCATCCAAATATTGTGTCTTTCTACATCAATCCTCCGCAATCATTCCTGTAGCATTGTCTAAACCTTACATTAATTTCTTCAAGCAGTTTTCAAAACAAAACTTAATTGTAACAACACATAAAAATGTTAAAAAAAAAAATTGTCAGCAAATTTCAACATTGTCCAGAAGTCTTTAGTTTTGCAAACCTATTAGGCTATGAACTCCCGGGAAAATCAGGAGAAACAACTTTAACATAGAGAGGAAAGGAAAGAAAGACACCAAGACAAGAAGGATTACCCAATCCAACTTAAATAAAAAGAATAATTGCCAATAAGGACTGTGCCCACACACCCTCTAGTTAATGGGGAGAGAAGCAAGGAACAAACTTTTGTTTGGGGTATCATGTTGGTTAGCTTGGAAATATAAATGTTTTGGGAAAAATAATAGAAAGAGTGTATGGTAAATTTGCCTTAGTTGTTTTGTTACTTGAAAAAAAAATTAATCAAATGATGGTCAAATTTTATGACAGTAAGTTTGCCTCAGTTATTTCATTGTTTAAAAGCAAAAACGAAAAAAAAAAAAAAAAGATCGTAAAACTAACGATCAATTTGTTTACTTCAACTAATTAAACCTTTTAATTAGTAATAGTGATCTAAGGCGTCTGCTTAAGCTGTAAACAAAAATACCATGGATCATGGTAGATGCAATCCCAACCATGGTAACCCCTTATAGGGGCACTGCCATCCAGATTAGAAAAGGAAAAAAAAGGATCTCATTGGCTGTTCAACATAGTCTCATGGACCTTGCTACATGAGATCATATCCAAAAGGGATTTCCATTTTCAGAAGGTCTTCATGTCAAAACCAAGAGCAGAAAAGAACCAAAAGGGGAACGAAATGGATTCTACTATGTGTGCCATGTGGCTGACGATGGAGGGGCTGGTTTCCCTGACAATGGTTTTTCGAAAACTTGTTTAAAAGACCAGCCCAGTTTTCAACTTTTATGGAAAAATTGTCAAGGTGTGGTTGGCAACCAAGTTATCCTTGCCTTTTCCCTCTATTTTCTGAATTTCTCATTTCATTTCTACAAATGAAAATTTAACTTCTAAACATGAATAATAAAGTTCATTTACTGAAAATTAAAATGAAAGAAAGCATGGTGAGTAACCACACTTTTAATGTTAATGATATAAGTGTGGCTGCTAACTAAGCTTATAGTGTAAGTCATACTAAAAGAGTGGTTGTTAATCAATCTTTTAACATTAGTAATATTAGTATGGTGGCTAACCACGTTATAGTGTAATTCATACTAAAAGTGTGGTAAGCAATCATCTTGACAAGGAGAGGTACCAGAGACTTGTGGGGAGACACATGTATCTTTCTCATTCGTGGGCAGATATTGCATATGCAGTGTGAGTTGACAGTCAGTTTAAGCATAACACTCGTACAATACATCTCGATATTGTGGGAAGACTTATATATCCTTATCATATTTGGCTAGCTATTATATATGCACTGGGAGTTGTCAATCAGTTTATACACAACACTTTTCATCCCATTGTTTGAAAGTTGGACATGAGAGATTTCTATGCACCAACTTGAGAATGAGTGTTACATATTATTTCTCTTATACTATGAGGGCTTTCTTATATTTTGTGCTACATTATTATAAATACAAGAGGATAAGGGAGAGAACCTAATTTTCTGGATTTCTCTCATTAGCCATCTCTCAGTTTTCTTCTCTCCTCTCTTCTTGTCATTTTCTCTCTTACAATAAGCTTAAATTTAACGTAAAGACACATTTATCCAAGCTGCTAAAGTTTTATGTTCAAAAATTCCTGGTAAGGATAATCCTCCTTATTTGACCAGTAATAATTGCTGAACATATGGAGATACAAATAAGATAATCTTCTCCACCAAAGAAAAGGAACTATTGATACACGAGCTCTCTATAATTATCATCCATAAACACCGCAGTAAACAGAGTCACCAAATTGTCTAAGGAATTTAAGTCTGTAATACCCACAGTTTGGATATGTACATGAGATATATTTCGTTTGTTTATTTGGTAATGTGTATCATATGCCGAAAGAAAATCATTTTATGAAAGTAAACAAGAAGAAACATAGAAACAAATAAGATAGCAGAAGGCTGAGACAGAGAAACAAAGAAACTTACCACGTTGTCACTTCCTTTCAATCTCCCCATGGGAGAAGTTTTTGGAAGCTCTTGAATGCCAACTTCACACCTAAAGAAAAAGGGAAAGCTTACAACAACAATGTAAAAGGAGTTGTAGGAATAATAACTCTAAATCAACTTTTATTTAGGAAGATGGCCACAAAGAATGGTGCTCTCAATCATACAATCAAAGAGAGAAGAGGTCAATCCTAGTCAATTCAGTTTAGTCTTTCCCAGAAAGTCTAGAAGTTTATTCAACTTATTCCCTACCTTGATCATTACCAATAAAAATATGGCTTGGGATCATTATATCAGAAAAAATTGTATTTATCCTTGCTCACCCACAATGAAATTTGAGAATACATACTGAAGGTCATGTCATAAACATGTCAGATGGGCAGGACATAATTCAATATCATGCATGAATTTGCTAATTACAAGATGAAAATTAATGTTGGAAACAAGATACAATTTTCAGAGAACTGATTTATTAGAAACGTCAGAAGACTTATAAGAAAGAATTGAATAAAAATTATTATTTCAAATAGATCTTTCACAGTTTTCACATCAGGCAGATATGGAAAAACATCTGATTTGCGCTTTTTCATGGAGCATTGAGCAAAATGATCATCTTTGTTCACATCTGTACGCTAAACAGTCCCTCAAAAAGTTAAACACATTAGTAGTAAAAAAATATATATATTGGCAAAGCTAAGAAATTTCAAAAATAGCAGAAGGAAGGGGAAAAAATAATAATATTAGCAAAGCTTAACAGATTTCCAAGTTTGTTTTTTGTTTTTTTACCTCAAAATCAACCTTTCACATGCAGATAAGTACAGTTCATTAAAAAAATGCCAAAGGGGGCACAATTAACGTAATTAGGAACTACACAAGAGCTACTTATAAACTAGATCCCTTACAAAACCCAAATCTCTAGGAATTCTACAAAAGAAAACAAAGAAGCAGGAAAATTCCCTGACATCCAAAAATTTACCAGTTGAGCATGAAATTCTTCAATTTAGGGACGTCGTCTCAATGTCCTCAAGAGTATGCGTATTTAAACCAAATCTGCAAAACAATGGAAGCCACTTGGACTAGTGTTATAGACTGGGGGCTGCGGCCAGACCAGACATTCTGGCCATAAATAGCCAAGTCAGGCTGGTTTTTATCAGATGCAGCTCATACCCACCAGAACCAACTTGATCTAGCTTGGTTTTTATGCTGCCTCTTCAACTCAACCAGGTCAGAGCAAAGCATGCAGATTGAACTCCATATAGCCAAAAAAGGATTGAACTCCAAAGGGCTAACCCTTTTAGCACACATCATTGAATTAGTCATTTGGCTTTAATTTATTTGATTCTTAAAGTTCCTGTTGGGGATTTGAGCTTACATCCATGGACTTGTCGTCATTACAATAAAGTGTTCTAAGCACCAAACCAGAAAAGGGATTCATTTTTCCTTTCTTATCATAAAAGAGCATCAAGGGGATGCAACCCATGTACAAAAAACGAGAAAAGACTATACACTCCTTACACCTCCATGTTTTCAACAAAACCAGGAATGGGTTTTTACCTCTTATCTTTGTTCTATTATTACCTATTTGTTGTTATTTTTTTCTCTTGTTTTGGCTTCCAGTAGCTTCTATCTCGAGAATATATCCCAATTCTACAATTCAGATGAACCTTGCCAGACACTAGTGACTCCCACTCTTTGCCTAAGTGAATAATCAACAGGATGCACTTATCAAAAAACTAATCAGCCAAATTCCTGAGTCAATAATCTGACTCCTTCTAACAAATATACTTTAAAATTGAAAGAAAATATTCTCCCTCTCAATCTTTCAACCAACATCTTCAAAATGGTATTTCTCACAAACCCCATCGAAGAAATAAATGAAAACCATTAATACAAATTGCTTCCCTAACCATTGCAAAGAAATGTTGAACCAACGAAGTCTTAAATAGAAGCGTTGATTCACCAATTATTCATTTATCAAACACAGTCAGAACACCTTCAAAATGTTCCACCCCGAAGGAATGATTTTACCATGAAAACAAAGTACATTTTTGAAAAAAAAAAAAAAAAAGCAAACTCATAGTCAAAGGATGGACTCAAAGTCACTAAGTGAAATCAGAAGGCTATCTTCCTCCTTCAACGAGTGGCCATTTCTAGCTCAGTATCAACTCATTATCTGACATAGCCCACCAGTCCACCACTCAATGCGCCGTCAGTTTTCTTGTGATTATGCTGAGAATTGAGCAACTACTAAATCAACAGGCTCTCACTTAAGGCAAATTTTACAAATCAGCAACCAAAGAGCTGCTTTTTTTTTGTGTGTGTGTGTGTGTTGTTGTTGCTTTTGTTTACGGAATTGTGCAAAGCATTTTGACATGTCATCAAGCATATCTTTTGCCATATCCATCAAAACTTGGCAACTATGTCAATTTGTAACTAGATTATGTCATGACCCCAGACTCACCTTGTGTGGATTAGGAATCATAATCGGCTACCTTAGCTACCCAAGGCCAAATTAAACCAAAAAACTGATCACCAACATTTGAAATAATGCGGAAGCATGATTTATTCTTTTTGTAAATATAAAGCAAATATCTATGTCACCATCGTAACATAATTCCATTACACAAACATAGTCTTGACACAAATCTACTGAAATCTACTAGTTCAAACTTATTTCAAATCAAAATATAACTCGATTCTTCATGTCATTCACATATAGGTAGCTTAGCCAACAACTTTTCAATCTTTAGCTCTCAATCTTGGTTACTTGAAAATGTTTAAGAAAACATGAGCTACAAGCTCAGTGAATAATAGAATAATTGAAGCATCAAAATATACCATGGACTTGATTTACATATGACATAAATACCATTTGCATAAGATCTTAAAACAAGTAAAAGAGATATCCATATACTAAACATAAGCATACATTTCAAAATATGTTAATTTAGTTTTATACTTGCAAAAGCATCTAAATATCAACATTATATATATAATTCATAATGCACTCATGATCTTGGCTAAATGAAAAATCCGTAACAAAACGTATGCATGCGTAACAAAACAACAAAAAGTCGTGAGGAATATCTTCTTAATCATATCATGCTTTCGGCTTATTTAAAGTCCCCCTGATGTAGAACCTCCGAGTATGGCACATATAGCTTTCAAATCTTATTCATTGTATACAAAACTTAATCTATGGATTTTCTTGATAGAATAATACAAGGCTTAGCATCAAAATATAATGACTATTTTTGAACATAGACATATTATCATTTGCTTTGAAAACGTATTGTTTAAATCATTTGCTTTGAAAACGTATTATTCAAATATAATTTGTAGAAAAGAACATTTGCATTGAAAATATATACGTTTTACTCCGAATACACCATTACTCACCTCAAGTGCTTAATGCTTGGAATTCCTCCTTTAAAGATTAGAACTTGATCTTCAAGAACAACTTCCTAACATTTACTCTTCACTATGCTTAGGCTTACTTGTATTCAAACCCTCTTATCTACATGTACTATTTATAGAATGAAGTAAAGGAAGTAGGTTTAGTACTTCACTAATTCTTTATTCTCCACTAAGTTAGTGAGCTAACTTTTATTATCATTTAGATGAAAATAATCATTCCACTTATTAAGTGGAGAAACTTTATTCTCCACTCATCTAAGTGAAATAAAACTTTCATGATTACTTTACTAAGTACTGCCACCATTTGCTCCTCTTTAGTTGTGTACAAATAGAGAAGTATAAGCATAAAATCAACATATGCATAGAAGAGAATTATGGAGTGAGTGTAACTTAGTGAGTGTGAGGATTCTAGGGTGTTACAGATTATAGATAGGCGTCGTATGCACAATCAATTATCAAGCTGAGTAAAATTTGACAGATTGGCACCTTCAAGCTCCCCCTTCTAGATATCATCAAGATTCTTCAGAATGTTATATAGAATACAACTAACAGAAATCACTTGTTTTTCTTCTAACACATACAACTAAAAGTAATTAAGGTGATATGCCTAAAATTACAAAATATACCTTGTCCTATACCAAACTTTCGAGAGGTAATTGAAAATGAAGTCGAAGAATACCTTGATTCTTCAATCACACAAACGTAACGGAGCACATTGCCATTTGAAGCAGCGCTTTTAACCCTCTCTTGGATGCCTTTATCAAGAAGCGGAAGTCCATTCTCCAAAAATTCTTCAACAGGCAGTATACTAGGTCCCATTTCTTCAGGATACAGGCTTTCAACCTACAAGATTGAAGTAGCAATTGCAATATGTAAATCTGATCATATTTTATTTGGAAGTGGAGGATATATAATTATATCATCTCATGCCCTAACCTTGATGCTGTCTAAGTTTATTCGCCGGCCAAGAAGTCGAGCAAGGATCAAAGCCTGTCTTCAAATATAGGAGAAACCAGAGATCATTATATGACTTGAAGCTATATATCTTAAAACATCTCAAATAAATCCATATAACTCATTTTTTCAGTTTTTGTATCATCGACTTCCATCAGTGAAAAAGGTTTTCTCAGAAGAGCTAGTGAGACCACTGTATGATCAGATAATCATTTGAATTAGTTTTGAAGCTAGAGGATTGTGCATTGAACAGGAAGCATCCATAATGAGAGTTGCAAATCAACTACTTCAAGGATACAATGAGTTGACAACTTCAAAATTGAAACAAATGTCACACAAGTCAAAAGGGCACAAGACGCAGATCTCAGTTGCTGGAATGTCACTCAACTTCGGGACTAGTTCAAATGTTACACAAGTGAAAAGGACACAAGTAGATCTCAGATGCCGGAATGCCTCTCAATCATAATAGTTGCTAATAAGCCACAGCACCTCCAAATTAAGTAGTTAGGGAGTTGCTGCATGCTTATAACTATAATAAAAATTTTACCAAACTTGTAATATGCTTGGTGTAACATTATCCAAGTAAGAAATCCTCAGAATGGGACATGAAAAGTTAACAACAGAACAGATACTTCCTCAAATGCATACTATTCAGTAATGATAGGTCTATGACATATCCATCGGACAGACTATTCTATTGAAATTACAATCAACTCAGCTAAAAGCAGAGATTTTAAGGAAGGGAGCCAGGGGGATCAACAAATTCCTTAAAAAACCAGAATTAAAAAGTATCCAAACCTTTCTTGCTACATCCATCCCGCTGAGATCGTCACGAGGATCTGGGACAATAATTTAAATTGAAAATAAGAATTTTATTTAACAAATATAAGTTGCTTACTTATCAAAAAAAAAAAATTCTGTTCGAATTCTAGAAAAACATTACAGAAGAACAAAACAAGAATCCAACGGTACAGTACCATCATCAACATACCAATAGAGGAAGTGAGCATCATAACCACAACCATGGCATAGAAACACGTATGCTATTCAATGAAACAGGACCAGTTTGATATTTCACAATCATAACCTAATATGGCCACAATTCCTAAAATGCCCTACTTATGTATGCCGATGGATTTGTGCAAAAACATATAATATCAAACAAATGTACAGCAATTCAATTTCTGCTGGACATCCTTTAGTAAATCCAATTACAATCTTGTAGTCCTTTCTTGAGTTGGTGCCTATAAATGGGAGGTGCAACTGGTGCATCCTTGCACATGTTTGTCTACCTGGTGTGCTCTGTTGCAGCTGTTAGCCATAAATGGATTTCATAAAGGCAAATTTCACTTATTCCTCTTGAGGTTTCGGAAAGTGTCACTTTCCTCCCTCTTGCTTCATAAATAGGCACTCCAACCACCTTTCCCCCAACCATCCCAAACACCCCCCCCCCCCCCCCCCCCCACACTCCCCCCCAAAAAAAAAAAAAAAAAACTGGTAAACCTAGTTAACAGAATCTTCTTTTTGTATTGATTTGATTGAGTTGACCACGTATAACGACTGAAATGTGCCCTAATCCATTAAAGAAATGGAAAAACAAAGACAAATGACTTTAAAAAGCAAATGTGATGGCATATTCATTCCACTAAAAAGGTTCACTCACAAATGAATTCTATAATTTCATTAATAGTATATATTATAATATTACTCAATATTTCAATTGAACATGCAAGATATCCATTACAATATCATTCATTTAGTTCCACTATCTAAATCAGTTATCAAATATCATAAGCATTTCAATATCATAACCATCAGTCCAGTATGAAACTAATAAATCCATTAATTATCATTGAATTATTAATTAAACATAATTACAAACCACAATTGGGATTTTTAAGTACTGAAATACTTCAAAAAAATTCCCTAATTTTAAGCCTTGCTAAACTTGTCATTATAAACCCGAAACCAATAAACCATATTCCACCCCAAACATACCCAATTATACATTGCAAATGGGGTTTTTAACATCTTTTTTTTTTCCTTTTTTCTTTTTTGATAGGCAACTGTTGCACATACTTAATGGGACTAGAACTTCACTTTTTTTTTATAGGGGGATGCAATCTAAGCTGCTGGGAAGAAAATATATTTCATATAGACATGAAATACACACATACTTGTTGTGTCCGCACTGTGTCCTATTACATGAAAATTGCCTTATTGGTGTGTTTGTGTCGTGTCATATCCGTGTGCCCCGTATCCATATCCATATTTCTTAGAATGGCAGGAGTGACAGTGGCGCAGTAGCGCCGGTGGCACAGCAACAATGGGAGCAGCAACAGAAGAAGAAGAGCCCTTTTGCTGCTGATCTCACGTGGCCCTAGTTTATGGGCTGTTGTAAGTCTATAATATTTGGATATAATCACATGCAAAAAAATAAATAAACCAAATAAAAAGCTTGGGTAATTGATAATTTCATGTGCTGGACTCATTTGAATTAAAACTACTTTAGTGTCAGTTTTTATTATTCATGATGAAATAAATAACGCAAAAAAATTTATAAAAAAATATTTTATTTGTTCTATTAAAAACAAAAATTATATATTTTGGGCCATGTCTCCGCCATGTCATGTCCAGCATTCTTGAAAATTATAGTATCAGCATGTCTGTGTCGTGTTGTGTCTGTGTCACTACTCCTTAGAGAAAGATAAAGGATATGCAGAAGAGAAAGGGGGGTAGGAAACAAAAGGAATCTGGTCTCCAATGCCATGATTTTTTTATCTACTTCCATATTACAGCAATGCAAGTATTTTACTCTACTACCCTTCGTCCACTGGCACTTGTTAACTGGGTGTAATGGCTGGAAGGAAACTGCCTATTTACAAAACAAGATGGAAAGTCAGTTTCCTAAAATTTGAGGGGTATGTGAAATTTACCCATTTAATAAAAAAAGAAAATGTAGCAAACGAAGGCATAGAAAACTAATTTCAACAAACAACTCACTCTCTTGAAGAAAATGGAAAAGATGGACCAATGAAACAAAATGTAGCAATAAACGGTTTTGTGAGTGAAAAAATAAATAACATTAATGGTCCCAATACTGGAAATTTATCAAATCTTTTAATTGATTTTATTTGTACCAGCATCAAGTTTCTCCGTATAGACTCACCGTTAACTGCTTCATACCATCATATTTGACATTACCTAATTCATTAAAAACTCTGCAAGTGAAGAAGCAAAAATATTTGCACAAGGTCTCTTACTTTATCCTTTTTCATGGGATTTTCACCTAACCAAAACCAAAATCCCTTCATTCAGTAATAAAATTTGCTAGTTTCTGTCGAAAACAAGATCTTCAGCATCCCTTCAATAAGATGAAACCAATTATCATACCATGTTTCCATTTTCACTTTTAATAGTCAAAACTCAATAGTGACCCACTTCTTTCTTTGCTAACTGGTTTTTTGGTTATTCGACAATTTAAGTTTAAAATGACAATATTATTTGCCCCAACTTGATGAAATTATTGTGTTCACAGATGTTCAGTTTGCGAGTTTCATTCTCTTAAATTTTATTTTTTATGCTCCTTATTTTAGACATCAGCCAGTATCACCAGTGGCCTCATATAAGTTTTGTGTAGTTGGTGCAAGCATATTGTAGGGGCTTTATTTTAACTTTTACTATTATGCTTCTATTTTTTGAACGTTTGAATTGTTCGCTTGCTTCTTTGTGGATCATGAAGGATTCAGTGAAGATCTTGACAGTGTGCTGAGGTTCAACGCAATTCATCTCATGTACTGATATTTGACACTGTTGAAATAAAATCAACTTTTTGCACAACTTTCAAGAGAAATGTCTTAAAACTAAAATAAAGCCTTGATTTGCTCCCTAGTATTTCTTTCCAATAATGGAAAGCAATTCTTATATGGAGAAAGAGGTACAAAAAAGCTTTAGACAACTTTTGGAAACCAGGAGGGTTAATTGAGGAAATCCTGAGGGCGCATTGGCAGCTAAGACTCACTAATACAGACACATAACACACATATAACATGATATAGACATGCTGGCATAGCAACTTCTAGAACTCATGACAAAAAGATATTGCAAGTACTTGACAACAAATAATAAATATAAAATATATATACAAGAAAATAATTACAAATTATTCATTTTCTAACATTACAAAAAGCTGATGGGAGTACGGCTTTCTTCAAGGAAGTGTCCCCTATGATATTATATTAGTAAAGAGCCCTTGGATTCGCCTTTTTCCGTAAGCCTAGAAGCAAGGTGCAGTCAAGCCCTTTGAATCTTATCCATTGAAGAAGACAGACTTCAAGACTGAAAGCTGCCCCTTTCTTATTATTAGTAAGATAGGTTTGGAACCCTTATTATTAGAGAAAGGGGAAAGGGGATTCCCTTTGCCAAGGAGAGAATCAGTCTTCATTTTCCATCAAAAGTGAAACGTCTTTTTCTTAAAGCTTAACTTGAAATTGAATTTATTGCAGAAACATACTGAGCTAAGAAGCATGAACGCTTCTAAAAATAATGTGTCGTGCCTGTGACAAACAAGTATCCAAACGTGTCCTATGATTTTTTTTATTTTTTTTAAAACTAGACATACTTGAACACTGGGGGAACACACGTGTCCACCGCTTAAACACACATGAATGATGAGACACAAAGCAAGTTTAAAGACAATAACTTGGAATCATAAAAAACAATGTGGATTTATACCTATACTCCCTCTTTCTTCAGACTTTTTCACTTTAAGAATTATACAGCCCAAAACTTCCAATTTGTTTACGAATAGAGTTTTCTAAGATAGATATTAGAACTTTTTGTTCACGCACATCTTTTCCAATAAGTAGAATGTGAAAAATAATTTCTTATTCTATCGATATAATAAAATATAGATTCATTCATAATATAAATATTGAAGATATAATTATTAATTTCATGTATAAATATAAAATTTTATATTTATTTATTGTCATGTTCCTGCCATGTTATGTCTGATTTCTTTAAAAATTGTCGTGTCAACGTGCATGTATCATGTTATATTCATATCCTATGTTAAATACTCATATTTTCACATTTTATATGTAGGAAAGAAGCGTGGGACTCTTCATTCACTGATGACCCTGAGTAAGAGATGCTACCTCAATGCACTAACCAGTTAGAAGGATTTGAACTATTACTAAACCAGCCTCCATGACAAATGGAAAGAAAGTACACAACATAAGTATGCTACTTCCAGCAAGAATGGGCCTCCCTACTACATACCAATGTTTTGAAACCCAAACCGTTTATGATGGAAAATTGACCGGGTTAGGGGTCAGTGGCTCAACTATCAAGTCAACCGGAATTGAACCCTGATGTCATCAATATATGATAAATACATTAAAATAATTACAATGGTACATAATACATGGACAAGGAAAAATAACTGTATGAAAGTATTGTCACTAGGGTTGGTGTGGAGTCACAGCTCGTGTCAAAAATGCTGGGGGGAGCCAAGAATGGTTGAACGAAGGTCGAAGCAATTCAACTGAAAGAGGGAGAGAGACAACGGAGAAGCAAGTAACCCCTAGCCCAGATTCGTCCCAAAAAGTCCCCTTTCCAAGAACACGTAGTTGCCCTTATATAGAACCTCCCACCATAGTCCGGATAGGATTGGGACTCTTAGACGATAAGGCCAATCCACAAGGACACCTATCCATAAAGTCATTCCTGATGAGGACTTGAGAGTCCGCCACGGAGTAGTCTCCTCTCAGCAGAACTGGCCTGAAGGCGGTGTGACCCTACGCGGGGGTCTCGCTCGCTGAAGCAACATCTTCGCCCTAAGCCACTATGACCTCATGAGGGTAGCTCGTGCGTGCGCTCTATTCAGCGTTCTGAACGTGCGAGTCATGAGCGCGTGCCATTCCACGTCCTGAATGCGCGCCATGACGAACGACTACAGGAATGTATCTATAAGATGCCACGATTGGGGGAATGCCCCACGTCCGGTGGGGCCCACGCCAGGTGGCATACTTTCACATAAGGGTACATACAATAACAAAATAATAAGAGAGCAAGAAATTTATCCTTTCTACACGGTGACAAATTTTGTCAGAGTAAAATTATTACTTTCTTGAAACAACAATAGATACTGAAATTAATGCTAGCAAATATATATTATTTACATTTGTATACATATATATACACATACTCTAATTATATGTGTGTTGCATATGTAGATACATAGACATAGACACCAGGGATCAAAGAAGGCACAAAGCATGAGCAGCCATTTCTTTTGGCTCAAAGAACAAGATGTGTGACTTCCAATTGCTTTATTTAGTTTCCAAAGACAATAGGTCACGAGACTCAACAACAGTCCTGTTTGATAAAAACCATACTAGCCTACAAGGTCTGGTTTAACTAGCGGTTTTAAAGGAAATTTTAACAATTTGAAAGGTATATTTCTAGAACGGTTTGACATGTTAACAAACGAGAACTTGGACTAGTTGACGGTTGCAAAGGTCGGACCGGTCGGTCTGGTCCGATTTTAAAAAGATTGCTACAGACTATGCTTGAAAAGTTTGTGAACAGGAAGAGTAGAGAAAAGTCCCAACAAGTACTTCACTTAACCTTTCTCTAGTGGTTCTTCCACTCTTTCCTTGCTACGCGTTGCTTAACTTGAGTTGGCAAGAGCCATGTAATTATTCATATTCTTATTTAAAAGTCCCTGTAATGCTTGTATTCTCTACGTAAACAGAAGGAGTGGTTCCCTTCCTCCCTTTCTAATGGACTACATCTTAACGTCCACTTTAAAAAGCTGTATTTCCAAACATATTGAAAGTTTTAGGCTTTAGTATTCCTTAAATTAATAGCTTAAAGGAAGAGGGATTAATAGATAATGAGATATAAATTCCCATTGGCCCATTGTCATTTCTTCAAAACTCCGCCAAGACCCATATGTGCTTCGTATGTCTTTAAGCAATGCACAAGCACATCGCTTAAGTGTTCAAAGCATGTCCAATTATAAAAAAACAATGCAAAATGTTTGGATGCATATCCAATGCATCAAGAGTAACGATCTCGTTACCCAACTGGGGCACACCACCTTACTGGAAGTATCCATACTTCTTAGATTGGAGAGCCTAAAAAAAGCTATAGAAATTTTCAAGGGAGCTAGAGCATTTTTTAAGTCAAATTCACCAAACTAAACTATCAAACTCCAAATTTTATTTTCTCCACAATTGATTCTTTAATTTAATTTTTTGAGCCCATTGTATGATTAAGAATTTAAGATTAATATAATATGCCGATGAATTTGTTATCATCTATGATATTGACTTTAGATATATAACATGCTCTATAAACAAAAATTTCTCTTTTCACAAACAAGGACTGACAAATTGTGAGATGGCATAATAGCAAAGCAAACTAATCCAAAAGGAAATACCACGATCATATATATAGATAGCAATTGTCTATAATGCAGAATTCTCATATATATATATATATATATATATTCTTTCTGTCAAAAAAGTCATAAGAAAGAAATAATAGATTATTGAAATTTATGCTAATAAATTGTCATAGGAATTTCAAATTAAGCTCAATACCTTTTCATTGTCTTCTTTTTTTAATTAAAAAATTATAGAAAAATAACATGGATAAACAAATATTGGGACAAAACTGACAAGGTAAAAAGTAAAAAACCATATATAATTGAAAATGCCTATACACACAAGGACAAAGAGGAGAGGGAGTGGAACACCATATTTTGAAGTGTAGAATTTTACAACTGAGGAATAGGACCCATATCTCTATAAATATTTGTATCTTGTTTTGCGTACAAATTACCAAGAACTCTAAAGTTCTGCTAATCTGCTTTACTGAAACAGTAGAACTATAACTAATTAAACCTGGTTCAGTGTAACCAAGGCTTTTAGCAGCTTTAACAACATGGCTGAATGGCTTTCCATCTTCTACCTCACTCATTACATAGCCCAGTGTACCTGTGAACATGTAAGGATAAGGATATAAAACAAATGTCAAAATCACAACTTGAAAATACAAATAATGTTCCACATAGCATAAAGAAGAAATAAACTGATTTAAAAATAAAAAGGCAAGAAATGCATTAAATTTGTACCACTTAAGCTACCAACGACAAGGTGAACAGGATCTCCAGAGGAAAGCATACGATTTAACGATACTATGATGGGAAGTCCAGCACCAACCTGCCAAAGAAAAATAAACAAAGGTACTTAAACCTGGGTAAGTGGATAATTCTCCACCGTTTCACCAGAGATATGCCTCTTAGGCTCTAACTAATTAGAGTGACTAGAACATGCTGTCCCAGTTTGCGTGCAATGAAATTACGAAGACTAGAAATAATTTATCGTGTCAACCCTGACTTTTATAAAGAAAAACTGTCAGAAACATTTAACTGCATCAAGGCAAAAAAAGCACACTTACAGTTGACTCATGTCGTATGCGACGTGGGTGAGCAAGAAATTTGTCATAATCTTCCTGCAAGCCAGAGGAAAAATATTAGTGTTTTTAATGACAGTTCCTGAGTTACAGGGCTATCAGATGACAGAAAATTTAGCAGATGAAGAATTTTATGAAGTTTATCTTTCCAACAAGTTGTCATGGTGATCGATGGCGGTCTAAGGGCAGGCGGGAGACACAGCCCCCTAATTTTAGAAAATACTTCTTACACCCTACATATTTTTTGGTATTTATGATGAAAATAGTATATTGGCCCCTCTCAAACCCAACTAATTTTCCCCTTTTCAAAATTTCCTCCTAATTTTTTACTATTTCCACATGTCATTGGTCATCTAGCTTTTGATAATTTGAATATATTCCAATCTTAGATCTTTTTTTTCTTTTCCTCTTCACATATTTTTATATTTTTATTAGTATTTATTCATTACTTCTACTCTCTAAGTTGTTTGGACTTAACTATAGTGCAGAGGAAAGCAATACTAAAATGTACAGTTGATCAAAGTACTAGTTGATTGGTGAAGTCACTTAAGCTTTGACAATAGTCATAAACTATTCAGTAATTCTTAACAGAAATATTACATATTTCTAGATTAAATCATACTAATATGTAATCTAATCCTTTGAATCACTAAAATTTTGGAATATTTGGTCAATATCTAATTGAATTAACTTTTTATACTTCTATAAACTATTGGAGATTTAAAAAATTTTGAACTAATTGGATAGTAATATTTAAGGTAACAATTACAAACATTGTATACATTTTTATAACTTTTTTACTTTCTCTACTGAAAAATGTGGTCATAAAATAAACAAGCTTACAATTTTGTCTATATTTTTTAAGCAATTGTGGAAACGTTCAACAACCTCTTCTCTTTATGGACTTCATTCATAAATAAAACATTTTATATTATAGTAGTCTAATGCTATTACATATATGATTAATATGAACTATAGCTGGAATTAAATATTTCTGCAGAAAAATATTATTTTTAACAAGTAAGTAAAATGACTCTACTCTGGGGAAACTATACAATGGGATGGTAGAACCCTTGTTCTTAGGTACGACATCCGTTAAAATGTCTACCTTATGTGTATTTGATGAGTCTTCTACTATAAAACTTAAATCTAAGTGGTAGTAGTTAGTACAGTACTTATGCTTTTAGGTACTACATCCATTAAGATTTTTACCTTATGAGTATTTGATGGATCTCTAACAGTAAATCTTAAATCTAAACGATAGTAGTTGTACCTGCTTTGCACCCCCAACCCCCCTTCCCCTTGCAAAATTACTACGTCAGCCACTTGTGGTGATGTATGAGGACAATCAAATAGCAACCACATAATTTCATCTACCTTATCACAAACAGAAACATTAAATGGTTTCCATTTACAAACTAGAGGGTTTAAGGAGTACATTAAAGGAATTAGTTACCATTGAAGAAGTAAGAGGCTTCTTATTGGCCAGCACAACACAGCCACCCAAATCTATCACTCGGTTTAGCACTCCAATAGTCTCGGAACTGGCAGAACAGTCAATGAATGCCAAACCTATTGCAATAATTATTTCTTCCGATCATTCCAGAGTGATTTGATGCAGAAAACATGGTATAACAAGCCCTAGCTCAAGGGAAATGGAGCAGATATGAACACATGCTGGGACTTCTTTTTTTTCTTTTTTCGAGATGGAACACGTGCTGGGAAATAAACTGCTAGCGTTGTCACTATCAAGTAAGACTAAGTCTAAAAGTGTGGCAACAATCACACACAAAGTGGAAAAGCCACCATTAGAGCCCGGATGTGCACAAACCTGTGGATTTACCCAGAAGAGCTGCAATGTCCAAGATTTTTGTCATAGCTTCTGGGTTTGAAAATACCTTGCATTCGCCTGTACAAGTAACCAAAAATAACAAGAAGCATAAGCATGTTGATTGGTTTTGGTTGGCCAACAGCCCCTGTTTGGGTTTTATCTCAATATTTTTTTATTTCAGTATGATAATATCATCATTCATAAAACACCAATTCATTATAGGTATTAAAAAAAGTCAAAAATCAGACAAAAGAAATATAGCTCCTTCAAATAAGTCTGTGTAAACATTAACAAAATTTTCATAAAAATGTTCCATATATCTCTTTAAAAAAATTGGTATGGTATTACCAGAATTACTAAGTGTCAGCAGAGAAGAGCCTTTCAACTTGACCCCGCAAACTTCAGTCAGGAAGGTATCATCTAACTCCATTGCGAGCACATCTGATGCCACAAGCAAAGATTTACTATCGCATACCCCAACAACTCGCAAATTCACTCCCTGAATAATTTATTCTAATCAAATGGCAGAACCAGAAATAATTGCACTTCCAATCACAGAGAGAGTAGTAGTACTGTAGCAGTAGCACTTGAAGTAGTAATGAAACGATGATGATGATTATGATGACTTCACAGAAACAAAATTACATATCATTTTGGGGTTTTGCCATTAAAAACAAGATGAATTATTTTTTAAACGAAAATCAATGGCTGCATTGCCGTCGAACAACCAAACGTCCCACTTAAGTTTGTGCCTATGCATATATATAATATAACGTAATATGGGTAGCACCTGTTTAGCATGAAGAGATCTGCAGGAGACAATGTGTTGGAGGAGCTGACGTCCAACCCCTCCACATCCCATCAGAAGTAAAGGGATGTTCTTCATTGCTCCCTCGAACTCAGGGTCTCTCTTGGATTTCGCCTGCAATGCTATGATGCTATTTCTCTGTCTTCTTTGTTTTGAACGAGGGTTTTGGTTTCTGGGTTTTGGGTTTCAAAAGGGTTAATTATACTTTGCAACTCTATAATTTATACCAAATCTATTTTCACTTATAATAATTAAACTTTTATATTTTTAATTTATAACATTATTAGTCAACTTTTTACTAATTTTTATGTAAGTTATCTCTTTTAAGAGGTAAAAATATAAAATCATAATTCTTTCTAATTATCTATCATAAATTCTTTTCAAATTATTTAAGTTTATGAGTGTAATTAATTTTATAATATATATAATATAATTAGATTTTTTATAAAGACTCTTAATTCAACTCATGTGCAATACATGTTAGTCTTTGTAATAGAAAATGATTAAATTATACATAATTTTATTCTTTGAAAAGGGTCATGTTATTATCACATACGAATTTTTATTTAGTTTCTAGATAGAGGGTCGACATTGTAACAAATTAAAAATATAAATATTTATTTATTACTATTGTTATTAAAACCGTACTACTCATCAAACCAGTAAAGAGACAGGTTCACAATTTATTAATTCAATCGGTAGTTTAATCTGTTCAAGCAGTGTTATAATATTATATTTTTTTTATTTATTATACTGTAGATATACCTTATATATTATATATTACAAATTGCATTCACACTAAGTAGCGTGAAGCACTGGCTATGAGGCTTAATGTTTTAAGTTAGGTTATAGGTTCAAGGGTTTTTGGTTTCAAGTCAATAACTTTTGAAGAATAGTAAGTGCATTCCACGTGTCAAGCATAATTTAAAGCATGTTACTGTTTTTAGTGTATTGAATTGGAGGGCTAATTGATTCTCATTAACTGGTCAATCTGATTTGATTCTGTTAACACTACTTATTACAATTAAAAGTGAAGTTTTAAAGTGAGATTTAATAAGAATAATTTATCCTTTAAACAAAATGGAAGTGAAAATTGCTAACTCATTTTTTGTTTTGGTCCCTTAGTTTTGCGCTTTGTTTGGTAGAATGAAAAGAATTTTTAAAATATAAAACCTTTGCCAAAGTTTACGAGAAAATAAAAGGTTTATAAGTTGTTTCTCAATTAGCCTAGTGCTCCAACTGCATGGTGAGGCGTGAGATTACTAGATTACTTTCTATTGGAAGTCACAAGGCAAGGAAGGTAGAAACTCACTCATAAAATTATAAACAAATTCTTTTATTTTGTCTATAATAATTTATCCATGTATTTGTATAAGAGATGTTGCCTATAAAAATTGCGTAAATAAAGTAAGAATACTACCAATAATAACAACTTCTAAAAGAAAATAAATGTTTTCTTGTGGTTTTTGCAATAAATGAAAAGCCATGTGCTCTAGAAAATCAAGCCACTATATGATTTTACAATTTTAAATATTTCTCCCTTTCTTGCAAACCAAATTCCTAAAAGAATTTTTTTTTTTTTTGTCTTTTTTAACTTTCTAGGACTCATCACCTAAACAAATGGGATTTTACATCTGCCCTTTAAAAAAATTTTCGACCCATATTTTCCATTAACAAAAACCATCATCAACATAATCTCCATTCTCAACACAACTTCCAACACCTTAATCAATGATTATGTAACAATTATATTAACTTCCTCTCTCTTGAGACAAAAACTGACCGCCATATCTTTTATTTCAAATCCTGCAAATTTTATTTTCATCAATTACTTGTTCTCTCTAAATTAAAGCCCACATCCGCATTTTCATTAACCAAAATCAATTGTTAGTACCACATCTGCATGATTGATTTTTGTTAATTTGATGATATTTATTGATTGAGGTTTACATTGAAATTTGACTAAAAGTAAAGCGTACGACTACTGCAATTAAAATTTTAAGAAACAAAGTGAAGCTAGGATAAAACTTAAATGGTAAAGTGTTATCCAAATTAAGAGCAAAATAGTCAGTATGTTATAAAACTTAAAAGAATATAGAGCAGATAAAATAATTTAAGACAAAGTATAGAGAACAATTCTTTAGGAATTATCAAATATTTATCATATTAGTTATTCTGGAACAATTAGGGATAGATCTTCTAGACTACTCAAGACTTTATTGATAATATAGAACAAAAAAGAATACAATATGAGTTTTGAAGACTTACCTATACTTCACTTTCTTTCTTTTTTTTCTCTGTTTCTTTCTTCTATTTTCTCTCTGTTCTTCCTTTCTATTTTCGTTCTATTCTTGATTGTACCTTGAATTATCTCCTGAGCTCTTATATTTATAGTGATTTGAAGTCGGTGATCCAGAGTTGAGGTGGCGAACGAATTAATGATCTGCACATTTTGATTGCGGTGGCAACCTTAAGAGTAGGTTCGAGGCCTTACATAAGTCATCCATTACATAACATTCTTCCTTAGATGACCGCAAAATAGTACAATATATTTTTTTGGGTATATTAAAACTGTCTTATTAAAATCTTGCTAGGAAAAATCTAATGAGAAAAAAAATCGTAGCGAAGGAAAAAGAGTACAGTGCTTAACTCCCCCTGTTTAATAAAAACTTGTTAGCTTCATGAAAGATTTCTAAAATGACACATACCAATGCCATGCACTAGTTTCTTAAATGTTGCAATTAATAGTGTTTTAGTAAACAAGTCTGTCAAATTGTCACTTGAACGTATTTACTGGATATCAATATCACCATTTTTCTGGAGCTCATGTATATGGAAGAACTTTGAAAAAATATGTTTCGTTTTGTCACCTTTGATGTAGCCTCCCTTAATCTGTGCAATACAAATTGTAGTATCTCGTATAATATTGTCGAAGTATCTTTGACTGTGGATAATAAGCAACGTTCTTGAATATATTGAATCGTGGATCTTAGCAGATGCACTCTTGGCTTGCTTCATGAATTGTAATTATCTCAGAATGATTTAAATAAATTCTCGTTAATGTTTGCTTCACAGATCACCAGGATATAGCAATGTTACCATAAGTAAACACATACTCAGTTTGAGACCGAAATTTATGTGGATCAGAAAGGTAGCCAGCATCTACATAGCCAATTAATTTAGAGTGTGACTCCTTTGAACAAAAGAAACCCATATCAGTTGTCCCTCCTAGGTAACGCAGTATATGCTTAATTCATTTCCAATGTCTTTACGTTGGTACAGAACTATATCTTACTAATAAATTGACAGAGAATGCTATATTAGGTCTTATACAATTTGCAAGATACATAAGAACACCGATTGCACTAAGATATGGTACTTCAAGACCAAGGAGTTCTTCACCATCTTCTTGAGGACGAAAAGGATCTTTCTGTACATCTAGTGAACGAACAATCATTGGAAAACTTAATGGATAAGCTTTATCCACAAAAAACTACTTCAAAACCTTTTCAGTATATAACGATTAATGGACAAGAATTTCATTTGATAAGTGCTCAATCTATAATCCAAGATAAAACTTTGTTCTTCCAAAATATTTCATTTTAAACTCCTTCTTTACATAATTAATAGTTTTAGTAATCTCTTTAGGAGTTCCAATCATATTCAAATCGTCAACATAGACTGTAATGACAACAAATCCGAATTTCAATTTCTTAATAAAAACGCATGGGCAAATTGTATTATTCACATATTTTTCTTTCAAGAAATATTCACTTATACGACTGTATCATATACGACCGGATTGCTTTAACCCGTATAAAGATCTTTGAAGTTTGATTGAACACAAATTTCGTGATTTTAAAATATTTACTTCAGGTATCTTAAATCCTTCAGGAATTCTCATATATAGATCATTGTCTAATTTTTCATATAAGCAGGCGATTATTACATCCACTAGTCACATATCCAGTCCTTCTAAGAGTGATAAACTAATCAATAATCTAAATGTAATTGCATCCATTACAGGAGAGTAAGTCTCATCATAATCAATACTAAGTCTCTGCGAAAAGCCCTACGCTACGAGACGGGCTTTATATCGTACTATTTTATTTTTCTTATTTCGCTTTCTTACGAATACCCATTTATATCCAACTAGTTTTACATCTTCAAGTGTGTGGCCTACAGGTCCAAATACTTTACGTCGTACTAATGAGTGTAATTTTGCCTCAATAGCTTCTTTCCATTTTGGCCAATTAATTCTACGTCAACATTCGTTGACTGTTTATGGTTCAGTCTCTTCATTACTTCTAGTAATACCAAAAGCTACTTTAAATGAAATACGTTGTCGACAACTATCTAATTTCTATTCCACCTTTCTCCTGTATTCATATAACTTATTGAGATCTCTTTATTTTTAGGTACCATATCACTTACAGGAGATATCTCTTCAGGAGGTTCTCTTCTGGGAATTTTTCTTCAGGATTCTCTTCTTCAGGAAGTTTAGACATTATGTTCTCTTTAGGAGCACCAACTTGCTTATGCATTTTTTCTTGTGTCTTCCTTTTTTTAGGAATAGTGTCTTTTACACCGACATGTCTCTCACCCTTCAAGCGTGCTTTAGGTTCATTTGCTGTTGTACTAATAGATTGTCATACAGGGACATCAATACGTGTTGGAGTATTAGCAGCTGGTATATGTGATTTTGTCACATTCTTTATGTTAGTAAATGCATCAGGCAATTGATTTGCAATTGTTTGTAAATAAATGATCCTCTGAACTTATGATTCACATTGATTTGTTCGAGGCTTAATATGAGACATTGTTGAAACATTCTAACTGATCTCTCGTTACTTTCAAATTGCGTCTTTTCTCCTCCTAATGGTGGGAAGACTAACTCATCAAAATGACAATCTGTAAAATGTGTCTTGCATACATCACTTGTTAAGGGTTTCAAATATCTAATAATAGATAGAGAATCAAAATCAACATAAATTTTAACTCGACATTGGAAACCCATTTTAGTACGCTGTGAGGATGAAATTGGAATATATACAGCACAACCAAAAATTCATAAGTGAGAAATATTTGATTGTTGACAAATGACAAGTTGCAATGATGAGTACTGATGATAAGCAGTTGCTCGGACTCTAACTAATGATACAGCATGCAATATGGCATGTCCCCAAGCAGAAATAGATAATTTTATTTTCATAAGTAAAGGTCGAGTAATAAATTGAAGCCGTTTTATAAAAGTTTTGGCAATACAATTTTGTGTATGTGTGTGAGCAATTGGGTGCTCAACCTCAATTCTTATTGACAAGCAATAATCATCAAAGGCTTGAGATATAAATTTTTCAGCATTATCTAATCAAATTGACTTAATCGTGTAATTTAAAAACTGTAACCGTAATCGCATAATTTGAGTAAAAAGTTTAGCAAAAGTAATATTATAGGTAGAAAGTAAACAAATATGTGACTACCGTGTGGATGTAACTATTAAAATCATAAAATAACGAAATTGTTCACATGAAGGATGAATTGGTGCATAGATATCCCCTTGAATTTTTTGTAAGAATGATGGGGACTCAAGAACTACCTTTAAAGGAGATGGTTTGACAATTAATTTTTCTTGTGAACAGGCAGCACATGTATAATCATTTGACAAAAGAATCTTTTGATTCTTTAGCGAATGTCCATGTGAGTTTTCAATAATTTGACGTATCATTGTTGATCTTGGATGACCCAAATAATTATGCCATAGTATAAAATTATTCGGGTCGAAGTACTTTTGGTGCATCACTACAGGTGATTCCTCAGCTTTTATAGAAGTACAATATAATCCAAAAGACAATGTCACAAGTTTCTCTATATATATTTCTTTCCTGAAATATAAGAAATAATGTAAAGCTGTTCTACATTATTTTTATTTGTCGTCTCAATATGATATCTATTACGACGTATATCTTTAAAACTAATCAAATTCTTTGTGGATTTAGTAGAATACAATGCATCATTAATGCATAGCTTTATTCCTCTTGGAAATATTATATTGGTCGTTCTGGAGTTTTCAATTAATTTTGTTGTGCTAGAGATTATATTGACATTAGCTTCAAGTAATGTCAAGTATGAGAAATATTTTTTCTCTCAAAGAATTGTGTGCGTTGTTCTACTGTCTACCAGACATGTGTTTTCACCATTCATTTTAGAAATAATCAACGCGTTGGTACGATCCATGCATCTATATACAAAATATATATGAAGTTTCAATCTTAGTCACTAAATAGTGCTAGAAATTGTAGACATAATGTATGGAGCTATCATCAATTTAATAATCAAATTTGTAAAAATTATTTGTACAATAGAAATTTATTTAATATTTAACTGTACTATAGCTACGTAACCAATGAAACATCTTTATAATTCTTGAGAGGTTTATTCAGCAAATATTTTTTTATTTTATTTTTCTCTTACATTATTCCACTTCTAGTGGTATCTTGTGGTATTTTCAATTTATACATTGTAACCTTCAGGGTAACGTAATAGTAACATCATTAGTACATATGAATAGTAATTAATTTATTTAACTATTTACTCTTACCCTTATCTTTTATTATATTTACACGATGTGTTATTAGAATACAATATATTATTTCACAATATTTTTTAAATTAACACTCTTGATATTGCTACTGCTGGAGCATATTCAAGGCATAAAATGAAAATATATTTTTCTATTATATTTTCATCAGGAAGATTTTCTCCACATCATTTTCGTTGTAGGCTGATTTGAATAATAAAAATTGTACTCATTAGCACTTGTAAATTATTACAGCTCTAGGTGCACTAAATCATAACCTTGTAACTTCAGCATTCAACCATAATCTTACAACTTCAAGCACATTTACTAATAACCTTGTAACCTTAGATGTATTTAATCATAATGAGATTTTAGAAAGATTATGGTCTTATGGCATTCATATTTTTCTTTTTACAAAAATTCAATGATGATATAATGGTAAATCAAAATAGACAGCGGTCATAATAAGTATAGTTAAATAATAGCAGTAAAATATAAAGTAGCAATAGGTGGCAAGCCAATCTTGTAAAGTAACAATAATTAAATAAACGGCGTGCAGACCTTAATAAGCATTCTATAAAAATGCTTGATTTCTTCTATTTAATTGCATTTTTAAAATAATACATATAATAAAATCTGACAATCATAACTTAATGATCACGTAAAACCTCTACCTAACTTATTAATGTTAGGTGGATGTTATGATAAAAGACAACAAGCCTATGAAAAGATAACTGACAGAAATGTGAAACGTACTATGCAACATATTATTCATATATTGTTTATTATATAATTACTATGCAATCACTATTCATCAATAGTGAAATCACAGTTTATGAATTGTAGTTATCAATTATAAATAGTAAGAGTACTATTGATGCATAGTATTCATTACCATGCCATTCATCTGGTATATATATATATAATATCACTATTTTTGTTCGAATTATAACTTTCAATCAAGACATTAAAATATAGTCAAGTCATATGTCTATGGAAAGCTATTGAAATAAGAATTCTAAATCTATAAATATCATAGGCAAAAAATTAAAGATCTGGGAGAAATAAACCAACAAAATTTTAAAATAAACAACTATTCATCTCAATTATTCAAACACTATTCATCCTATTCGTCAATTATTAACAAAAATATAAATAATGCGATGAATTGAAGAGTGAACAGTAAAGAACTCAAAACATAGATAAATTAACTAAAATATTAATTACACATGAAGTACCTTCACATATATAATGAAATACCTTCCTAATGTAAGGAAGAATACAGTTATGTTTTTCACAAACACTTAGAGCTTCTTGCTGATAACGTGTTACAAAACTTAAAAGAATATAAAGCAGATAAAATAACTTAAGATAAAGTATAGAGAATAGTTCTTTAGGAACTGTCAAATATTTATTATATTAGTTCTTCTGAAATAATTAGGGATAAATCTTTTAGACCACCCAAAACTTCACTGATAGTATAGAACAGAAAGGAATACAACATGAGTTTTGAGGACTTACTTATACTTTACTTCCTTCTATTTTCTCTCTACTTCTTTCTTTCTATTTCCTCTCTATTATTGATTATACCTTGAACTATCTCCTGAGCTCCTATATTTATATTGATTTGAAATCGGTGATCTAGAGTCTAGACGACAAACGAATTCGTGATCCACACGTTTTGATTGCAATGGCAACCTTGGTAGTAGGTTCGAGACCTTACATAAGTCATCCATTACATAACACAGTATATTATTTATTAGGTTATTTGATTACCACATGCCTAACTTCTAACAAACTTAAAGACCATTATTAATAGGGAAAAGATATTGGCATTCTAGTGTAACTTCAATCTTAATATTGTTAAAATGAAAAAATGAGGGACCAATGTAAAATTTTGGTATAATACAGAAGCCAATAAACTTAGGGGGTGTTTCAATGCGACTTTTTTAGTAGCTTATGACTTAAACTTATAACTTTTTAAAACTGTGTTTGACTCCTCGCTTAAAATAGCCACTTTAAGAACCAACTTAAGGCTCGTTTGGTTCTGGCTTTCTAAACTTTTTTAGGCTGACTATTTTGGCTTATAAGTAAAAATGCTAAATTTTTTTTTAGTTTTTTTGCTTTTCTACTGGTCATAGCTTATAAAAACAAAAAAGATAAAAAATTTTGACTTTTTTGCTTATAAGCCAAAAAAGCATAATGAAAAAAATTTAGAAAAAAACTGTACCAAACAAACCCTTAAGCTTTGAAAAGCCATTTGAAAATAATCCTTATACTTTTGCCTTTTGAGCATTGATTTTGGAAACCAACTTTGTGGGTTTGGAATACTTTGAAAACTTTATGAAATGGCATTGGTTTGCTGTCTTGAAACAAATGTTTGATGTGTCAAAAATTTGAGGGAAATCGGAGAAAAATCAACCCCTTAGATGCATCACCCCATGTGTTAAGGGCACACTTTCTCCATTTTTGTATTTTTAAAGTTGGGGCCCGCGTTGGGGATCCCAAGACCTACTTTCTGTAGGCCCAAGAGCGCAATCCAAGAGAGGGTGAATTGGGTTTCAAAAATTAATCACAAACAATTCCAGCTAAAACTGATTAAGCAATGTAATAGTAATTCAATGTATGTGTGTTGACTCCATGCCTTGATTTTGATGATTACAAAACATGTGTTAGTTATCTAATGGTCCTACTAAGTGTGCAAATTATATATTGCCTTAATCTCAATATGACTTAAAGCTTGTCACATTGGAAGAATTGAAGGTTGATGAGCATGATGGGTTGACACATTCAACAAGTTCATGTTTACTATCTCATCTTGAAGAAATTGAAGATGCTTAAAGGTAATGGTAGATCAGTTGGAAGGAAGATCACAAAACTTGAAAGTTCTATTGAAGAAATTGATGAAGTCTTGAAGAAATGGAAGAAGTGACGTTAATTAAGAACCTTACAAGTAATCAAAGTGGATTGATTCCATCTTGAAGAGATTGAAGGTGTTCTTAAAGATTAACACACCTTAAAGAAGTCATTTCAAGCCTTAAAAGACTTAATTGGATAATCCATCAAGAGCTTGAAGAGTTTAAAGAAGATTAAAGAAGACTTGCAAAAAGTAAAGGTCTAAGTTGAAAAGGAGTCGACCCCTCTAGTTTAAGAGTCGACATATTAAGACAAAGGCCATGGACCAGAGTCTATACAGAAAAAGAGTCGACCCCTCCACGTCAGGAGTTGACACGTTAGTCCAGAATGCAAAGTCTTGAAAAAAGTCTAAAAAGGGTTAACTCCTTGTTTCCTAGGGGTTAACACTTTTGGACAGAGTCTTGATGAAATTTGGTCAAAAGCTAAAAAGAGTCGAACCCTCAAGCTTATGAGTCGACACATTTGTCCATAATGCAAGGTCTTGACAAATGTCCAAAAAGAGCCAACTCCTTGTTTTTCGGGAGCTAACTCATTCCGATAGTGCCTTAGTGAAGTCAGACAAAACTCTAAAAGAGTCGACCCCTATGTCTCAAGAGTCGACACATTGGGACACAGAGTTAAGGAAGATTAGAGCAGAACAAAAAGAGTTAAACCCTTTTAGAAAAAGTGTCGACTCCTTGACCGTAACGGCTAGTGTTTTGATTGTTGTAACAGCTCATTCTTGTATTGAAAACACTTCCAACCACCACCAAAGGCAAGAATCAATTCAATGCTATATATATAAGATCCCCACAACATTTATAAGGGAGAATCAAAGGATTTAAGTACAATACCATTGATTGAGAGCTAAAATTCTTGATCAAACCACAAAAACACTCTCTTTGCTAAAGTTTGTTGCATTTACTGAGTTGAACTCATTCATTCACTTTTTAAGAGAGTTATCTATTGTATAATCTGTGTATATTTCACTTGAGAGGATTTGTAAACCTGTGAGTTTAAGTGATCTTGGTAAAAACACCTGTAAGTTTGAGTGAAGCTTAAACAAAATCACTTGAAGAGTTTGAGAGCTTAGAAATAGCTCTTGTAAGGAGTGAGTTAGGCACTTAGCAACTAGCACCTGTTATGTAAATGAGTTTTTGCATAGTGGAAGACTTTCAAGCAGATCTTGGGAGTGAGGACGTAGATCATACCTTGTGATCGAACCTCAGTAAATCTGGTGTTTTTTATTGTACTCTGCTTTTCTTCCTTACTCATATTACTTGCTTGCATTGCATCTTATTGTTTGCTTGCTTGATTTATAATTTGATTAGCTATTGTTACATTGCTTAATTAGTTTTTAATTGCATTATTTGTGATTATATTTGAAAAACTCAACTCACCCCCCTCTTGGGTTGTTTACTTGGGCCAACAATGTGATCAAGTAATCTCAAATAAAGAATGAAAACATAGAGCACAAATTGAATACAACGATTGATCGAGTTTCAGCCACAGCTTGTGACCTATGTCCTCACCCCCAAGACCCCCTTGAAAGCTCTTCCACTATGTAATTAAGAATTACAAAGCAGGTGTTAGTTAACCAAATGCCTAGCTTACTTTTTACAACAGCTCTTCCCAAACTCTCAAACTACTCAAGTGATTTTGTCCAAGCTTTACTCAAACTTACAAGTGTTTTTAACAAGAACACTCAAACTTACAAGTCTACAAACCCACCCAAATAGAGTAAGTGAGGTTTACACAAAGTATCTCTGCCAAAGAGTGGATAAAGCAGGTGTAAAATTAGTAAATGCCCTAATATATCAACAAAGCAACTGTAGTACTTAGGGTTATTGCTTTCAGATTCAATTCAGCACTTAAATGTATGTCCTCTCTATGTATAAATACTATGGGGGTCTTGTATATATGCCTTAGCATTGATTCTAGCTGTTAGAAGTAGTTGGGGTTGCATTAAATGCAATATTAGAGCTTAAGAACATTTAAAAATATAATAGTTATAGTGGCATGGATCGACTCTTCAGTTGGATGTGTCGACTCCTTCCTATTCGGAACACAGCTTCTTAAGCAATTTGTCTCTATGTGTCGAATCTTGATGAACGAAGTGTTGACTCCTTTTAGTTCTAGCATGTATCTCTAAGGCACTGTTCTGATGTGTCGATTCCTGTAGGCTCATGTGTCAATTCCTTTAAGGACATTTTTAGCATCATGTAATCTGGACGCATGTATCAACTCCTATAGTTGAAGGTGTTGACTCTTTTAAGGACATTTTCAAAGTCATGCAATCTAGACGCATGTGTCGACTCCTGTAGTTAAAGGTGTCGACTCCTTTAAAGATATTTTCTAAGTCATGTAATTTGGACGCATGTGTTGACTCCTATAATTGAAGGTGTTGACACCTTTAAAGACATTTTCAAAGTCATGTAATCTGGATGCATGTGTCGACTCTTGCAGTTGAAGGTGTCGACTCCTTTAAGGACATTTTTAAAGTCATGCAATCCGAACGTATGTGTCAACTTTTGCAGATGAAGGTGTTGACTTCTGCCAATTCCATATGTTCAGGTTCAAGCCACTTTCTGAATTTCATTTTAAAAGATAGTTTTTATTTTGAAAATTTTTGAAACAAAACTGCAAGGGTCTATTCATATTTTGAACTAGTATAATTTTGTAAAACCAATTTAAAACATGCTTTTAAAGAAAATATTAATTCCTCAAAATATCCAAACTTCAACCACTGATAAACTTTAAACCAAATATCAACCAAGATAAATATCACATGGAGGCAAAACCATTAATGTCTAAACCATCAAACTCATAACACAATCATTAATATAGACTTCATTTTGCAGGTCTTATTCAACCTTCTTCTAAACCTTCAACCACTTCAATGATTTTCCAAATTAGGCTACTAAGACTTGAAAAGTCTCCTTCTATGCATATTGTTTTTCAAAATCTTCTTCAATCAATCATGACTCCACTTAGTTTGTAGAAACTTTATCAAACCTTCCAAAAAATCTTCCAAGACTTGTGATATTTATTTCACTTGATCTTTAGTATCTTCAATCTCTTCGAGATGGAATCATTTCAATTTGATTCCATCTAGGGCTCTTCAATTAATATAGATTCTTCCATCCTTTCAAGGCTTTAACACACTCTTCAATTCTTCTTGACAAGCTTCATAAGTTCTTCAATATATTCAAAGTGTTAAGCTTCAAGAAATAGTCTAATTAATGCATGGCATAATCTGCACACTAAGTAGAGTAATTAGACACTAAACAAAGTTTTGTGATCATCAAAATCAAAGCATGAAGTCAACAATCTCCCTTTTTTTTTAATGATTAACAAAAATTTTCAAAACATGAATAATAATCTTAACTGTGTGTGTAGGTACAAGAATATAGAAATTCATACATGCATTTGCTCCCCTTTACTTAAGGAATTTATTGTTTCCCCTTATTTAAGGAATTTAAGCTCCCCTTTTTTTAGGGGGTTTAAGCACTTGTTGCTGTTTAATCCATATAAAACAAGCAACAATAATATTTCTTTCTCCCTTTTTGACAATCAATCAAAAAGAGATAGAAATACAATTAAAATATAGGTACAATAGCAAAAAATTTTAAAACAAGATTAAAGTTACAAATAAGTTAGCAAACAAAGCAGTTTAACCAACCAACCAATCAACAAAGTGCAAACATTCATAGTGGAGATGTCATACAATTATATATATATATATATATAAGGCATCAATAGGTGTTAAAACATCCAATCATCCAACATATTACACACCAAAGGTCTTGAGAATGACATACCATCATTTCAAACTAATATAGTTCAAAAAAGAAACATGTTGAAGTGAAAAATGCAAATGAGAGTGCAAATGCGAATGCATGTGTGAGGTTACTTCAAGTGTCTTTGGGAGAGGATGAAGGTGATGTTGTGAGTTTAACTAGGTTTTTTGGAGTGTTGGAGAAGCACTTCCCAAGTCTGGGTCTTAGTTCATGTCAGTGGTAGGTCCTATTTGGAGCAGGAGATTTAGGAACTTGAGAAGCTCCAGTTGTCTTGCCTTTCTCAATTGCCTCCTTTTTCTTTTCTTCAAAAGCTAGCTCTTGTTCTTTTGGTTCCTCATCTCCTTCTTCTTCCTCTTTTTCTACTTCTTCACCTTCCTCTTCTTCTTTACTATCCTCTTGGCCTTCAAATTCTACTGTTAGTAAGTTAAGAGGTTTATAATCCATGTCAATTACTCTCTTGATATACTTGCCTATATGTTCAGTGAAGATGTCAATAGCTCTCAGTAGATCTGTCTTCATTTTCTGGCCATCATTGACAATAACTCTCACTTTGGTCTCTAAAACCTTTAGCCTCATAGCTCTATTATCAACTTTTGCATCTATTTTGGCAAGCATTTTCTCATTATGCGTTTGTATTCCTTTCAAGATTGGCAAGAGTAAAGACATATCCACAGACCTATTAGTTGGAATAAGGCCCATGGGAAAAAGTACTCCTGAAACATTCTCTGCTTTAATACTGGAAGTCTCTCCCTCTTCAACTTGTTTTCCCTTTGCAGATGAATTACCTTCGCCATTCTCCTTTATAGGAGAACATACCTTGTTTACTTTATGATAACCCATCCTCTTTAGGGTTTTCTCATTGTATTCATCACTCTAAGGTTTAGGAGCCTTTTTCGTTTCTCCTGTCATGTCAATCTTAAAGTGCTTAAACACTTGGGTCAAAAGCATCCCATAAGGCATACTTATTTTCCTTTAGAGGGCTTTCAAAATATGATCCTTAATGAACATGGCCAAGTCAATTTTGGTGTTGCTAATGTAAGCCCAAAGAAAGAACAATTCCTTTCCAGAGATAAACTTAAACTTTCCACCTTTAGGAATTAAAATCCTGCAAATGAAATGATGGATAAGTCTAAGGTCCAAAGGTAGGTCCTTGGTTGGGGGTTGAATACTTGCTACAGTTTCTTCTCCATAGAGAGTAGTCACTTGAGTTTTTCTATCTATCTTCTTCCTTTGAACTTCACCACCACTACCAATTCCTAAAATATGGCAAATCACATCTTTGGTGATGGTGAATTATACTCCTTTTACCCAACTATCAATGTCTTGAGTGTCAAACCTTATGTTGGCAAGAGCATAAAATTGCTCAACCAATTTAGGATATACATCTTCCCTAATTTGTGTCATTAATTTCCAACCAACAGTATCTAATTTAGATTCAAATTCAAAGTTCTCCTCAGCAAAGAATTAAAAATTTATCCATCTACCATTTAAAATAGGCTTCAAAGAAAATGTTAAGTGATACTTAGCTTCGGCTTCAATGCTGGTGAAATAGGTTTTGTTCCTTTCAACCTTCCCTTCTTCTTAAGTAGTTCCCGTCAATTTCTTCTTCTTTCCATGTCCCATAGAGGATTTCCCATTATCCTTTTTCTTTTTGCTCCCTACCACCGTAGGTTTCGACACTTCTAGAGTTTTTTTCCCTTTCTTCGACTTGTCAGATTTTGGTGCCGTAGGAGATTGATTAAGGGATTGATAGAGGTTGGGAATAGATTTGAAGGGATCAAAATATGTATATAACGGGATTTGAGAGTGATTTGTGGAGAGGTTTGATTGTTTTTGGTAGTTGGAGAAACTATTCATCGAGAGAGAATGAGAAAGAGGGAAATTTTAATTTTGCTGAATAAACAGGGGATATTTAAAGTTACTGAGCAACCGCATAGAAGGGTTGACTCTTGGCTTCGAGGGGTTGACTCTTTTCTTGCAAAATTTCTGCTGAGCTCTTTGTTAAAATGGGTCGACACCTGGTATTATAAGAGTCGACTCTTTTCAACAGAAGCTAACAAAAGCTGTTCTCAGGAAATAGGGGTCGACTCCTTGAGGTAAGCGGTCAACTATTCTTTTATGAAATCCAAAATATTTGTCTTTATCAAGAAATGCAAAAACCCTAAAAATGTTTTGCCAAGCCTGTTCATATATTACCTAATCATATCGGACCTAAGCTAAGCAATTTTACGACAATTGTGAGAATTCTAGTCTCTTCGGATCAACTAGGACCACTATTCCAAAATTTTCACGCGAATCAATAATAAGAAGAGAGTTTTTTAATCATTTACACAAACCCATATTTGAATTCTACTGAGCGGAATATGAACATACTTATGATAGAACATGCCAAACTAAACTTTCATATGAAAACAATAAATAGAATTGTCACGAAACGACTTATTAGTCAATTAATAGGTCACTTCAAAATAGCATATACATCACACATTTTGGATCAAGTAATAATTCTAAGTTCATTAGGTATTGATAATCTTATAACAATACCTTCAAAAGTCGTAGAGTTTAAGATGCTGAACAATAAATTTTAATTTTGAAAACACACCATCAATATAGGAAACGACTTATTAGTCAATTAATAGGTCACTTCAAAATGGCATCTACATCACACATTTTGGATCAAGTAATAATTCTAAGTTTATTAGGTATTGATAATCTTATAACAATACCTTCAAACGTCGTAGAGTTTAAGATGCTGAACAATAAATTTTAATTTTGGAAACACACCATCAATATAGGAAATGCACACGGTAGAAAAACAACATAAATCCATTGAGATATGGTATGTCTAAATATGAATATTTTTTAGATAAAAAAAAGTAAGGATGGAGATTTCCTCCATACCAGGCAGCAGGAACTTGTGATGCCTGAACATTTTTCCAGCTCATAATCATCCACCTAAGTAGTTGGACAATCTCAATGTTTAGCCTTTACGCCCATGCTCTACTGTTAACGTTAAGTTTGAATATGTATTCTTCGAAATATGTATCTTATCAGAAAGTATATTCTATTATTATCTCCCTCTATCTCTCATCTCTCTCTCTCTCTGCGATCAGATTGCCATTTCTGTTATTCAAAACCTTCATCTTTCATATTAACATTCTTTTTTCACCATTAAATATGTAGCATTGTTCTACTTTCTAGATGCCGCAATCAAACTTGCAATTGAAGCTTTTGAAATAGATAAAAAAAATTTCTTCCATATTAGAAAGGGTATTATATACCTATAAAAAGGTATTAATAATGTATTATATTTACAAATGCAGCTTTTGCCTTTTTAATTTTGTTAGCAATTAATCTCTTTCTTAGAGATCGAAATTAGAGAAAATTTATTGGGTTTCTTTGAGATACGCCAATAGAGTTTTGCTACCTTGTTTGGGGTTTTTGAGAAACAAAGAGGAAAAAAACCAGTGGCTTTTTTTTTTTAGTGGAACTATGTTCTGGATCCTTTCGGTTTCCATCTTGTTGATTGTCACTCCGAGGGACAAATTGGGTCAGAAAAAAAATGTAGGCCAATTGCTTTTTATTAGTATTTTTATCACCCAAACTTTGCGTTTTCCCCTGCGTTTGTTTGTTGAGCCCAACGTCTTAATTTTTATGGCTCTCTACATTAGTCATAGAAAATTGCTAGGAAGGTTCTAATTATAAAGGTGAAGCTCAATCTTTGTGTAATATTGCTTTCTTCTTCCAAAAAAATTGAAGCAAATAAAATTGCCAGTAGAGTTTCTTTTGTCTATATATCATGCATTTGTTCTATGATATTATATAAATAAATTAAATAATAAGTTGAATGACCTAACCATCACTATATTTATTTTAATATGTTGTAAGAATTCTTATTTTTCAAATAGAGTGGATGGCCCATGAACAAAACATCCACCCAAGAACCTAATAACAAGTTTGAATATGAGAGAGATGTTTTACTAAAGCAAAGGTGAAAATCAATTTTTGTTTCAAAAACAGTTTCAGAAAATGTGAATGACTGTTTAGATTGCATTAGTATTTACCTACTCAGTGTATGAACAAGTCATGGTTTCATCAATCTAGAAAATAAAAAGAAAAGGGTGTGGGAAAGCACTATTAATCATAATTGTTGTAGAGGTTTGGTTGATTGTGAATTATGTACATGACTTTTGCTTTCAAGGCTTGAATTCAATCTAAAAATAATAAGGTGATGCTTTAAAAAGTTGGCAAATATTATTTTTCACTTCTTGTATTTGAAATCCCAAAGCAAAATCCGTTCACATGTTTCTGTTTGTAATGCATAAAATATATATTCTGAGAATTTCCAGTTAACTTGAGTAAGGAGTTTAATACATTTAGGTTGTATTAAACACACACTATTTGTAGAAAGCCACTATCACAGAATTGGCTCCAAGGAATTTTGTAATTAGCTTAATTAAGATCAATTCCAACACCATCACGTGCCTATTGATATTGGATGAGAAGGCAGGAGATGCATGTCTACAACTCCAACTCTCTTCGGTCACTTTTTTTAAGACATGATTCCAATAAAAAATTGATTCACTTGAGCTAACTATGTGTGCCCATGAGCTTATGAATAGTTTCTATCAAAGTCTGGAAGATAGCAAACTTACAACTTTTGATTTATAATGGGTCTAATTTTTTAAAAATTCAAATGAAGTTGCACAAATATGTTACGGACCATTTTTTTTGATAAGTTATATAATTCAAATTCATTGGATACTTGAGAAGACTAAATAAAATTGAATTGAAGTGTACAAACAAAATGACCAAATGCATTTATTGCATATTGTAACAAGTCTAGCAAACCATTGTTGCAATAGTAAAATGAACATTTCAACATGAATATAGTCACAAGCTTTACTTCTTAACTCAAACACCATATCTCCCACCCTATAACGAATCTATTAAAATATCTCATCCTTGAATTTCTTGCTTTCTTCTTTCTTGTTGAGAATTTTTAGAGCTTGCCAATGAATTTTGCATAATATATTTTAGCAAGACAATATGAGAATTGTAAAAAAAAAAATTATATTTTCAATAACTTATTATAAAATTTACCTAAAGCAACCTGTGAATGACATTTGACCTTGAAACCATTTAAAAGAACCAAGAATACTATGATTGAATTTTGTTGCCATGACAATCCCTTGACCCAAAACGTCTGTTCCAATAATATAAAGTCATTAAATAAAGAATCTATTGTTTTCAAAAATAAAATATCATAACCAACAACAATTATTAAAACTATTGAAAATAAGCTTGACTAATAAAATGATTACTTGAATCAAACTAGCAGTAGGTCCCATGGTATGATGTTGTGGCTCAACATCATTCCAATTATAGAAAAAAATCCTAAAATAATTACAAATGATTTTATCTTTGAGGATGATTATATTATTAAAAGAATTTTGCTATCCTAAAAAAGATATTATAATTAAGCAACATAACTGTAAAGCATACTTGGTATAAAAAAAAGGCGATTGGCAAACTCAGTTCTTCAATGTTTTATGCTCTTTTAGAGGATCGCATGAAGTGGTGTTTTTTATCAAAAGTTTACAACATATAATAATAAAAATTAGATACAAAATTTGAAAAATTGTGTCATATGTTTACATGAATATTATTCTATTATAATCGAGCAAAAAATTAATCTTACTTGAATCCTACAACAAATTCATTAAATTTTTATATCATCTCCTTGAGTAGTATCAATTTCTATATACAAAATATACCTTTCTATCTACAATGCCACTTTGCAAAGTTTGGTTGTGTGACATAAGATTTAGACGGAAGAAACTCTTGTAAGTGATAAAATTAAACTTTAGCATCCATGTTTGTATTACTAATGCAATACATATTTTAAATTTGAATAAGGTAATCTAACACACCTGTGTTGTTTTAGATTTCACCTTTTGCTTTCTTCATAGCCTTAATGGATCCTTCAACATGTTCAAGGATGTCCAATTGTAACTTTTGTTTCAATCCCATATACAACTTCTGAAGTAACATAATTATCAAATTGAGGCACATTTTCTAACTGTAAATTAGTATCAACTAGAGCTTGGTCTTGTATACCAGTTGTACCACCCAATTTATTGTAGCAACATGGCTTCTTCATTTCTTGAAGATCTTTTAATAATTTGGTTAGGTAATCATCAACATATGTATACATATTTTCTTTTGTTGCAAATGTTGTAACTTCACAAAAATTATGACTCAAGTAGGCATATCACTTTCTTATGGATTCTTGAGAACTTTCTTGAATCTCTCCTCCGTGATAGTCTCTGATTTAGCATCTTTTGCATCTTTAGTCCATCTTTTCTATATATAATTAATTGGGAGGCTCTTGATATATATACATTTTTTATCAAGACTTGAAACTAAAAGGAAAAGTGTATGCATGTAATAATGAAGCTTTTGTATGTAGAATAGTTTCTACTTCCTCTCTATTAAAACAATTACTCGGTAGATGTATATATATACTGCATTCTTATCTATGAATTAAGACTCTTGAATACCCCCACAAGACCAACGGTCAAGACATGAAATTGCCCACACAAATATAATAAAAACTCTATAACCCACAAATAAGTAATATGTAACCAATGGTCATAAAAGCTATGAACTAATAGATATGTAACAACCCATAAAATATAATAAAAAATTAAAAGTTTTGAAACTTTATCACAATATACCAAAAATTCTCCACAAGTTTTAGAACTTTGAAACTTTATAAATTCTTCAAATATTTGAACAACACAAATATAACACAAACCACAATAAACTTTGTAAAATATACAAGGCATTAATTCAAAAATTAGATCACAATAAAATAATATATGAAAATTTAGGCAATCATGATACTATGTAATAGGTGTAGGTGTCTTCTAAACTTAAATCTCACTTAGTGATAATAGTCTCCCCCTAAAGGATCATAGAGAACTAGGTCTTGAACTAAATCTTTTGAGCCAAAGTTTGACATGTTACACACAGAGTACTGACTAATAGATATATTGACGGGTTAGTGCTATTAATAGTCATGCATTGAATCTTGATTCTTATGAGAGTTACTCGAGAACAGCCTAATTCTCACAATCGCGGCCTTACGATAACTCTCACTTAGGTGAATCCTCCAAGGGCACATGTGACAAATACCCTGTTGGAGTATGCCTACCTTGGACTCATTCAGGGTTACACCCTTCCTTAACATTCATATTTCATAGCATAATTATCTTAGGGATAAGCAAGAGAACATCTATAGTGTCTCCAAATATAAGTGTCGGACGTGAGTCACATAGTGTGGATTGTTTTTACCCATTAAACATTTTTCATGAGACCTTCAATCACATATGTTGGGTTACTCCCTAGGTGACTCCTTATGAGCTTACACTTATCCCCCTCGAACATAGACGGATATAGACTCATGCACTAGACAAGTAAATTTTTATGTATCATTTTGGCTTCTCAAGCCCAATGTGCCTCAATATATTTTCTTCAAGTCATATCATCCAAATGCTCCATTGTAGTGCCACATGCACTTGCAAACTTTCACAACAAAATTATCCAACACAAAATTAGTTCATAGAATGAAATATCATAATAAGTTTGATTTCTATTCTATCGCAATATAAAAGAAATGGATAAAAAAATTTCCTCTTTGCAGCATTTAATATATAGAATGTATTAAATAATATTATTTTTTCAGCAAGCAACATCATTCAAAGCCACTACATTTTTTTTCCTTATATCAACTTAGCCAGCTTTGAACTTCATTTGTTCACCAACTGAATTCTATGAATTTTTCTTATAAAGGTTAGTAATCTCCCTAACATATGAAATACCCCAACATTTCACTCTTATCTCAATAGTACATGACAAGAAGCTTGTCAGTTTAATGCAAAAACTTTGAGAAACCCTAACGTATGAAATATCCCCACATTTCACTCTTATCTCAATAGTACATGATAAGAAGCTTGTATGTTTAATGAAAGAACTTTAAGAAATACATATGTGAATCTTCCAATACAAAGTCACAAACAAAATGTTATTCTTCATATGACACATGAAAAGAAACTGTAAGACAAATAAAATCTAACTACTAATTACAAGACATTAAGAACCAAAATGATACACCAAAGCATTAGTACCATCATCACAGAATAGATATTGCACCACATTCAAAATATTAAAACAATATTATTTTCTAACACAAAAATAAACATAAATAGTTTTCACTTCCCAACAACTTCATGACATACAGTAAAGCTATGGAATGAGTATGAAATCTTGGACAATAGTGCATCAATATAGATATGGGTATGTTAAATATGAACACAGCTGAGAGCTACTCATATGTATATAATATCATATAATTATCATCATAGCACTCAAAATTCTACTAACGGTTAGATATTTATATTATAATATTCACTCCACATTCAAGTCTCTGATTGTAAGATATTAACAACCGTATAACTAACAAAATACCACCGCTATGAATGCATTCTTGCAACTCATTTAAAGACAATATATGATGAAATTGGAATGCCAAGTGCTTGAGCCTCAGGTCACTTTTTTGTGAAATCAAACCCTACCACCAAAATAATATTAATTTGCATACTATACTGGCCATTGGTAACACTTAAATATATATTTGAAATATTATTTAACATTTTAATATATATACATTATACATGCTAATGTATGCATCCAGTGCTTCGAATCAATATAAATATCAAATCGTTCTCTTGTAAGAACTCTTGTGAAGGTAAAGTTTGTCTTTAATGAATTAATATAAAAGTACACTGTAACAGCCATGTGGTTATAATATTTATATAAAATAAAATGCACGATAGATATTTCAAACAAGTATGGCATGCACTAATCGTGTAACATATTCTTATTACATACAACGATTAGGAATTTAAAAAACCACAGAATACATGTTAAAACAACAAGAAATCATCATCAACTAATATATTCAAATAAAAATAAAACAAGATTAAAATACTCTGGCCTGTGAGTGAGGCACGATGGAGTCACTATCTCAAAGTCATTGTGCATCCCTATATTAAGGTTTTAACGAACATTAACGGCTCTAAGATTCAATCCAAGTGCTCACAAGTCGTTTTCTTCATATGTCACGCCAATTGGAAGAAGATGAATTGTACCATCCGTGGTTGCCACAAAACACAAATATAAAAGTATGCATGTAACTAAAAGGAAAAGAGTACGTATGTAATGGTGAAACTTTTGTATATAAAATATTGTTATCTTTCTTCTTTATTAAAACAATTACCACGTATATGTATATATACACCACATGCTTATTCATGAAATAAGTCTATTAAATACCACCACATGAACAACGGTCAAGATATTAAATTATCCACATAAATATAATAAAAGCTCTATAACCTACAAATAAATAATATGTAACCAATGGTTATAAAAGTTCTGAATTAATACATATGTAACAACCCATAAAATGTAATAACAAATTAAAAGTTTTGAAACTTTATCACAATATACCACTAGAACTTTTAAAGCATGTGCACTTAAAATACCAACAAAACTAACTTTCATACAGTTGCAATTGTCACATCCACTCCTAATCAGGAGTTAAAAACACCTTTTTAATATGGGTGGACCACCCCAGTCACCAATCTGCAAACGTCACCTAGTAACAAACCCAAAAATATGTATCTTATAAACGATTTGAGAACATAATTAATGCTACAACCATCATTTATTTGCAATACATGCATAAAAAGAACTACTAAAATAAGCTAATAACTATTTACAAAGTGAAAATATAAATAAACTCCAAAGCTTGTTTCACAAAAGTGTACAACATTTACAAGATCTACAACCCAAACTAATAGAGCTTCTCAAAGCTCATCAACTCAACACTAGAAGCAGTGGACTGGACATCATCATTTATAGCTGTAAAACAATTTGTGTGAGAGTGAGCTTCTTGTTGTCTCACTCACTAAGATAATCAAACTCAGAAAGAATGAATATTAAATAAACACCAAACTAATAACCAATAGATAATACACCTTTCAATAATATATAATCATACACTTGTCACCATCATTAATGAGAAATGTCTCATGTAATACAATGTCTCTTGTAATGCAATATCTAATGTGACCACTTATGCACACTGTTTTGATAACAATGACCAATTTATGGTTGGCAAGTTATCTAAGAATATCCACCATAACATTTTTTAGGTTAGTCCACCATGACTAAACCTTACTAGTGCAATGCAAGTTATGCACACAATGTATGTTGTATGCAATATCTTCACATAATCCAACACCATCACCAATAATAATAAAAATAAGATATTCAATTTAATAGGAGTAAAAATATCTTAAACCCCCACCTCAGTTCGTTGTGTTAAGCAAAAGTTGAATCACTCCTTAAGTGGAACTGGAGTGTCTTTAACCGCCTCTAAATCTATCATACACCACAACAATATCATGTATAAATGCTCATAATCTATGCATATTCATAGCTTATAACTTATCAGTAAGAGAGATGACACATTCAAATGACATATTAAAACTTAAAGATAAAGTGTAAACCCTGCAACAAAGTGTTGATTCCCTAACCCTAGGTATCAACTCCTGTGTCGATTCCCTAACCCTAGGTGTCAACTCCTGAAACATTAGTGTCAACCCTGTAGACACAAGGTGTTGACTGCTAAAAATAGAAAGCAAAGTTTTGCTAAAATGTTAAAAAGTGTCGACACCTTGAGAAACTGAGTCAACCCTTAAGGACAAAATACCCGAAACGATGAAATGAATGCAAATGTGTTAACATCTTTTGGAAAAGTGTCAACACATTAATTAACATATTTCAAAATAGAAACTCCCTGACAAAAGTGTTAACTCCCAAATAAAATTTTTTGACATCTTAGACATTTAAACATAAGAAAATCAAGGTTCTTAGCATTCATCACAATCAACTACATGGGAGCATGACCTTAACTAATATGCACATCACTGTTGTGCCTCGATTTTTAAACCACGCCATCTTGGCTCGAAAAAAAGCACGATATGCTCTCATTATAACTCATCCTCTTGGAAGGATAAGTGCGATGGATTTTGAACTTGAAAATTTAATTTGATGTAAAGACTTTTTGGAAAAAATGGGAGTCGCCACCTAACATAGTTAAAAATGTGTTAGGTTACCCAAAACTAAGTGTAATCCAAAGACTAAATTTAGATTTTTTGAAAAGGTTTTGAAAATATCATTTTTAAGAAGGTTTTTGAAAAAAAGGTCTTAATGACCTTTTGAAAGCCCTTATGAAAATGTGACTCCAATTTTGATTTTCGAAATAGAAATCTATGGTCCGTGGGTTGGTTACGTGTAGGGAAGATATTCTAAGATCATCACCCTACCCCGCCCTTTCAGTACTTATATGTTTAATCATCCTTAATTCATTCATTTGAATAACTGGTTACTCTTATCCACTTAATCCCACTATAGAATTTTGAAAAATTGGTTTAACCATCACTTTTTTAGATAAATGATGCATGATGTATGTCTTGAAAGATATGTTTGAAAATATGAAAGTTTTGAAAGGATTTGAGACATGAATTTTGAATTGATAGAAACTTTTAACAAGAGAACTTGAGTTGAAATAAAGATTATGACCGCATCGTTTTAGGTTGCTTACGTATCTTATTTGGCAACAATCAGGTCATTCATAGTTCCGGCGAGGGCCTGATAGAAAAGAGGCGCATTGAGGCCTTTGGAAAGTTTTGAAGACACTCTGAAGTCTTTGGACAAAGAGAACATGAGAGTTTAGAAAAGTACCTTTGAAATAGGACTTAGGATGTTTGAAGTGTTTTTGAAATTAGGTTTGAAGATGATTTTAAATGTTTTTAAAATTAACTCAAGAGAGTTTTAAAATGTATTTGAAATAACTCAAGGGATTTTTGGAAAGGTTTTAAAACAACTCAAGAGAGTTTTGGAAATGTTTTGAAGTCTTGTTTTGAAAACTTTGGAGATAGAGTTTGAATTGGAAATGTTCTTCTGAACTTGTCTTCGAAAAGCGTTTGAAAGTAGTTTTTGAATACCTTATGAAAGACATGTTTAATGTTTCATCATCTTTAAGATGTTAATCATTGATGAACTAAACTCCTTTTAGGCTATGAGTTTTGAAACATGTTTGGAAAAAAAGGCTAGAGACTTTCCTTTTGGTTTTTTAAAACTTTAGGGTTATAGAATCCTTCTTGAATATCTCAATTATACTAGAACAATCCTAATCATGGAAGGATTAGGGTTGCTTCAAGAGTGTGACATTTAAAAAAGACCTTTGAAAAGGTTTTTGAAAATACTTAGGGTTTTGGAACCCTAATATGGACAACCTTGAAGGTTGTATTTAATGTATCACCTTCCCTTGGAATCCTTACCATAAAGTGTTAATGACACTTTGAGGTTATGAGTTTTTAAAAATATTTTTTAAAATAGTTTTATGGAAAATGTTAAGTGTCTAGCCATTTTAGTTAGCACAAGGTTAAGAGGACTTCTTGGAAGCATTTTTGAAGATAGAGTATGGAAGTATTTGAAAAGATTTTGAAATTGATTTTTGAGATCTCAAGAGAGTAGGATATATTTGAAAGTATATTATGAAAATAGTTTTTTGAATTGAAAGATTATTTGAAAAGAGGTCTTTGAATTGGAACCTTGAAGCTTACTAACCTTGGTTGGGTTGACCTAGAGTTGGACAACTAAGGTTAGGTTAGATTAGAGTTGGATTGACTTAGGATTAACTAACTAGAGTTAGGCTAACCTAGGGTTAAGGTGACCTAAGATTAACTAACTTGGGTTAGATTAACTTAGGGTTAAGATGACCTAGAGTTAACTAACTTAGGTTAGGTTAACTTAGGATTGGACAACTAGGGTCAAGTTAACCTAGGGTTGGAAGGTGGTTTCGAACTAGAGTTTGGACCTAGTGGTTTTGGACTAGGTTCGGACCTAGTGGTTTTGGAAAGGTGGCTTTGTGCATGAAACTTGAAAGTGTGTTTTGAAAATCATTTTATGAAAACCACTCAAGTGAGTGTAGGATTCATATGGTTGGTATTTGAAAACCACTCAAGAGAGGGTTGCTTTGGAACCATTCACCTTCTAACTCAAGAGAGTAAAACTTATGAAAATCAATATTGAATAGATAGTTTTGAGGACTTCTTTGATTGAAAACTAAAGAGAATGAATCTTTAAAAATCATTTTTGAAAAGAAGGTTTTGGAAAACCACTTTTAAGATGTGGGAAATCACTCTAAAGAATAAGGGTATATGGTTGATTTGAAGGAAATCACTTCAAAGAGAACTCTATGGGACTATTCCAACCACAATATTCAAGAGAGAAAAACTTCTAAAAATCAAGATGAAAATGGTAGTTTTGAAAAATTATTTTTATGCAAATTAAAGAGAATGAAATTTCGAGAACCCTTCTTGTAGAGGATTATTTTGAAAACCACTTTTGGGGTATAGAAAACTACTCTAGTGAGCTAGGTGTTGGCCCAAAAGACAACCCAAGAGGGAGGTGAATTGGGTTTTTCAAAAAATTAAAGCAATTAAGATAAATTAAAAATAATCTAATCAATGAGACAGTGATTTAAAATATATGCAATGCAATGTAATCAACAAAAAGATGAAAACAGAGTAAGAGAAAACACACCAAGAATTACCGAGGTTCAACCACAATTTGTGGTCTATGTCCTCGCCCCAAGATCCTCTTGAAGTCTCCTTCCACTATGCAATCTCCAATTACAAAGTAGATGCTGATTTCCAAAGTGTTTAGCTAACTTTTACATAAGAATTTATTCACAAGTTCTTCCAGCTACCAAATGATTTTGTCAAATATCCACTTTAACTTACAAGTATTTTTTCTTTACAAGAGAACACTCAAACTCTCACTTACAAGTGTATGAAAGATATACAAATGAAATACAAACTCTCTATGAAGAATAGATAGGAATTGAATAGCTCACTAAATGCAAAAATGAAGACAAAGGGAATTTTTCAGAATTTCTCAGCTTGATCAGTTCGTGAATGTTGTATCTTTTGTATTTCTTATATATAAATACAATTGGAAGCTTGTATATAAATCCCTGTATTGAATTCACCTGTTGGAGGTAGTTGAGGGCTCATTTAATGTGAGTCCAGTCCGCTACAACGTTAGAAAAACTAATCGTTAGTCCCCAAGTGTCGACACTTGATTTTCATGTGTTAACACATTCAGCCTGCATTTTTCAGATGTTGTTCACTGTCTCCATGTGTCGACACTTCAATCTTATGTGTCGACACTTTGATCATCTTGTCTTTAGACTTTGGCCACTGTCCTCATGTGTCGACACATTATCCAAAAATCTTCATTCATCCTTTCTTTGATCAAGTTCAGCTTTAATAATACCATAAGATCTTCAAAGAGTCTTCTCTTTGGGGTATTATAATAGATTAAGGTCTTCAATCCATCAAAGCTGTCTTCCATTTAATTTGGATCGAATTTTCTTCTTGATAGTGTAAGCACCCCATTTTTGATCGCTCGGCAGTCTACGGTCCGTCCGTCCAGACTTGTATTCAAGTCAATGTGAACATATTCCGAGTCAAATTAACTCTTTAAGTCTAAATCCTGTCTATTCATCGCTTCGCAGGCCCACTGGGGCCAAATAGAAGCAAAATGACCAAAGTGCCCTTAGGGACACTATTCTTTCCATATTCCAAATCAGGCACGTCTTTCCGAAGACGGTAAGTCCCCTTTCTAATTCCAAATTAGGCACGTTTTTCCGAAGACGGTAAGTCCCTTTTCCAATTCCAATCACTCTCTCGAGACAGTTGATTCCTCGAGACGGTTCGACACGTTTTCCGAAGAACTTCAGGACGGTAAGTCTCCTTTCCAATTCCAAATCAGGCAGGTCTTTCTGAAGACGGAAAGTTCCCTTTCCAATTCCAATCCCTCTCTCACAATTGAATCCTTAAGACGGTTTGACACGTTTTTCGAAATGGTAAGTCCTTTTAAACCTGTCGACCGGGACGAGACCCCAAGTCCCCTAGATAGTAGAACGGTCCACCTTTGGCGCCTGCTAGCCCGCCAATGCAGAAATGTCCGTTTAGGCACACCTTTCAAGAAAGTTGATTCTCAGGCGTTAAGTCCCTTTAGCAGCTTCCCGAGATCAGGCAATCTCGAAAATAATCGCGAACTGTCAGAGTAGCGGAAATACTCGCAAACAGGTCGATATAGGGAATTGCCAACAAACCCCTGTATCACGTGACCGCCATCAGAGTGGCAGAAACACTCAAAACTCAAGTAAACACCAGTGCCTGCTAGCCCACTTCAGTGAAAAATGACCAAACTGCCCCTATGGCCATTTTTCGGCACGTTTCTCGAGAACACATCTGAATCCTCAGAATGGTAAGTCCAACCTTCCAAGATTGTCTTAAAGGCAATCTGGGACGATTAGATGCCTTCTAGTCAGTTTCGGGCCAATTCCGAGACTTTCCGGTCAAGATGACCATTTTGACCCTAGGCATCCGAGTGCCCCGGGAACCACACCGGCCCTGGTTATCAAATCAGAAACCTCCGGAGAATGCTTCCTATAGTATTTTCAATATTTCTTTATCTTTCCAGATCATTCTGAGTCAATTCCGGCAAATTTGGTACAAAATGACCGTTTTGCCCCTAGAGGGCCGGTCGCCTTTTCCAACGACACCGGCTCTGGGTGTCAAACCGGCAAGCCTTTGGGATCATTCTGAATAATGTTTCTAAATCTTGAGTCTTTTTCGGGAACAATCTGGGTCCGTCCCGGCAGCTTTCTGGCTTGATTAACCGTTTTGCCCCTGATGGCCCGGTTAATCCTTTCGACACATCCTATCCTTATTTTTCAAGTCAAATACCTCCGGGACACTATTCTAAGTGTTCCTGCCCTTTTTTGGCCCTCCGGGTCATTCCCGGCCTCTTCAAATCATTCCCGGACTTTCTGGAACCACTCCTAGTGAAGCCAGGCTGAAAATTGCATGGTAGTCACTAGTATAGGCACCCAAATCTTCCAAAGATACGTTGCTTGCCGACCTTAAAACTTTCCTAACTGGCTGGAGCCATTAGCAGTGGCGCCAAGCCAAGAAATGGCCTAGCGCCACCAAGAGGAATTTTGGCGTGGCGCCACTGCAATAGGCGCCATGTCTATCCCATTTCTATAAATACAGAGCTCACATAAAGAGGTTCGCAAACTCAGTCTAAAAACCCTAATTCTCGATATGCAGAGCTCGTATACTCCCAAAACCCTAGCTTCTCTAGGTTTTCCAAACCCTAGCCATCAGACACCAACCCTAGCCTCCTATACACTCATACACACCCTTATACACTTATACACAAGCCTCCAACTCTCCATTGAAGACTTGGATTGCTGCAACTCGAAGCTCTCGAAGACCAAGACAAAGCTCTCGAAGACTGAAGCGAAGACCGAAGAAAAACAAGGCGCACAAAGCCAAGCAAAATAAAGAAGACACAAGGTAGGCTTCTTATTTAAATTTTCGCACTTCCCCCCTCTCTGTTCTCTCTCTTAACCCACTTGGGTTTTCTCTATTTTAATCCCCCATCTCCTTCCCCCCTTTTCTTTGCATGCTTGAAACAAGGGGACTTCCGGTCCATGTGTAGGATTAGGCTATTGGAGGGTCAGCGTGTCGGGGGCTTTGTTTTAGTCTAATCGGAGACCACGTGGGTTCGGCCCCATTGATTATGTGGTGAAGCCTTAACCTTGTATGTTCACGATCCAAAATTTGCATTGTGCATATCATGATTCTTGCATTCTTCCAAAAGTCATTTTCAAAATCGTTTTCAAAATTGTATCAAAATCTTCCTTTTCAAAATTTGCTTTCAAAATCACAATCCTAGGGTGATTCTAGCCTTTCCATGGCTAGGGTTACTGTAGGAAAGTGTTACATTTAAAGTGACCAATATGGTTCATATTTTCAAATCCTTGTTGTTTTCAAAACCACTTTCTTAAAGTGGTTCTAGCCTTCTTATGGTTAGAATCGCTTTAGGAAAGTGAGACGTTTTTATACTTTCCAAAAAATTCTCTTTTCAAAAATCTCCTTTTCTAAAATCTCCTTTTTCAACGCGCTTTCCAAAAACTCTTCTTTCCAAAATTATTTTCTAAAAACTCCTCCAAAAATCTATTTTCTAAAACTTCTCCTTTCAAACTTCTTTCCAAAACACTCTCCTCAAAATCCACTTTCTAAAAACGCCTCCTAAATCACTTTCCTAAAAAAAAACTCTCTCCAACAATCTCCTTCCAAAAATCTTTCTAAAAACTCTCTTTCCAAAATCTTCCTTCTAGAAACTCCTCTCTAGGATTTCCTTCTAAAATCTTCGTTTCCAAAAAATGCATTTCCCAAAAAACTCTTTCCTTAGAGCCTAAGTCAAGCCCTAGAACCCACAATTAGGAAACCCTAATTTTCTTTCCAAAAACATGGTTTTCAAACTTGCCTTAAAACCTAGGTTTCTAAAACTTCTTGTTTTCTACATCAAAACTATACATATTTCCAAAACCTATTTTCTACGTCAAAACTACACACTTCCAAATCTAGGGTTTTTAAAATTTCCTTTTCCAAATCCTTGTCAAATTAAATCTTCCCTTTAGAAAACCAAATCCAATCTCCCGTTTAGGAAACTAGATCCAATCCTCCGTTTTTGGAAACAAAATCAAGCCTTCTCTTTTAGAAACAAAATCCAATCCCTTGTTTTAGGAAATAGGAATCTTAACCCTTCCTAGTCTAAATCTTTCCTAATTCAAATCCTTCATAATCCTCTATTTTCCTAAATCTTAAGTTTCCAAAACTTGAACATAAAAATCTTTCCTAAATTTTAAAACTCAACTTTCAAATCTTTCCTAATTCAACCTTTCTTAATTTCATCCCTTTCCAAATCTTAACTTTTCAAATCTAAGTTTCCAAATCTTTCTTAAACTCAAACCTTTCCTAATCTTAAGATCTTCTAAAAGTCTAAAACTTTCTAAATCCTAAACTTTCTAAATTTCAAACCTTTCCAAATCCAAAATTTTTTAAATTCTAAACTTTCCAACTTTCGAAACTTCCCTATTTCAAAACATTCTAAATTCAAAACTTTCCAATTTCAATACTTTCTTAAAACGATACCTTTCCTAATTTCGAAACCTTTCCTAATTTCAAAACTTTCCTAATTCGAAAACTTTCCTAAAATGAAACTGTCCTAATTCGAACCTTTCCTAATTTCAAATTTCCTAAATCTCAAGTCCTTCCTAAATCTCATCTTTCCTTAAGTCTAGGTTTCTTAAACCTTAATCTTTCCAAAACAATTCCAATTTCCAATCCTCTATTCTAAATTCAAATCAAATTCAAATTTCAATTCAACTCCTTTTTCAAATCAAATCTTCTATTTTTAATCGGACTCTTGTCTAAACTACGACTAACCTGATTCCTTCAAAAGAATATGTAGGCAACCTTCATGGGTGTGGTCACAACATTTTTTTAAACATCTGTTTCCACAATCTTTTTCAAATTTTCAATTCTATAATTTTCTTCAAATCTCCAACTCCACATTTTTCAAATTTCAAATTCCACCACACTTTTCAAATTTCTATTTTCACAACTTCTTTCAAATCTCCAATTCTACAATCTTCTTCAAGTTTCCAATTCTATGTTCTATTTCCAATTTCTAATTCTAAAGATCTATTTTTAATTTTCAATTTCAATTTCCAAAACCTTCTTTCCAAATTCAAACTTCTATCTCTTCCTTTTCAAATCAAATCAATTTCTTTCTAAATCTATTTTTCAATTCTCTTTTCTTGCATTTGCATAGTTTCTTTTCAAACATTGTTTTTATAAAGTGGATAGGATTGAACAGTTGTTAGTTGAAGACCCTCATAAGTGAATCTAGGGTAGGTTGACATGTAGGTACCGAAAGGGCGGGGTAGGGTAATGGCTTAGTGCGTCTTCTCTACACGTAACCAACCTCCGAACCTAGAATCACTATTTTCATAGACCAAAACGGAGTTATTTTCAAAAAAAGGGCTAATTTCCAAAGGTTGCCAAACAACCTATTTTCTTAAAAACCCCCTCCTGAGGAGATATTTTCAAAACTGTTTTCCAAAACCCTAAGTGTAGTCTCTGGATTATACTTAGTTTTTAGGTGACCTAACTCACCTTAATCAAGTTAGGTGGCGACTCCAAATCTTTTCCAAAAGCCCTTTATTCAAATCTGTTTTCAATTCAATCCTAGTCGCACTCATTCTTCTAGGAGGGTGAGTTCTAATGAGAGAGTATAGTATTTTTCCCGCTTATATGTGTATTTCTTGAGTGCAAAAAATCTAGGCACGACAGATAGTCATATCTTCTTTGTTGCCAAGCTGTCGGAACACCTTTCCATTTATGCCAAGCTCTTCTTCTTTATTGCCAAGCTCTTTCCATCTGCTGCTAATGACTTTTTCATCCATATAGAGCTTCATATTCATGATGCCTCATTGCCGAGCTCTTTCTTTTTGCTACTAATCCTTCTTTCTTATTTAGGATCACTTCAACGAGTTTTTTATAAGCTTGATGAAGTCTATTTTTAAACATCTTCAATTTTTTCGAACACATATCATCTTCATTGATTCTTCATATCTCAGATGAAGTCTTCACTTGAATTCTTTGTAGAGATTTTGCAATTATGATGAATTTTTTTTTTTGAACACTTTCAATCTCTTCAAGTCAATCTTCATTGTGCCTTTGCACACTTGATGAAATATTCTTTTGAACACCTTCAATCTCTTCGAATGCAAGTCATTTGTTTGAAGTTTGAATAGGTGTCACTACTTTGTTTGGTACATTGCTTGACTCTTGACTTGTTGTGCATCCAAGTTGATATGTATTAGTTTTAAGTCAAATTTTGAGCCTAATTTATGGTCCTTATTAATCTGCACACTAAGTAAATGTATTAGTAAAATAACACAAGGTTTAGTTATCATCAAAATCGACATGGGAATCAACCTTGAGTCAACATTAGGGTTCCTATGGTCATTAAATGAGGAGGCCACTTAAAGAAGGGTTCCATGGGACCGTTTCAACCCCAAAACTTAAGAGAGTAAAACTTGTGAAAATCAATATTGAAATACAAGGTTTGAAACCATTTTAATGCAACTTTGCAAAATGAAGTCAAGGGACTAAAGGGGGGGTTCTCTAGGATGTGAAAATTGACCTAGGCTTCAAGGAACCAATTCTTAGAACCATTTTTAGGAAAACACTTGAATATAGAATTTGAAAAAGACATAGAAATGAGATAGTGAAGGTTGTTTGCAAATGATGATAAACATGAAAATGGTGCCAAGCATGTAATATATGAATATTGTAATCATATGCAAAGAGGGGTCATGAAATCATACAAGGCTATAGGCCACATCATATTGCAAGGTGCCCAAGGCCATACCATCTTAAAGTAGGCTAGTGAGAAATCACCCTACACGGAAGCTTTCATAAGCTTTCCTCTAGGCATGAACTAGAAGCTCACTTGTTTCAAGAATGCAAGAGAGGGGGGGTAGAAGATGGGGGTTTAAAATAGAGAATAGCCTAAGTAGGCTAGAAGGGAGAAGAGAAGAGTGGGAATGGCAAAATGTAAAAGAGAATACCACCTTTATCTTCAAAGCACTTTCAAGCTTTCATGGATGACTTGTCTTAAACTTGAATGGCCTTAGAGAGGCTTGAAGGGAGTGGAATTGGCTCTTTTATGGCATTGGAAGCTTTTTAGGTAGAGTGGATAGGTTAGAAAGAGGTTGAATCTAACTTAGGTGCTTGGAGGGTAAGGTGTATATAGAATTTCAGAGTTTAGAGGCTATTTTTGCAGAGCTTCACTACTGTTTTCGATTCTGGAATATGTAGAGCGGGAGGCCTGTATTTATAGGCAAACAGGTGAGGGTTGGCGCATGTACTACATTCGCTTAGGCAATTTTTGCCCTAACGTACGTAGCACATGCACTAGTACTGTTCCACTGGTTGAATGCCACGTTGCATACTCTGTACCGACTCAACTTGGGGAGCAAGCAAAGTTTTGATCGATCTGATCACAATTTGGGAGCATGTATCATACGCTCCACTGTCAAAATTTTTGTGTTAAATTTGCCTCGATAATTGTGCAATTCAAGAAAGATTCAGGATAATCGGTCACATCCACTATGTTCTCCTACTGTTTCTCAAGGACTGGGAATTTTTGGAGAGCTTGAAAGGTATTCAAAAGAGTGAGATATTATCTCGAGAAGCATGTATGAAAAAACACTTTTGTGAAGCGTATGTGATACGCTTTGTGGATGTTCAAAAGTAGCCATTTTTGGGCCACGTGATTAAGGCCTTCGGGAAGCAATCTCTCCGATCGAACCGTACTGATGAAAAGTGCTCTAGAAATACTCTTAAGAATTTTCTAATTTATGCATTTCTCAAGTCATTTGACGATGGGTTATAATCAGGGAATTGGAGGAAAAGACAACCTTGGCGGAGCGTCTGTGAGACGCTTTAGGGGTTACTGAAAGTGGCAATTTTCAAGCCATGCGATTGGGGGCTTCGGGAAGTGACCTATTCAATCGAGTCGTATCGATGGAAAGGCCTATGGATAGACTTTTGGAAATTCCCTGATTTACGCATTTCTCGAGTCATTTGATGATGCGTTATAATTTGGGAATTGAGAAAAAAAGACAATCCTAGCGGAGTGTCTCACAGGACTTTCGTTGACTTGGAAGTGTTTAGGTCATGGGGCTCACCTTAGATTGGACATGGGTATATAATAAGATTTGTTGTTTTGGTACCCAGAGTCGGTGTGGTTTTAGAGCCTGCTTAGGTCGCCAAGGATAAAATGGTTATTTTGTCTGGAATTGGTTGAAAAGGGTCAGGATGGATTGAAGTGGCATATCAAGTGTGCTAGACTATTCAGGGATGGTCCTAGAAGATGTTTTCATTATTTGGTGGGATTTGTACTGTGCTGGGGTGCCTAGGGGTAAAAAGGTTATTTTGACCAAAGTTGATCGGAATGGGACCGAAATTGGTTAAGATGGCGTATTGAATATACCTAACAGTCTAGGAACATTTTGAAAAGGTGGACTTACTGTTTTGAGGGATTTTGAACTTTCTCAAAGACGTGCTTGGAAGCCCAAGGGGCAAGTTTGGTCATTTTTCACCGAGTCGGGCTAACAGGCGCCGGTGTTGACCTAGGTGTTCGTTCCCGAGACCACAGGGTCTCGAAAATGTACCTATACGGTGTTGGTTCCTAAGACCGCCTGGCCTCAAAGAACTACCTCTAGGGTGGTGTTGGTTCCTGAGATCACCCGATCTGAGAAAGCTACCTGTAGGGTGGTGTTGTTCCCTGAGATCGCCTAGTCTCAGAGAACTACTGGGTGATGGACATTCTTCTACATTGGTGGGCTAACAGGCGCTAAAAGTGAACTGTCTGGAATTTGATAAAGTGTTGGTCCCCAGGATCGCCTGATCTCGGGAAACTACCTGGATGGCATTGGTTCCCAATATTGCCTAGTCTCGGAAAGCTGCCTAGATGGCATTGGTTCTCGAGACCGCCCGATCTCAGAAAGCCGCCTGGAGTGCCTAAGGGCATTATGGTCTTTTCAGCTTCAATTGGGCCTTACGGGTCTGGGAAGCGACCAGTTGACTAGATTGGAATTTTGAAAGAGATGGCCTCGGCTTGTATGTGTTGTGATGTTTAAAACTAGATCCGGTCGAGTCGGAGATTGCTGAGTTGACAAAAATGGAATGCTAACAATCATATCATAAAGTATGCCACAAAATCATTAATAGTTCACATCTTTCCATTCATCTCTAAATTTTCCATCAACATAATCAAACTCAATCTCCCAACATATGATTATCAGCATAGAATAGCTTTAAAGAGATTTCTAACCAAGCCAATGAAAGAAATATAAACATAAAAGATATTTCTTACCCCAAGCAAAGGGTACATAACCTTCTCCCTCAATCTCCTCTTATTCTCTTCTTTTCTTTCCTTTTTTTCTTCTTTTCTCACACTCTCTCTTTTTCCAAACTCATATTACATCACAAGCACCTTCGTCCTCTTTCCTATCTTGTCTTGCTGCGAACACTATAGATATAACCTTGTATCTAATTATACACATGTCAAACACATACATATGGTGCAAATGAAACACACACCTAATTATAGGATGAAGCACACACCTTTGTGGCATTTAAACATTAGGACACCTAGCACCTTGATTAGTGATAATTAATTCTCGATTAAGATAATTAATCAAGTTTAAGTGTAAATGAAAATACAAGAGGATTATGAACATTAAACCATGTCACCCAAACACCTTGATTAAACTAATCAACATGTAATTAATTCTAATAAATGTATGGATGTCACAAATCTCCCCTTCTTAAAAAAATTTCGTCCAGAAATTCATTTTCCTGATTGGAATAAATGAGGATATTGATTTCTTATGTTTTCTTCACTTTTCCAATGGTATTGTCTTATTATGTGAAACTTGCTCCCTGCGATCTAAAATTTGAACATGTTCTTATGTATAAGTTAAATCTTTTTTCAACTGGTTGAGTAACTAACACATATGATGGATCGGATATATATTTTCGTAGCATGAAAACATGGTAGACATTATGCAGCTTAGACAATTTTGAAGGAAAATGCAACTAGTAAGTTGTAGTACCAACTCTCTCAACAATGGCATAGGGACTAATGTACCTTGGGCTTAATTTTCCTTTCTTTCTAAATTTCAATATACCCTTCCATGGAGAAACTTTAACAAATACTTGATCACTAATACTAAATTCTAACTCTCTTCTTCTATTATCTGCATAACTTTTATGTCTATTTTGTGCCACTTTCAAGTGTTCTTAAACAACTTTGACTCTCCCAGTTGTATCTTGAATCATTTCATATCCAATAATTGTCTCTCTCTTGTCGCGCCCCAGTTTTTGGGGGTCTAAGGTCCTTTCGGCTTGGAGACCCTAAAGCACGGAACTCTGTCACTAGAACTCATTCTCCTAGAAGGACAAGTGCGACTAGGTTTGAAAATTGGTTTGACTAAGGGCTTTTTAGAAAAATAAGAGTCATCACCTAACTTGATTGAGGTGAGTTAGGGCACCTAAAACTAAGTGTTAATCCGAAAATTAAACTTAGAGTTTTTGAAAATGATTTTGAAAATTCTCTCAAGAGAGAGTTTTTAGGAAAATAGGCTGTTTGGAAACCTTTGGAAATATTTAAGCCCTTTTTGAAAATAACTCCATTTTGATCTTTCGAAAACAGAAATCTATGATCTAGGGGTTGGTTACTTGTAGGGAAGATATCCTAAGATCATCACCCTACCCCACCCTTTCGGTACCTACATGTCTAATCACTCTTTTGCTAGAATAACCAGTTACCATTGTCCACTTAATATCCACTTTAGAATTTTGAAAACATGGTTTATTCATCACTTTTCGGATGGATGATGCATGATGCAAGCTTTTGGAAGGAGTTTGAAAATATAGGATTTTGAGGGAGTTTGAAATAGAAACCTTGAAATGATTGGAATTTTTGAAAAAAGAGATTGGAGTTAAAAGTTATGACTGCACCATTTTAGGTTGCCTACGTATCTTATTTGATGAGAATCATGTCATTCGTAGTTCGGGTAAGAGCCCGATAGAAAATAGGCGCATTAGGGCCTTTGGAAGGTTTGAGGACACTTTGGGGTCTTTGAAAAAGTTTAAGACACTTTGAGATCTTTGAAAAAGTTTTAAGACACTTTGAAGCCTTTGAAAAAGTTTTAAGACACTTTGAGGCCTTTGGAAAAGTTTAAGACACTTTGAGGTCTTTGGAAATTGAAGACTCTTTGTAGTCTTGAAAGTTTTGACTTGAAATTGGATGGTGAAGTGTTTTGAAAATATTTTTGGATCAACTTGAGGGAGTTTTGGAAAATACTTTGGAATAACTCAAGAGAGTTTGAGAGTGTTTTTGAAGTTTTGTTTTGAAAACCTTGGAGGTATGATTTTAGAATGTTTTGATGAATTAGTTTTTGAAAGTGGTCTTTGAAAATAGCTAAGGGTTTGGAGTCCTAATATGGACAACCTTGGAGGTTGTTCTTAATTTATCACTTTTTCTTAGAATCCCTAATCACAAGAGGGCTAAAGATACCTTAGGCTTATGATCATTTGAAAATGTTTTTGGAAACATTTTGGAGATGCAGTGTAAGAACATTTGAAGAGTTTATGGAGATGATTTTTTGAAGTCAAGAGTGTAGGAGGTTTTAGAAAAATACGTTATGAGAATAGTTTACAATTGAGTGATCATTTAGAAAAGGGTTCAAGAGTTGGTACCTTGGAGTATACTAACCTAGGTTGGGTTGGCCTAGGGTTAGGGGTAACCTAAGGTTAACTAACTTGGGTTAGGTTATGTTGACCTAGGATTAGGATGACCTATGGTTAACTAACTAAGGTTGGGCTAACCTACGGTTAAGATGACCTATGGTTAACTAACTAAGGTTGGGATAACTTAGGGTTAGGTTAACCTAAGGTGAGTGAACTAGGGTCAAGTTAACCTAGGGTAGGGTTAACCTAAGGTTGGGATGACTTAGGGTTATGTTAACCTAAACTAGGGTCAAGTTAACCTAGGGTTGGACAACTAGGGTCAAGTTAGCCTAGGGTTGGGCAACTAGGGTTAAGTTAACCTAGGTTTGGAAAACTAGGGATTGGAAGATGGTTTTGAAAGTTGGTTTTAATGCACTTTTGGAAAGAGTTTTGAAAAACAAAACATGTTATGCAATGGGCTTTGGTGGATAACCTTTTTAAAGATTATTTCCACGAAAATTTTGACTCAAGCCAAGAGTATGGTTTATATGGTTGGTGTTTGGAGATCATTCCAAGGAAGGTTTCCTCGTGGCCATTATAACCATAATCTTGACAAGAGTGTAAGGGGTCTAAAAATCAATATAATGATAGCAACTTTTGGAAAATCATTTTTAATATAAAGATAGAGAGAATGCATTTTTTGAAAGTCATCTTTTGAGAAGGATTTTGAAAACCATTTTTTAAGGGAATTATTCCATTAAGAGAGGGTTCATATGGCCAAACAAAAGGGAGACCACTCAAGAGAGGGTTCCATGGGGCCATTCCAACCACTACACTTAAAAGAATAGAAATCTTGAAAATTAGAGAATTAGAAAGCCAGCCTTATGTCAATTAAAATGTCATGATACTAAAATGAGAGTTAGGGGGTTAATAGGAGGTCTTCCGAGGCATGATTTCTAAAATCACATCCTAAACTTCAAGGGGCCAACTCTTGGAATAATTTTTTAAAGAAATATAGAGCTTGGAAATGGCATAAAAATAAGAACAATGTAAGCATTGTGGAACATGACAATAAGCATAAAATGAAGCCAAGCATACAAAACATGATCAAAATGGTAATATGCAAGGGGTTAAGACCACATACAAGGCTTTTAGGCTACACCACATAAACAAGGGGCTCTTAGGCCATACCATCTCAAAGTAGGCTAGTGAGAGGTCCCCCTACACAGTGGCTCTCACTTGCTTTCCTCTAGGCATGATCTAAGAGTCCTCTTGGCTCAAGCATGCAAGAATGGGGGGGTTGTAGATAGGGATTAAAATAGAGAATAGCCTAAGTAGGCTAGGAGGGAGAAGAGAAGAGTGGGGGAAGACACAAATGTAAAAGAGATACCACCTTTTGCCTTCAACACACTTGTAATCTTCCAAAGATGCTTTGATTGGAGCTTGAATGGCTTCAAGAAGGCTTAGAGGGCTGGTGGGGAGTGTTTGATGGTATATAAGGCTTTAAATATGAAGTATATAGGCTTGGGGATGATGGAATCTAACCTAAGTGTTGGAGGGATGAAGTGTGTATAGAGATTCGCAGTTCTGGAGTGACTTCAGCAGAGCTTCGCATCAGAAATCGGAGTTGGAATATGCAAAGGGGTGGTCTGGTATTTATAGGCAATCTGGAACATGCATGGCGCGTGTAGGACATGCGCAGGTACTGTTCCATTGCCAGAATGACACATGGCACCCTGTGTACTGGTTAAATCTCGACTGTTGATCGAAAGTTGGTCGATCTGATCAAAATTTGAGCTCATGTAGCATACGCTCCATCACTGAGAAGGTTTGTCCAAACTTTGTCTCGATAATTGAGCCAATCGGGAAGGTTTCGGGGGAATCGGTTGCACCCACGGTGTTCTCTTAGGGTTTCTCGTGAACTTTCATGTTTTTGAAAAGTTTGAATTGTGTTTGGAAATGCGGGATATCATCTTAGAAAACGTACGTAAAAGGATAATTTTGTGGAGCGTCTGTGATACACTTCATGGGTGTTCAAAAGTAGCTGTTTTCGTATCGTATGATCAAGGCCTTCGAGAAGCAATCTTTTCGATCAAACTGTACCGATGGAAAGTACTCTGACTTTTGGGAATTTCCAGATTTACGCATTTCTCAAATCATTTGATGGTGCGTTTCAATTAGGGAATCGGAGAAAAAGTTAACCTTGGTGGAGTGTCCGCGAGACGCTCCAGGGATCACTGAAAGTTGTAGTTTTCGCGTAGTATGATGGAGGGCTTCGGGAAGCGATCTATCCGATCAAGCCGTATCGATGGAAAGATCTGTGCACAAGCTTTTGGGAATTCCCTGGTTTACGCATTTCTCAAGTCATTTGACAGTGTGTTATAATCCAGGGAATCGGGGGAAAAGGTAATTTAGACGAAGCGTTTGCGAGACGCTCTAGGGAACTTTTTTCGAGTCATGTGCGTTAAATGTCGTAGGGTCCTCCTCGGGTTAAACAAGGGTGTATGGCGAAACCTTTTGCTCGCAATCCCAGGACCGGTGCTATTTTGGGGCATGCTTGGATTGCCAGGAGCAAAATGGTTGTTTTGGCCGGAGTGGGCCGGAATAGGACCGAATTTGGACCAAATGGCATGCAGGGGATGCCTAATGGTTTAACAACACTTTGAAAGGATGGACTTATCGTTTTGAGGAATTTTGAACTTTCTCAAAACGTGCCTGGAGGCCCTAGGGGCAGGTTTGGTCATTTTTCACTGAGTTGGGCTAGCAGGCGCCGGTGTTGACCTAGGTGTTGGTTCCCGAGACCGCTCGGTCTCGAAAAACTACCTGTGCGGTGTTGGTCTCTAAGAACGCCCGATTTTAGAGAACTTCCTGTAAGGGGGGTGTTGGTTCTTGAGAACGCCGGGTCCTAGAAAGCTACCTGGAAAGGTGGTGTTGGTCTCTGAGAACGCCCGGTCTCGGAGAACTACCAAATGACGGACATTTTACGTTGGCGGGATAGCGGGCACCAGAAGTGAACCGTTTGGAATTCGATGAGGTGTTGGTCCCCGAGATCACTCGATCCTGGGAAACTATCTAGATGGCGTAGGTTTCTAGGACCGCCCGGTCCGGAAAGCTGCCTGGAATAATGGTGCTTATGGCTTCAGCGGTTCCTTGTGGACCCGTGAAGCGACCAGTTGGTTGGATTATAGGTTGAAAGGCTCATCTTGAACCTGTATGTGTTGTGATGTTGGAAAATGTAACCCGGTCGGGCCGAAGATTGCCGAGCGGGTAAAAATGGGGTGCTTACATCTCTCACATCACTCAAACACACTAAATTCCTACATCGTCGTCCGTATAGAGCTTCAAATGGCGTCATCCCAATGTTGGATTGATAACTATTATTATATGCAAATTCTATTAAAGTTAAATGATCATCCCAACTCCCTTTAAAATCAAGCACACAAGCCCTCAACATATCTTTCGAAGTCTGAATAGTCCTCTTCGACTGCCCATCTATCTGAGGATGAAATGAAGTACTGAAGTTTAGCGTCGTACCCTTAGCTTGCTGTAAATTGGGCCAAAATCTCGAAGTTAATTTTGGGTCCCTATCAACTATAATAAACACTGGTGCCCCATGTAATCTAATAATCTCTTCCACATACAATCTAGCATATCTATCAATATTGTAGGTAGTCTTAATTGATAAGAAATGAGTTGACTTAGTCAATTGGTCAGCAACCACCCAAATGGAATCAAATCCACCTCGAGTCCTTAGTAATCCCCCCATAAAATCCATAATGATGTGCTCCTATTTCCATTGTGGAATAGGAAGAGGTTGCAGCAATCCTGCTAGTTTTTGATGTTCTGCCTTTACATGTTGACAAGTCAAACATTTTACCACAAACTCTATAATTTCTTTCTTCATACTATACCATCAATAGACTTCCCAAAGATCTCGATACATTTTAGTACTTCCCAGATGGGTATCATATAAGGATTGATACGCTTCTTTTAGAATCTCCTTCTTCAAAGCTTGATTATCTAGTATATAAAAATGAGTTCCAAACATCAAAGTGTCATCTTTATGAATAGAAAAATCAATTCCAACTCCTTCCCTCACTTGCTTTCTAAAGTTCTCTAATCGTGGATCTTGTGATTGTAATTCCCGGATTTGATCAAGTAACAAAAGTTTTAACTTGGAATTGTGCTAGCAAAGCATTAGCTCACACCATTACAAACTCTACTCCCAAAGAAGTTAATTCTGCAAACATTTCTGCTCGATGACACTGAATACATACTAATCTTTCAGACGTCTTTCGACTCTAACCATCAACCACTACATTGGCTCTTCCTGGATAATAATGGATGACACATTCATAATTTTTAATCAACTCCATCCACCGCCACTGTCTCAAATTTAAATCCCTTTGAGTAAAATAAATATTTTAGACTTTAATGATTTATAAATATCTCAAAAGGTTCACTAGATAAACACTGTCTTGACAATTTCAAAGCAAACACCACCACCGCTAACTCCAAGTCATGGATAGAATAATTTCTTTTATGAGTTTTCAATTGTCTGAAACCATATGCAACAACCCTGCCCCTCTATATCAACATACAACCAAAACCCTGATATGACACATTATTATATATCACAAAATCTCCCTTCCTTGAAGGAATGGTCAACACCGGAGCCCTAGTTAACTTAATCTTCAATTCTTGAAAATTGTGTTCACAATCATTAGTCCATTCAAAAATTACATCGTTTCGTATCAATCTAGTTAACGGAATAGTAATAAATGAAAATCTCTAAATAAATCTTCTATAACATCTAGCTAACTCCAAGAAACTTCTAACTTCTGACAAATTCTTCGATTGTTCCCAATTCATTATAGCTTTAATCTTCTTTGGGTCTACAAAAATTCCTTCATTAGATATTACATGCCCCAAAAATACTACACTATCAAGCCAAAACTCAAATTTGCTGAATTTGGCATGCAACTATTGATCTCGTAATGTATATAATACAAGCCTCAGATGTTCTTCATGCTCCTCTTTGCTGCATGAGTACACCAATATGTCATCTATAAATATAATATCAAAAAAATCAAGGTAAGGCTGAAATACTCGATTCTTTAAGTCCATAAAAATAGTTGGAACGTTGGTCGCTTCAAAGGGCTTTACCAAAAACTTGTAGTGTCCATATCAAGTACGAAAAGTTGTCTTGGAAATATTATTGTCCTTTACCTTCAATTCATGATATCTTGATCTCAGATCAATCTTTGAAAATACTTTGACTCCTTGCAACTGATCAAACAAGTAATTATTACGCAGCAAAGGATACTTATGCTTTACTGTAACTTGATTTAACTGCTGGTAATCTATATAACATCTCATTTTTCCATCTTTCTTCTTTACAAATAATATAGAAGCTCCCTACGATGACACACTAGGTTGTGTAAACCCCCATTCTAGCAAATCCTGCAACTGAATTTTCAACTCTCTCAATTCTATTAGTGCCATTCTCTAAGGAGAAATAGAAATTAGAGTAGTCCCTAGTAATAAGTTAATAAAGAACTCCATTTCCCTGTCCAGTACTAGGCCTAGATGTTCATCTGGAAATATATCTAAAAAGTCTCGTATCACTGGAATATCTGATAACTTCAATTCTGACTTGGTAGTATCCATCATGTGGGCCAAATACCTCTCGCACCCTTTTTGTAATAACTTTCTAGCTTCCTAAGCTAATATCAAATAAGTAAGGATCACATCTCGCTCTCTTTGAAATCTAAACTCTGATTCATTAGGCATTCAGAAGACAGCTTCTTTCTTAAAACAATCTATAAAGGTATGATAAGATGACAACCAGTACATACCCAATATCAAATCAAAGTCATGGATTTCCAAAGGAATTAAGCCTATAGTCAACTTCTTTTCTCTGATTTTCAGCACACATTCTTTATACACCACATCTACCAATACTAAATTTCCCACAGGTGTTGATACAAGTAAATGATGTGCCATTAAAGTATATGGCCTATGTAGATACACATTAAATGCAACAAAAGAAAGAATAAATAGATCTAGGATCTAACAATATATATGCATCTCTACCAGCCACAAACATCATACATGTCACCACTGTAGGAGTTGCCTGAGCATCTCTCTAAATCATGGCATACACTTGTGCCTAGGTCCGTGGTTCAGAAGTAGTCCCTCATCGCCATTGAGTACTCTCAGATGCTGCTCTTCCACTATTTACAACATTACCCATAAAAGAAGCTGCTGCAGACCTCTGAGTACAATTTCTTGCTATATGCCCCGGCTATCCACATTGATAGCATTTGTCAATCCATGGTATTGGATAATCTCTCACCACATGTCCCATTGCTCCACATCTATAGCAAACAATTCCTTCACTTTTACTACTAGAAGCTCCTGAACTTGATGGTCTCGCTGGAGACCTCAAAAGTCCTTGACCTCTTGGACTTCTCGATCTCTGACTTGGATATGCTCGACCTTGTCCACTAGATATTTTAGATTCTAATGGTCTTTACCTTAAAGTTCCAACCCCTACATCAAACCTTCCCTTCTTAAATTATTCCATTCTCCTTGTTAGTTCTTTTACATCTAGCTCCACAATTTTTGCTTTATTTGCAAGATCTGCGTACTTTGCCATTTCAAGAATTGAGATTCGAGATCGAATAGCCAACTCCAATCCTTTTTGAAATCTCCTACATTTAGCATCCTCAGCACGCATTAAATCAGGTGCAAATCGAGACAACGCCGTAAACTGCTCTTCAAATTCAGACATCGTCATCTTTCCCTGCTTAAGAGAAATGAATTATTGTTCCTTCTGATATATATAGATAAGAGAAAAATATTGTTCATTAAATGCTTCTTCAAATTGCTTCCAAGTAATTGGTATTCCCGCTGCTTGAGGAATCAACAACCGCCTAGTAACTTCCCACCAATTCCTAACTTCTCATCTTAGTATAAACATAGCCAATAACCATTTCTGCTCTTCAGTCACTGCCATTACTTCAAAAATTAATTCCAACTTTCTTAACCATTCCTCTGCTTTCAATGGACTTACTGCCCTAATTAACTTTAGTGGATTTAGCTTCATAAATTGCCGGTGCAAAGTACTAACTCGTGGCGTAGGTCTCGTTGATTGGTACTCTATGTACTGTGCCAAGACGTTAGCTACATAGTCTGCTGCATCTGGTAGATTCTGAACACCATCCAGAATATTTTGTTCACCCAATTCTTGGTTTACCTACCCCCTAGCTAGAGCTGATGACACCTCTTCCTCAACTTCCCTTTATGGATCTCTTTGTGCCATACTTTCTACACTAAATTAAAGTAAGTGCATAATTTATATGACATACAATTTATACTTTGAAGCCACTTGTTATTTGTGATAGTGTGTCGCTCAAGCATGTCATTCCATGCACAAACCCATTCTTCTTACTTTTTCATAATCATACACACAGGAACGAAAATTTTATGCAAATTACTTTGATGCATGAAAAACATGACCCAAATTTTTTGCAGCAGTTTGGTAAATAGGTCGCACACATAAACGATGATATGTTTAGGAAATACATGTACTAGTGCTTTAGCCATGGCTGAAGATTGATCTGTGATTATTGTCTTTAGTTGCTTTCCCTGACATTACACTAAGAAAAGTCTTAAAAAGTGTAATACCCGTTATTTTCTAATTGATTGCATTACATCCCTAATAGGATTGGAACGTCTGTCACTCGAAAATTAGGCTAGAAAAATTTCTAACCTGTAGTTAAATAGTGAAACCCCGGTATGACACAGTGCTTGCACATAGTAGTGCCAGAGAACATCAAGGTCGTAAGCTAACTCTTCCAACACAAATTCAAGATTTCATACATTAATGAAGGCCACATATATTTTATATTTAAATAATTTAAACATTACATGCAAAAGCTTTATTTTCCAAGCCATTACAATAAGTCTCATTTATTTATTTTTTTAACACCATTTGGTGGATGGCCGGGTATATATATAACCTCTTGTGATATAGTGCATATACATATATTTGGAGCCTCACTTAGTTGCATGCTTCCCTTAATATATTGTTAATGCCTTAATATACCATATGTGACTTGGATGTAATGTTAACACATAGAATAAATAACACACACCCACTCAACTACACACTTTGCACCCTAATTGTTGGACACTATATGACCCATGCAAAGCCAACTAGTGGTTGGTTATATATATATATATAGAGAGAGAGAGAGATATAGAGAGATAGAGAACCCGAGGGAGAGAACCCCCCCCCCCCCCCCCCCCCCCCGCGCCCAAAAGCACAATACCATGGTGCGACCCACATGCTAGGCATGAAGCAACCATGCTAAGCCACCCAGTGGCTGATCAATGAGAGAGAGAGATATAGAGAGAGATGGAGAATAACCGAGAAGGTGCCCCATGCACCGACCACTCCACCCCAACGCACCCACCCATGCTATATATACATGCTTATGGTTTGAAATTCCTCCCCAGGAGTGTTGTTCACAGTGGTTCGAAGTTATAGAGAGAGAGAAATATAAAGCGAGTTATAGAGAGAGAAAGTGAGAGATCGGGGGAGAGGAAGACAGGGAGAGAGAGGGAGAAGGGGAGACTGGTCAAGCAGGTAAAGAACTTCTTCCCCATCGTATCACTTTCCCAAACCCACTGGAATCCCGACCCCATGCTAGTCGTGGTGCCAGAGAAACCAGAGAGATAAGAAGGGAGGTTTCACGGCTAGGTTGGGTAAACCGTTCGAACTAGGGCCTGAGGCCTATCACAGGGATATGAGGCTCCTCCTGGACCTCCAAGGAGTCCTAGAGAGGTCTCATATCTCTGTGCATGTGCCGAAATGGCCCTGGAAGGTAAGTTTGCCAAAAAAAATGAAAAAACCATGAAACTTCAGCCACCGACAACCACTGCCGACGAGTCCTATTGGGTCCTCTTCGTCTCAGTGTCAGGAACAAAAGTCATGAAGAACATTTCTCTAGAAAACCACGGGAAGGGGGTTAAAAACCACGGGAAAGGGGTCAAAAATTCATAGGTCGAGCTCTGGTCATGAGTGTGTAGCCCAGGTCCTTATCTATCTCTGGGATACACATGCATGGCCAGGTGGATCACGGATCTATGGAAAATTGGTGAGAGAGCTCTCAGCCTCGCGAGGAAAAAGATGAAGGCCCTGCCTTCCTTCCCCACGCGAAGGTGGTGGCGTGTTGAAGCAGCCCTCGCCTTGAAATTTTTATGATGTCATTCTGACATCTGAACAGGCCTTCCCCTAATTTTTTGGAATTTTCTAATATGCCTATGATTTTCTGTGAATTAAAAATAGTGTTTTAGTATAGAAAATCATAGAAAATTCAATAATAAAGGGAATAAGCTGAAATTTTACCGAGAAGCCTCTAAAAATATGAGGAACTCAGAAATGGGAGAGTTGGGGTCACTGAACCTCCCGGTATAATTTCAAATAATCCCCTTGGGTTTCAACACCAGGCATTTTCGTTCCTGATGGGAGATGAGGAGCATTTCAAGGACTGACACCACCAAGTTAACCACTTTATTATGATTATTTTCATTATTAACATTGCTAAATTGATTGTAAGATTTACAACTCTTAGATTCTGAGAAAATGGCAATTATGGTAAATATTGATAACCAAGCAAGAAGGCTAACTACCATTTCTTTGTCCAATAGATAATACATGAATTAGGGACAACTTGATCTAGAAATATCATCAGTGTAGGAAATTATGCATTCTTTAAGATACATGCTCATTTTCATTCTATTAAATGTTCTGTTAATTGCTTTATCAATTATATTCCTTGCTATAATGATTTCAAAGTTTGCATTATAAGATTACTTGCATCACTAGGAATAAGAGAGGAATAACCAGAATGTTAAAAGACCCCAAGTTTATATCATGGATGAACCTAACCAACTAGTACATGGGGCTGCCACGAGTTAGCATTCATTGGCTTGATACGGGCTAGATGATCATTGATGGGCTTCATTGTCTTGATGAAGGAGGAGCATCATGGATGAACCTATTGGCTTGCATTGGCCCTAGCATGACATACCTGTAGGATCCTGGTATTGACATAAGGAAACTAAAAGGGATATATGCATGTGATATCATTCTTTTTATTGCATTGCATTTAAATTTGTGCATTATGGAAATTATGGAATTTTTGCTGGGCTTCATAGTTTACTCCTATTTTATGGGATATTTTCCAGGAGTTGAGGCATCAATTGAATTTCCAGGGAAATAAATATGGAAATGAGTACCACTGCTATCTTGTCTTTTTAAAGCATATAAGTTAATTAGCTTTCTTTTGAGCTGTAATTGTAATGAGACTTAAATTCAAAAGTTTCATCAGTTTTCTTTCATGATGTAATAGCAACATACCTTCTCAGATTGTGTAAAGATTTATGCTTATGAAACATTATTATCTATAATCCCCTTGTCCCGACCTAAAGAGAGTGAAGTGGCTCGTGACAAAAAACCACTTAAAGAATTTTGTAGTTTCATCATACAACAATACTCCACAAAAAATAACAGTTTGTTTATGATGGTTAAGCCCCAAGAATGGAGCAAATAGAAGACCATACTCATTGTTCGATAAGTTGTGTCGAAGCACACAACATCACCAAAGTGTCCATAATCAACCACTGGTCTCGAATCTGCCTGGAAAATATTTGTTATACGATCATCATTATCAAGGTATATTGGATAGAAAAAAGAAGGGTCCTTTGATTTCATCATTTGAAAGTACTCCAACGCAGCACCAGCATCTCCCTTTTGCATTTTCATTCTTCGCTTAGTAGAGATATAAATCTTATAATCAATGTCCATGAACCCAAGATGCTGACAACCCTCAACCTGCGTACCTAATGAATCAACTGTTGCTTTGTTTGATATACCTAACTTCTCTGCATCTTCTGCTAGAGCTTTTTGAGCAGACATAATTTTTCTTTGTGATCTTAACAAGTGTTTCGTAGGTGAGTCAACAAAAGCATTATTACGTTTTTCGTTGAAGAAAATTTTGAATTTGCTATTCATCTGAAGTAAGCAAGTCATTTGTGCCATACAACCTACTCGTGTGATAGCATGATGACAACAAACTTGTTCACACATTTTATCAACAGTTCACACTCCTTGCTTTGAGCAACAATAAGTTCTGTTTTTCACAAGTCCTTCTTTTGTTCTCTTTACATATTGCTTCCTAACACTAAAACCAATTCTATGTGCATGTTTACTATAAAATTCAAATGCATTATCTTCAGTATTAAATTCCATGCCCACTGTTGGTTCTTCACTAATCTTGTCACTATGTCCAAGAGAAGCATTTGTATGTACAAAACATTCACGAAGAGCATCTTGTTAATTGATGGTCATTCCTTTGTCGGTTAATCTCACATGTGGTTGACTCATTCTCTAACAAATCACCGTCTCCTATATCCATTGCTTGTATTTATAATTTTCAAGAAGTCACCAATGATGTTAGTAAAAAACTGTTAATAGAAAACAAAATTATGAACAGTCTTAACACTACACTAAAGTGATTGAAGATGTGTGTACACATGTGGATCATTGACATTGGCATTTTGTAGATAATTTAAGGATTAACGTTGAATGTAAACAAACACTAGTACTAACTTGATTTCACAAGGTTAACACCATCTTAAAACATTATCTCTAGCAACTGGTAATACCAAACAATGAAACAATAATAAACTATAGAGTAGAAACATCAACTGCCAGTTTTTTTAGGTCGTAGGGCCACTATTATCATCTCATAGTCAAAGAACTACCATTTTTGTCAATGTTTTTTTTTATAAATTGATTATTACTAGGAAACTTTGAACCTTTTTTTTTGTTCTACATGTGAAAGGATTTCTTTCTTTTTTTTTTAATAAAAGAAACGATTTTGTTGCTTAGGTAGAATTGCCTAAGGTTTGATGGTAGTATTGAATGAAACCACAAATTTTTCTAAGACCAATACCTTAATCCATCAAGAATTTGCTAGGGGAACGAGCACATTCTGGCCAACTTAATCAACTTTGATATATTAGCATATAGTAGTCCAAAGACAATTGAATTTTGTGAAGGAAAAAAAAAGTGAGACTACAGAAATCTTTAATCAAAACAAAGATATATAGATAGCTTACTGGCCTATTGGTTTGTTCTCGGGCAAAAGAATACATCAACATAAGTTTTTTCTTTACCATGGGAACTAAGAACTAGTTCTGTTTAACTTCTCTGCAATGCAAAAGCAATTGATATGTTAGGGTTTTGTTTTAAAGACCCAAGAACAATGAAGTTGTTTGGTAAGTTGATAATGAGACCATGCTATTTTTTTCTTTAGCTGGAAAAAGATATTGGTTTTCCTAAATGATGTAAACTTCCTAAACAAAAGATAGAGTTTCCTAAATGTAGTATTGTGAAAGGAAGTAATGCATTAACAGAGCATAACTTTAAAGACAACGAAGGAGCATGGGCATAGCATTAAGACTCTCCAACTGCTTAGGTGGATGATTATGGGTTTGACAAGTGTCCGGACAACAAGAGGTTCCAACTACCTAGTATGGAGGAAATCACCATCCAAAAAGCAATTCTATATTTAGGATGACTGGACCTTTTAATCTGGTTCACATAATATCTTTTTTAGGATTTAGAGAAGATGCATCTTAGGTGCATCAATTAGAGGCTATAAGAGGATCAATGTCAGATCTCCAGGGACAAACAACAAATGATGGATATCTCATGTGTAGACTTAATATTAATTAGTTGCGTATTAATGGATGACATGCATATAGGCCCACCATGCATTGCCACTCAAAATCAATAGATGGGAGTTGAACTTATCAATCGATTTGTAGCCATTCGAGCACAAACAATATCTATTTGAACTTCCTTTACTTATAGGAGTGGGTATTGGATCAGTCATTTATTTTATGGTCGATGTCTTGCTTATGATGACCTGGTTAAATTGAGAGAAGTTGTAGGTATCATTACATGTTAATTTATTGGAGAACGTGGAACTCAATTAACATTTAAAACTTTTCATATTGACGAGGTATTTACAAGGAAAAATGTAAAATTCAATGAAAATTTGGTTTATCCAACATGTAAACATCATAGTCATCCTACTTTTTTTATAGTTTATCAATTTGGAAGTAACTATTTGGAGTGTATATATTGTAGAATATTATAAAAGTTTTCTTACTGTTCAAAATGATCAATATGTAGATTTAGAACAAGTAGTTATTGAGATTTGTACGAAAATATCCACTTAAGGAGAGAGTTCAAAAAGATATTTATTTTGACTAATAGAGAGAACTACATTAAAGAACCAGTGTCTCTCGTGCACCTGAATTTACATTTGGTAATGTTCATCTCTTATAAAAAAGAAAAAGATCTATTTATGGATGTTATTAGGAGGGCCATGCAGATCTAGTTTAGCAACCTTTTCACCCCGCAAGAACCCATATCAAACAAATGCTTATTCTCTTTCTGTAAAGAGAAGACATATTTCTAATACCTGGAAAAGAAATTAATTGGATTTTAATTATTCCACACTTAATCGAATCGTTATCTTTTGTATCTTAACATTCTCTGTGATAATTCAAGTTTATTAGGAAAAAGGCAAAGAAATAGATTAATCATTTCACCCCAATTGATTAAAGAATGAGAGAAAAAATAATGCTCCTTTCAGGTTTTTTTATGGAAATACCTACTGATAATGCAAATGACACAAGTATAGCTGGTCGGCTCCCTATGTGGGCAGACCAGACCAGCTCGGCTCAAATCTCCAGATCAAGCCCCCCTCTCCCTCTTGGGTTAGGTCTGCTAGAAGGAAGAGCAGCAGACTCCACCGATACACTGGATGCCACCATAAAAATACTTCAAGGTTCTCGCCTGGTGATTAGCCCCCACGATCCCATGATCCGGACGGTTTCCCCTACGAGTGGGGGCATGATCCATGGAGCCTAAAATCAAGGCACGTTATATCCCCACGAAGTGGGAGGCATGACTGGGGGCACGATTATCTGACCCATGAAATTACCCACAATCCAAGCTAACACTCCTATAAGAAGGACAATCATCACCTCCAAGAAGGTACGATTTTGCACCACCCTAAATACCATAATTTTGTCCATTTATCTCTCGCCTAACTTTGGCATCGGAGTGTCTTTGGCAGGCACCACACCGGTGTTCCAGGCAAGGGAATTCATAGCCCCGACAAGTTGCACCAGAGGTTGGGAAAGACGTACCAGTTCATTGCATCATCAGTTGGCGCCGTCTGTGGGAACGACACTTCTATTGTTTTATGGTCTTGACCCGATCCGGTGCTGCATCAACTAGGATAGGCGGAAAAATGGAGGAACAAAGCACCGCCAGAATTGCTGCCTTGGAGCAGCAGATCATTGAGATGATGGCCACTATGAACCAACTCCAGTCCCAGAATCAGGAATTGGAGAGGAGGTTGCCTCTCCCGCCGAAGGCACCAGGGACGATAGATCCGCCAGCAGAGGATCCACCGTTGCTTGCGAACCAGCCGGCGGCAAAGAACCAAGGAGGCGACGCCGGCGAAGGAGCGGAGAACCCAGCGCTCCCAGGGGAGAACCCTCTCTCGAGAGGGGTCGGATTTCATGCTGACGAAGCCTAGAGCCACGCTGACCGATCCAAAGCAACAACGGTAGTTCTTCCAGAACACACTGTCGAAACTCAGTCGATGTGGGACGAGCAGTTGAAGGAAATGCAGGCCAAACTAGCTGGAGTGATAGCAGCGGTGAAAGAAAAAGGCCCTAGCATAGTAGAAGAATTGGTAAGCCGGACGGACACCCCGTTCACACTAGCGGTGATGAGGATGCCCTTGCCCCCGAAATTCAAAATGCCCATATTGGAGCCTTTCGATGGCACCAAGGATCCCCTGGACCACCTTGAGATGTATAAGGCTCTGATGGACCTCCAGGCGGTCCCCGACGAAATTATGTGTAGGGCATTTCCCACCACCCTTAAGAGTCCGGCAAGGATTTGGTTCCACAGGCTCTCCCCTGGGACAATCAATAAATTTGTGGACCTGAGCAGGTTGTTCGTCAGCCATTACATCGGGGGGCAGAGACAAAGGAGGCCTTCTACCACCCTGTTCAACACTAAGCAGCGCGAGAAGGAGACCCTGCGTGAGTTTGTCACCCGTTTTAACCAGGAGACTCTTTATGAAGATGACTTGGACCAGAAAGTGGCAGTGGCAGCTTTCATTGCAGGTGTCAGGACTCCTAAGTTCCTGTTCTCCCTGGCCAAGGAAGCGCCCAAAACCATGGCTGCGCTAATGCTTCGAGCACAGAAATACATGAATGCAGAGGATACCCTCAAAGCCAGGGAAGACCAGGAGAGCGCCACAGCCAGTCTGGACAAGAAGAGAACGGCGGAGGAAAAGAAAGACGACAGAGCAGCAAAAACCCTAAGGTTGGCAGAGCAGAAGGCCAGGGGAGAGAGCGATAAGACCAAGCAAGCCAGGTATAACCAGTACTTCACCCCACTAAACACTTCTCTGGACCAAGTGCTCTATGAGATCAAGGGGGATACGGCGCTGAGATGGCCAGGGAGGATGAGGTCCCTACCAGAGAAGAGGCCGACCAACAAGTGGTGCTGTTTTCATCAAGACCACGGGCATAACACAGAGGACTGCTACGACCTCAAGCAGCAGATCGAGCACTTGATCAAGCAAGGGAAGTTAGGTAGATACATAGCGGGGGGCGGACGTGACGATAAGGGAGAGCCGGTACAAAGGCAGGCTGAACAGAAAAGCCCAGAGAGAGGAAGGCAAAACCAGTCGCCTATGGGCGAGATTAGGGTCATTTCTGGTGGTTTCACAGGCGGCAGAGAGTCTTCATCAGCAAGGGAGGCACGGAGCTAGAGAGAGGTCATGTCCATAGATTGATCATCCAAAAGGTCCCGGGCTGAACATGATCCCATCACGTTCACAGACGACGAGGTTGGGACCATATGCCAACCTTATGACGACCCCCTGATCATATCAGCAGTGGTGTCCAACTTTTTAATCCGAAGGGTCTTGGTAGATAGTGGCAGCTCAGCAGACATACTCTTCCTAAAGGCCTTCGAACAAATGAAGGTCGGCAGGGAGAAGTTTCAACCGGTTAACTCCCCCCTTGTCGGTTTCACAGGAGACATGATCACACCTCTGGGCTCCATCGCTCTACCGGTAACGCTAGGAACAGTGCCCCAACAAGCTACCAAGATGGTAACGTTTTTGGTAGTAGATTGCCCCTCAGCTTATAACATCATTGTGGGCAGAACAGCCCTCAACGAGTTCAAGGCCATACCATCGACCTACCATTTGAAGGTGAAGTTCCCCACATCCCAAGGAGTTGGGGAAGCCAGGGGTGACCAACAGACCACTAGAGAATGCTATATGGCATCCCTCAAGGGAGAAACCAAGGAGGCCATGCTGATTGAAGAGCTAGAAGTTCAAGATGAGGAGGAAATTAGGAGAGGAGAACCAGTAGAAGAACTCAATGAGGTAATGGTCAGAGAGGAAAACCAGACCAGGACAGTAAAGATTGGAACAACGGCCCCTGAAGAATTCAAGGAGAAGTTGAGATCTTTCCTCAGGCATCACGCTGATGTTTTTGCCTGGTCTCATGAGGATATGCCAGGGATTGATACCCAGATCATTACCCATCATCTAAACATAGACCCAACAGCAAAACCGGTCAAACAGAAAAGGAGGTCTTTCACTCCAGAACGCAACGAGGCGATAGCAGACGAAGTCGAGAAATTGACCGCAGTAGGCTTCATAAAGGAGGCCCAATACCCAACCTGGCTATCTAACGTAGTAATGGTCAAAAAGGCAAACGGAAAATGGAGAATGTGCGTAGATTTCACGAATCTGAATAGAGCGTGCCCCAAAGATAGCTTCCCCCTACCCATAATAGATCAACTGGTGAACTCAACAGCAGGGTACGAAATGTTGACCTTTATGGACGCTTTCTCAGGGTATAACCAAATAAAGATGGCCGAGCACGATTAGGAAAACACAGCATTCGTGATCGACAGAGGCTTGTATTGTTATAAGGTAATGCCGTTCGGCCTCAAGAATGCCGGGGCAACCTACCAAAGGCTCGTCAACTGCATGTTCAGCAGTCAGATCGGGAGGAACATAAAGGTCTACGTAGATGACATACTAGTAAAGAGCAAGCAAGCCATCAACCACCTAGCCGACCTGGAAGAGACGTTTAAGAACCTGCGAACCTACAAAATGAAATTGAATCCTGCCAAATGTGCCTTCGGAGTGGCATCGGGCAAGTTCTTGGGATTCATGGTTTCCAACCGAGGGATAGAGGCTAACCCGGAGAAAATTAGGGCAGTGTTAGAGATGCAGTCCCCAACATCCACCAAGGAAGTCCAAAGGTTGGCTAGCAGAGTAGCAGCCCTGAACAGATTCATCTCCAGATCAACAGATAAGTGCCTTCCTTTCTTTAAAGTTCTACGTAAAGCTTTTGAGTGGACTCCTCAATGGGAACAGGCTTTCCAACAACTTAAAGGGTATCTAAGTTCAGTACCACTGTTGAGCAGAACCATAGAAGGGGAAGAGCTCTACCTTTACCTTGCAGTGTCAGATACAGCGGTGAGCTCTGCCCTGGTCAGGCAAGAGGACGGAGTCCAAAAGCCCGTCTATTACACCAGTAGAGCCCTGAGGGGCGCAGAGGAGCGATACCTCACAATGGAACTGCTAGCCCTTGCCCTCGTGACCTCAACAAGGAGATTGAGGCTATACTTCCAGGCTCACACCATAGTTGTCCTTACAGATCAGCCATTGAAGAAGGTCCTCCACAAGCAGGAGACCTCAGGAAGACTTGTCAAATGGTCCATAGAGCTTAGCCAATTCGACATCCAATACAGACCAAGACTGGCAATTAAGGGGTAGGCTATAGCAGACTTCATCGCTGAGTTCACCCAGCCCACAACTTGCCCCAACAACGACTCTATGCAGCCCTAGTGGGTGCTCAATGTAGACGGTTCCTCGACAGACAGAGCAAGTGGCACCGGGATCGTCCTTGTCATCCCTGAAGGGCACAAACTCGAGTATGCCATCAAGTTCAAATTCCCTGCCTCCAACAATGAGGCTGAATATAAAGCCTTGATTGCTAGTCTCCAAATGGCTTGGCGAATGGGGGCAGAACACGTCTTAGTACGGAGCGACTCTCAACTCGTGGTAGAACAGGTCAAAGGAGAATATGAAGCCAGAGGAGGAAAAATGCAAGAGTATTGTGAGATGGCTAAAGGTCTGGTAAGAAAATTTTTAAAATTACTTCTAGAAAGAGTACCGAGATCGCAGAACGAGGAGGTAGATCGATTGGCCAGGATTGCATCATCCCAGGAGGACGACCCTGAAGTGCCCATGGAAGTGCTGGATTCGCCAAGTATTTGGAAACCAGAAATACTGCAGGCAGAACAAGAAGTGGAATGGGCAACACCAATCAGAAATTACTTGGAGAAAGGGTCCCTACCAGCAGATAAAGTTGAGGCAAGAAGGATTTAGTATAGGGCCAATAGATATGCCCTAATAAATAATATTCTATATAAAAAGGGACACTCCATGCCCTGGCTAAGGTGTGCAGGAAAAACAGAGGCAGATTACATCATGAGAGAAATACACGAAGGGGTTTGTGGCAATCACTTAGGAGGAAGAGCTTTGGCCAAGAAGATTCTCAGAGCAACCTACTACTGGCCTATAATGGAAAAAGACACCCAAGAATTTGTAAGAAAATGTGACAAATGCCAAAGATTCTCTAACATCCCAAGACAACCGGCCCAGGAACTAACGCCAATCCAGAGCCCATGGCCTTTTGCCCAGTGGGGGATAGACATAGTGAGAGCCCCGCCCTTGGGGAAGGGCCAAACTAGGTTTGCAGTGATAGCGGTTGATTACTTCACAAAGTGGGCAGAAGCCGAAGCGGTCGCCACAATCACTGAGCAGAAAATGAAGAATTTCCTATGAAAAAACATTATATGCAGGTTTGGCATCCCAAAGGTGGTCGTCACAGACAACGAGAAACAGTTCAAAGGTGGTCAGTTCGGTCAGATGTGTTCAGACCTCCAGATCAGCCACCACTACTCTTCCTCGGAGCATCCCCAAGCCAACGGCCAAGTTGAAGTCACCAACCGGACCTTGTTCAAAAGCATCAAGGCAAAGCTGGAGCAGGCAAAGGGTTTATGGGCGGAGGAGCTTCCCAATATCCTGTGGGCCTACAGAACAACAAAAAGGGTCACAACAGGACACACCCCTTTCTCCCTGACTTTCGGATTTGAAGCAGTCATCTCGATAGAGATAGGCCTACATAGCCCCAGAGTCGAACATTTCGAAGCAGAGGCCAACAACGAGGCCCTAGAGGTAAGCCTAGACTTACTTGAAGAGAAAAGGATGCAGGCAGCCATGGAGGTAGCCTCTTATTAACAAAGGATGCGCAGGTATCACGACGCTAGAGTGAAGCCTAGAGCGTTCAAAGTAGGAGATTTGGTTCTCAAGAGGGTTAATCAGTCTACTAGAAGGCCCAGTGATGGCAAACTCGGGCCGAATTGGGAAGGGCCATACATAGTCAAAGGGTTTTCGAGGAAAGGAACCTACTAGCTAACCGGAGTCGACAGCAAAGAGCTTCCAAACCCTTGGCATGTCGAACACCTGAGAAAATACTATGTTTGATGTAATCAGCACTATTTAATGAAATGTTTGTTGTTCAAGGCCTCCCAAAATGACAGTCTCCCTGGATTTCTGAAGCCAAACTGGTCAATCCCCTAGACTGACCAGACAAGCCGAAAGGCTACAAGGCTGATAAGCCCAACTGGTTAGTCCCCTAGACTGACCAGACAAGCCGAAAGGCCACAAGGCTGACAAGCCCAACCGGTCAGTCTCCTAGACTGACCAGACAAGCCGAAAGGCCACAAGGCTGACAAGCCCAACCGGTCAGTCCCCTAGACTGACAAGACAAGCTGAAAGGCCACAAGGCTGACAAGCCCAACTGGTCAGTCCCCTAGACTAACTAGACAAGCCGAAAGGCCACAAGGCTGACAAGCCCAACTGGTCAGTCCCATAGACTGACCAGACGAGCCGAAAGGCCACAAGGCTGATAAGCCCAACTGGTCAGTCCCCCAGACTGACCAGACAAGCTGAAAGGCCATGAGTCTACAAGCCTCCCAACTGGTTAGTTCCCTAGACTAACCAACAAGCCAAGAGGCCACAAGACCATTAAGCCCAATTGGTCAGCCCCCTAGGCTGACCAGGTAAGCTACAAGGCCACGAGTCTACAAGACAAAGCTGGTCAATCCCTTAATTGGCCAGACCAGCCCATTGGAGCCAGGGTTGCCAACCCTAACTGGTCAGTACCAAGACTGACTAGGATAGTAGTAGGGCAGCTTGGCTCAACTGGCCGTTCAAGGAAATTGGCCAACCAGCTTAATGGCATCTAGATCACCAAGCCTAATTGGCCAGATTGCCCAAGCTGACCATGTTAGTGAGCCCCTTTAGGGCTAGTCAAAACTTATGCCAACCATTGATCACAAACATTTAAACACAAAAATACAGCCGATAAAGGTAAAACTTTTCATTCAATCAAAAGTAGATTACAATTCCAAAAAAAAAAAAGAAAAGAAAAGTTGGTTGCTATTACAAAGAGATCAAGATTGGGCGTCATCCTCAACCTCTGGAGCAGGAGCTTGGTCTTCCTCGCCAGGGGCTTGAGAAACGGTGTCATTAGCTGGCCTCAGAGCAGAGAAGTCCAGGTCAGGAAAAAGCTTCTTCGCCGCAACCTTAGCATCAACGAAGCCTTCCATGTATGCTTCGTTGACCTCCTCCTGGAAGGAAGCCCCAGCCTTGTACTCCTCCACAGCTGCTTCTCGGGCAACCTGGAGATCCCCCTCCAGCTCAGCTACCCTAGAGGTCAGGGAGTTCTTAATGGCCTCAAAGGTTTGGGCGTCAAAAGTTAAGGTATCAACCTTCTTCCTCAGGTCCGCCGACTCATCCAGTAGGGCAGTCTTCTCTGCCTCAGCCACTGACTTGGCCTCCTCAGCATCCTTGACTTTCTTCTCCAAACCACTGATGGTCTCGGTCAAGGACTTGATGACTTGGCCCTTCTTTGCGTTCTCGCTTGTCCTCGCCTTTAAACGAGTGGACAAGCAGAGGGCCTTGACGTGGAGCTGCAAGAGAGGAACCACAGATCAGCATAGAGAGAACAGTTATGAAGAAGGGGTAAAATTCGCTCACCTTAAGGGTATCATGGTTCATGCTCTTCATCAGCTGGCCATTAGACCATTCAGCAATGGGGCTCACATCGTTCAGGCTGATAAACTTTTGTATTCGCTCCCAGGTAGCTTGGACATCCTCCACTATCAAAGGCTCGCCTTGCTAACCGGAAGGAGATTGAGCCTAAGTCGTTGCAATGGCAGGGGCTCGTGTTGAAACCCCAGGTCTGGAGGTCTGGCCAGGCGTCTGACTAATAGAGACGGCCCTTCCTCCCCTTGGAGGGGCGTCCCCTTGAGCCTGATCATCTTGCGGCTCGTTCACCCTCCCCACTTAGGCTGGGCGTAGGCGCTTACTTGGCCTATCCCCGGCCACCTTCGCCCTTTCCATCTCCTTGAATTTCTTCTTTGTGGCAGAACCCATGTTTCTCTTGTCAAAGCCCATGCTGTATGCTTGTCCTGCAAAATAGAGCTGGAACTCAGTACCCTTGTCTCAAGAAGGTGGAAACAAGAAAATAGACTAGACTCACTCCTCTCAGCGCGAAGGGCCTCGACGGAAGGGTCTGGACCTAAAAGCTAGGCTGCCAAACTTTCACTAGATACTAGGGGTGCCCAGAGCTTGACTGGGTGCTCCTTTACCCTCGCTACCCGGGCCTTCCTTGACTCGTCCTCCAGCACAGGAAGGCGTGCTGAGCAAAGAATAGGTATAATGATGGTCAGACCACTATCTTAAACAGACCTAAGTACGAGCATAGAAAGCGCTTACCCTTCCTACCTGGTCTTCCCCACTGCCTGGGTATGCGAGGGGTCTGGTCAGTAACATCCTCCCAGTGGGCGATCTTCATGCCTTCGCCATAAATGAAGAAGTATTTCTCTTTCCAACGCTTGTGGGAGACCGGGAGGCTGGTGATCATAGCAGGCTAACCATCCCGAGCTGAGAAGTAGTACCAACCCGGGCTCTCACTCTCAGTGATCTTGTAACAGTAGAAGAAGTCTTCAGGGGTCAGGACCTCTTCCCTATTGGTGGCGGCCTGCCACAGGGCTGCGCAAGCCACCAGTATGCGCCACGAGTTGGGCATAAGCTGTCCAGGTGCTAACCCGGCTCTGCTCAGGACTCCCTTAATAGGAGGAGCAATTGGAAATCTTAGCCTACTCGTCAACGCGCTTTCATACACTGTCACTTCACCGGGGCGGGGAAGACATGCCCTGTCCCCCTCCTCTAGGACTCTATAGCTCATGGAGGCCGAAAATTGATAAGCGGACCAGAGCTTTCTTACTTTCGCCCCGTCTAGAATAGAGGCTAGATGCTTAGCCTCGTGTCTACAGTTTGCGTCAGAGGGTGGCCCCTCTCTCGCAGCTTCTACCCTAGAAGCTCCCTCAAAGGCGTCTACAATGGCCACTAGGCTCTTTGCCCTCCTAGGCCTCACTTCTTGGGTAATCTCCTCAAGGTCTGCCCCAGAATAGTTCATCGAGGCATTAGATGCCTCATCTGGTCTTACCCTATCTAGGTCCATGGAAGCGGTACGCTCAGAGCCGCTCGATAAGTCGATTGGCAGTGGGTTCATGATCCTAGGATCCTCAACCTCTCGGAGAGTCTCAAAAACCGCTCTGAATGCCTCAAGAACACCCCAGTATACCGACTCGACGAAGTGGGGATTACCTACAAACCCTAAGGGACATGAGGCCCTAACCCTCAACTCGTAGTACCAGATAGCCTTCTGCAGGAGCCAAAACATAAACACTAACACAACGTACCTTGATGGGTGTGAAGACAAGGGAGGATTTTGAAACTTCTCCGAACAACCAACGACGGTGAGAAGAACGGTGAAAGAAGGGAGATGACAAGCTCGATTGTATGATTGGGAAGAAATATGCAGAATAGGGGGCTCCTTTTGGTGAACCACCAAGGTTTTATAAGCCCCCTCTATTCGAAATCAACGGTGTGGATCGGCCTATAGCTCTCAAATCAAACGGGCAATACGATTGACGTCCAATCGGTATACGGGGCCAACCGCACGAGGCCACGTGGCATAAAGGCCAATGGTCGCGTCAATTCACCTGGCATAGTAATCATGATGGTTATGCTGCACCATAAATGCATTTGTTCGACGGCGCCCGATGACTCTTCGAAATTCCCGTAAATTGATCTTTGGAATTCCCATAGGCTGACCTGGGTTGCCAAGGGAATTGGGGGCATCTAATAATGTAAATGACACAAGTATAGCTGGTCGGCCCCCTTTGTGGGCAGACCAGACCAGCTCAGCTCATATCTCCAGATCAAGCCCCCCTTTCCCTCTTGGGTCAGGTCTGCTGGAAGGAAGAGCGGCAGAGCTCCATTGATACACTAGACGCTGCCATAAAAATACTTCGAGATTCTCGCTTGGTGATTAGCCCCCACGATCCCATGATCTGGACGGTTTTCCCCACGAGCGGGGGCATGGTCCATGGAGCCTAAAATCAAGGCACATTATATCCCCACGAAGTGGGAGGCATGACTGGGGGCACGATTAGCTGACCTATGAAGGTGCCCACAATCCAAGCTAACACTCCTATAAGAAGGACAGTCATCACCTCCAAGAAGGTACGATTTTACACCACCCTAAATACCATAATTCTGTCCATTTATCTCTGGCCTAACTTTGGCATCAGAGTGTCTTTGGCAGGCACCACACTAGTGTTCTAGGCAAGGGAATTCATCGCCTTGACAAGTTGCACCAGAGGTTGGGAAAGACGTACCAGTTCATTGCATCATCACATCATAAAAAAGATTACTAAATTAAATCCATAATAATTACAAACTAACAAAAAATAAACTTCAAACACTATCATCTCATATACAACATAGTCAAGGATCACCGACACATCAACAAGAGCTTCTCCAAGCTCTCTAACTTGACATCAACCACAAGGATGAAAGTCACTACGGTCACAATGACAACTGCAGTGAACTGATACTCCATCTCAATCTTACCTGTCAAAACAAACTGTGTCTGTGTGAGCTATATATCAACGTGCTCACAAAGATAATCAATAAGAATGAATGATATATGAGCAATGCATAATCCACCAATAGATAAACCACTACCAATGAAATGTAATATATCATGTAATGCAATGTATGTACACCACAAATGTGTACGTGATTTATATAATATTGGCCCAATATATCGATGGTTTGTTTTCAAAGAATGTCCACCGTGACACCTTTTAGGTTAGTCCATTGTCACTAAACCTTAGGTTGGTTTCACGTAACCGAATCTTCTCTCGTGCAATGCAAGTTATGCACACATTATATGTTGTATGCAATATCACCTCATAAACCACTAATTACCATCAATATAGATAATAAGACATTCTATACAATATGAGAAAAAACATCTTAAACTCCCCACAATCAACACCAACATTCACAATAAGACATTCATTCTGTACGAATAAGAATATCTTATATTTCCACCTGTTACCGCTTTATAATCATAGTTGAGTCATTCCTTCGGTTGAACTAGAGTGCTTTGATCCGTTTCCGAACCTATCACCCAAAGCCGCATCAAGCTTGATGAAATAAATACTATAATTCATCACCCTTTGTCATTTTTCTCTTAGTTCCTTTCTTGCCAAGCACAATTACTACACAAACTCTTTTCTTCTCTGCTGCTTTAGTTTCAAGCAAACTATAGATACAATTTGTATCTATAGCTACACATAGCGCGCGCACACATGTGTTAGCAAAAGCAGACACACCACACACACACACACACACACACACTTTATGCACACACCTCACTTATATGAAGCACACACCTAGGTGGCTTCCATACTAAGCACCTCCTTACTTCACCATACCACTAATTCACATGATTAATATAATTAAATATATTTAGACTAAATAATCATCATTAGCATTAAGCTAAGTGTGAAAATTAATTAAGCTAATTAATCATGAATGAAGTTCATGAATCATGTTAAAAATTATGATAATCCCCCCTTAACATACTCTCATTAAAACATGTTAATTAAGCTCCTCAATTAGTGTAATTACACACTAGAAGGTATGCAATTAAGTTAAAGGTGACATTAAGCAAGTTACGGTTTTACCAAACAAGTTTTGGTTAATAAAATTGCTGTAGCTTTTTTTTTTTTTTTTTGGGGTTAATGGTACAATGGGAATATTGAAGCATTTAAAAGTATATTTTAATACAACATTCATGCAACATCCGCCATGTAATAAGCTTCTTAGCTTGATCTCCGCAATAAACCAACCTTTGAACAATTGAAGTACGTGTCGCCAGTCTTCATCTTCTCCAACTGTAGGGGCAACTCCAATGCACCTTAAAACAAAAAGAAGAAAAGTATCTTACTCTTCCACTTTGAAGCCATTGTCATGATATATTCCAAAATCAAGGGCAACGACATATTTATGTTGCTCATCTCATGCTCTATCATTATGTAACGAAAAATTAAGCCTGCACCAGTTATAGGATCCTTTGCTCTGATGCCAAATGGATGTAGAACCAAATAGTTTAGGGTAAGCAAACAAGACTACTCAGGTTGGGGTTTAGTGGAAAAAGGTTCGGAGTTGCTCAGGACTTGATTGCACTTAATTATGAGAATAGACAGTGGGTTTCTGAAGATTGTCCAACGGTATGCTCTACAATGAACAGTACTCGTAAAAGTAATGAAAAGTGTTTTGAGTTTCTTTTAGGTTCTAAGGTTGGAGGGTTGAGGAAAGAAGGTGTTAAGCTTTTCTACTAGTGTTTTACGAATAACATGCTGAATCCACTATAATTTTGGCAATCATGGAAGGTAAATTGCAAAAAAATTTAAGTCGAACTTTTTATCCAAAAAAGACAAATATTAAGTCTAAGAGTGTTGGTCCTAAGTAGTCAAAATCCTAAAGTCGATATAAAGTCATGTAATGTCTATAATTCAATGGAGAACATGTTTCACAGAATTTTCAAAGCTTTTGAAAACTGTCTTGGGATTATATGATGCTTTTCTAGCCCCAAGGTTTGATGCCTAAGTTATAATGTCTAGACTTATCTTTATATTTTCTCTTCTATTTAATTTTGTGCGTTTTTTAATGTTTAAACTCTAGAACCAAATCTGTATTAGTCCCAATTCTAGCTTCCCAGGTTGCGAAAAAAATACAAAAGCCGCAAGATTATTATGATTCACAGTGTCTAGAAGAGTCCCAAAATGGGCCTAAAACATATTAGATTCAATTTGAATATTAGTTTAAAAGATTAATTTTATCTAAATCCCTAAGATTTGTCGTATCGACACCTAAACCCACATTTAAAAAAAACAAACGCTTAAAAGAGCCCCTCCCATCACTCTCCGTTTGCAACCGTTATGATTTGGGGGGCACTTTATAATTTCTACATTATAGGTATATATCCTATACGTCTATGTATAGCCCTCCCGTCCTATGTGCCATGCCGCCCTTTTCATTCTCTCCCTTCTCCTCTCTCTTTTCTCTTCACCGTTGGCTGAACCCACTTCCTCCATCAACACAGCCATCTCTCTATTTTCTCCAGGCCACAATCGCGAGCACCGACGAGCTGAGGTGATTCACTGTGTCGTTAATCACCGGTGGGAAGTTGGAGATTCGAAGCTTCCGCCTGACAAGACCTTGCTCTCGTGGGAAATTGCAGCCGAATCGGGACCCGATTGTAGGATTTGTTGCTGTTGGTCTTCATCAGATTTGGTTGTTACTATTGTCGTTCGAGTTCGTCCTCCTCTTCTTCGTCATCGACGTTGTCGTCTTGGGGGCTTGGGTCGTTGGCTAATTGGAGGCTCTCTCTCTTTTTCTTCATTTTCGTTTACCGAGCACTACCTTCTTGCGTCTTATATTCTTGTGAACTGACGAGGTAAATAATCAGTTGTCCATAAACTTTTTTTAATTTCATTAGTGAATCAGTGATTGACAACAAACAGAAAAAAGTTGAGTTCTAAATGGGTCAACCAAAACAACGAGTTTTAGTTGGTAGAAAGCAAGGCCATATGAGGCAGGTAGTTGGCTTCCTTCTTCGTTAAACCAGAAGGGAAAAAAATATAAAAGAGAGAATTGCACTGTTGGCATTAGGCTAATTGTCGCATGCAAAATGGAATTTCTATTGTGCAAAGCTATTCCTTCATTACTGCCATCAAGTCCAGCTACTCTTCGGCTTATTGGGAAACCAATACTCTACTCGAAAATAGTGTTTTTTACTTTCAAGTTTCAAGTGACCAAATAAAAAAAAAAAAAGGAATACTCTCAAGTTTCAACAACACACAATACCACCAAGCTGGGTTTAGAAGCCGCTCTTCTCAACGGTGGCATGTTTGAACCCGCTTGCGGTAGTAGTTGCTTGAACCAGATGCCATTAGGAGGGGTTGAATGTCTTTTGTACTTTTGTGAGGCTGCAGTGATGGGTTCATCCTACCCGAGTTAGTAGTTATGGCTCAAACCGAACATTTTGCAGCAGGTGTGAACCCTATATTCACGCCCAATAGGGGTTGCTATGTTGGTTGCCCCTTTGCACCTTTGTAAATCAGGAAAAAAAAAAAATGAAAAAAAAACACTCTATTGTCAGTGCTCTTCTGCTGAAAAGAGTGTTATAATTTGTTCAGAAAGCACAAATATGCTGATTCAACTTTTATTTTGCTTTTGTTAATTCTCATGATTTAACATAAAATCATTGTAATATCTTTTGTTCCTCTATTTGTGCATTTTCTTTTTTGCATCCTCTATTTGTTCTATGTATCAGTTCACATCGAGTATAATTTATGCAACTGAATTGGAATTGGTTCTTACTTTGTTTTGTTTCTCTAAAGTATTCATCCCAGCTTTGATTGTATTGAGTTTAAATTATGTTTGTTTATGCAAATTTATGCCTAAGGCATTTCTTGATATAATTGGGTTGGATGGCAAGATGGCGATGAGCGGTGCACGGTGCTCGGTATAGTGGTTTAGCAAAGGCTATAGAGAGAGAGAGAGAGAGAGAGAGAGAGAGAGAGAGAGAGAGAGAGAGAGAGAGAGATTTCCTTAGCAGATAGCTTTTTCTTCTTAATTTTTTATTGGAAAAGAAGGGCAAGTTCGTCAATTCATTTGGTTAAATTGGTCACCAAATGGAAACATGCTAATGGCAAGGGGTGTGGTTGCCAATAAACAAAACCACAGGGGGTATATATGCCTATTTTTGAAAGGCAGTGGGTCTAGGTGTTGATACACCAAACCTTAGGGGGTCTAGGTGAAATAGCCCTATTTTAAACTATCACATGTTATAGTTGGAAAGTTGTCTCCGATTGGAGAGGTTACAGCTACAAGGGAGAATCGAATTGGAGGAACATTTGGGCCAAAAATGTAGAGGAACATTTGGATAAAAATCAATCACCAAGTGAAATGAAATGCAATAGCGCTGGAGTGACTTTATTAATAATTTAATTGATTTTTTTAACTAAACCATATTTAAGGCTTGGATCTGTATTAGTTTATCCCAGGACCAAAATCCTCCCCTATTTTCATCAAGAGCCAACATGCACTGAGAGGAAAATATCCATTATTAATGAATATAGATTGGAAAATTAGTTCCAAAATTGATCCTTTTGTGCATAAACAACACCCCTTTGGTGCTTTCTGATTAATAAGTACTTTTACTGTTACCTATCAAAGAAACAAGGATTTCACAGTCAACCCTAGTCAACCCTCTTTGTACATACAGTTAATGTTACATGGACTCAGGCATGGTTGCTGGGTGTGGGTATGTGTCAAAGTATCAGATTTATCTAATTCTCATGCCCATGGTTATGTAGTAAACTCAATTACTTATGCATATTTGTTGGATGCATGTCGAACTAGCCATATCAAATATATATCATATACCATTGTTTGAGTGTCGAGATATTTCATAAGTTTAGGGGAGTCTAGGTAACATAGCATGTAGTAGACATCAAGAATCAGCATACAAGAAACCAGGGGGGATAAATCTTTAAAAATGAAATGTATGTAAACCACTTAGCAAAAATTAAATTATTAAGATATGCACACAAGACACATTTATTAGCTTGAGTGGTATCTCTTGCCGCTTCTAAATGGGGAGGTGCAGGGTTCACTCCTAGTCAGATGTCGCTGTGTGTGTTGTATTTGAAGACTAAACAAAACAAAAAAACTTCATACAAGATATGACTTTAGAGCATAAGGATCTACCCTTTTATAAGCATCGTTCACATAGGTGCAACTTGGGGAAATTATACACTCTCTTCTAAACGATAAAATTGATAAAGGAGGAGACAAAAGATTAAAAGTAATGGAGCGCAAGATCCATGTAAAAAGGGAATACCAAGGATCAAAGAGAAAGAACTGCAAGGGAAACCAAAAGTCAGTTTTCTATTTAATAACCTTGTGGAAAACTGTTAAGTATTTTTTAGTACTGGACCAAAACTAAGGCTTGGATGAAACAAAAGAACTATAAGGAAAAATCAAAACCCATTTGTCTATCGTTAGAAATTAGTAGTATGTACAGGGGATATAGCAGGATCATTTAAAAACTTGTTCCAACTTTGCACCCTACACCATTGGATTTTCGTGGTACACAACTATCATAAATGCAACTGTTGCATGGTGGGCACCATTTGCTTTACTTATTTGCAGCTGATTACGATGATAACAGGTTATGTATAAATTTTTTTTTTTTTTTGATGATAATAGGTCAGGAAGAGTTAAAAGCTTGTTTTAGGTCATTATTGAAAACATCCTTGTTTTTCATAAATGGTGTGGGAGTGTCTTCATTCATATTAGACTACTAGCTAAGGCATGTACCAAAAGTAATTTTTTTTTTAGATTACGTAACATTGACCAAAAGTAATGCAAGTGGAATGCTGAACTCATTATATGAGCTCATCGAAAAAGGCTCATCTTTTTCGGTGGATTGTAACTTTTGTGGCAGAACTCTTCTGTTTTTTACTTCCCTAGGCCCACCTAACACTCTTTACAAATCTTGCCATTTAAACCATTTCCTTATCTTTTACCATCTTCACAATGATGAATAGGCTAGAGCTGGTTTATCTTCAGTTTTGCATCATGTGGTAGTTCAAGGTTCAAATTCACATAACAAATAGATAAATGAATATGAAGAGATGGATTCATGATGGTTTTTTGTTAAACAACTCGTAACTTGTATTTGAGTTCAAATGTCTTCAATCTCCACAGAGGCCACAATTAGAAAACCAAACTTGCCATAATATATACAGCGAAATGCTATATAAACAAAAGGGTTTGACAGGCAAGTCCAAATAGAATTGCACTAGTGAGTCAGAGACAAGTGAAAAGATGTATGAAAAAGCAAAGGACATTAAATCCGCAAAGGCAATTGGAAGATCGAACAATTTTCTTTTACTTTTTGATCTGATGATAATTTTTCCGAAAAGGTTCCTTAATTTTCTTGCTATAATTTGTGTCTTCTCCATCAATGTTGGTATCACCATCGGCATCATCGTTTACCATCATCATCCTACCAACCGACACTAATACTGTTGCATATGAAAGGATGAGAGGATGAGAGTCAGGTATCTCTTGAGTTTTTATGGGCATTCAGTTCAACATGAGGTTGATGAAAAATGTTTACCCTCATGGAATTATATGTATGGGATTGGGCTGTGTGGAATTTTGAATGCTAATTCCAAATGGATTTAAGCACGCCAAACTCCTAATATGGGATTGGGGTCTCTACTTCCAATTCTATGCCTCTAATCACATCCTTAATTTCATTGTGGTCATATCTTGGTATAAATTCTCTTTTTTCTCTTATGTTTGGTTGTTGAGAATTGGTAGGAAAAGAAAACATGTGATGAATTTGATCATAGACATTTAATTATTTGGGATAATTAAGAATGAAGACCTCTGCTTAACCATGCTTAATACATCTTCAGTGACACAATCAAGATTGTAAGTTTAATTTCTATATTTTCTTGAAGTTTCTCGGCATCCCAATGAGTGGAGAGTTATGCAAGGGGATCGAAAGACATATAGAAGAAAGGAAATTTTGGTGTGCAGTTACATCTTGGTGTCATTGGAATTGTAGTGAGATTATAGGTTTTCTTATATTTGCATACAGCTTCTTAGTAATCAAGTTGGGCAATACCTTTTTCTTTTTATTAGTTACTGGAATTTTTTTTCAGTTTAATCATGGTGTTGTTTGTGTGCAAGACGAGTCTAACAATCTTGAATGGTTGAAACTTTGTGCAGATTGGCACCACTTGTTTCAGATAAAAAGCAATGCTCATCAAAATATTTGTAACTTAGTTATTTGAAGGGGTAAAATATGGATGTTGAAGTGATTGACGTGGAAGAGGGCAACATGGGGCACCATGTCATTGCGGATGATGAAGATGCTGATGCCAATAATTGTGCAGAAGCAAATATAGCTGGAAATTCTACGGCTCAGGATGAGTATGGGGATGCTGAGCCACATGTGGGTATGGAATTTGATTCTGAAAGTTCTGCCAAGACTTTGTACGACGAGTATGCCAGGCGTGTGGGTTTTAGCACCCGCGTTGGTCATCATAACCGTTCCAAGTCTGACGGGACAGTTGCTGCTCGGGAGTTTGTGTGCGCCAGAGATGGCTTAAAAAGAAGGGCTGGTGATAGCTGTGATGCAATGCTCAGAATAGAATTGAATGGTCAAGATAAATGGGTCGTGACAAAATTTGTGAAGGAGCATAGTCACTCTACGGTGAGTCCTAGTAAGGTGCATTACCTTCGACCGCGCAGGCATTTTGCGGGTGCTGGCAAGAATATGGCTGAAACTTACCAAGGGGTGGGAATTGTTCCTAGTGGTGTTATGTATGTGTCCATGGATGGAAACCGTGTCTCTGCAGAAGCAAATCGTGGACCTAGGAATGCTCCTCCTGTAGAATCAAATCGCACAGTTAAGAACACTGCGTCAGGCAGTTATGCTGCTAGACCTGCTAATCGAAAAAGGACATTAGGGAAGGATGCTCAGAATCTGCTGGATTATTTCAAGAAAATGCAGGCTGAGAATCCTGGTTTCTACTATGCAATACAGCTCGACGATGATAATCGCATGGCCAATGTATTTTGGGCAGATGCAAGGTCAAGATCTGCTTACAGTCATTTTGGTGACACTGTTACATTGGACACAATTTACAAAGTGAACCAGTATAGGGTGCCATTTGCTCCATTCACAGGAGTGAACCATCATGGTCAGACAGTGTTGTTTGGTTGTGCATTACTTCTAGATGAATCTGAGGCTACATTTTTATGGCTGTTCAAGACATTTCTTGCTGCAATGAATGATCAAGCCCCTGTCTCTATAATAACAGATCAGCACAAACCCATACAGGCAGCTATTGCACAGGTGTTTCCTGAGGTCCGCCATTGTATTAACAAGTGGGATGTATTAAGAGAAGGCCAGGAAAGGTTGGCTCATGTATGTCATGTGCATCCTAATTTTCAGGTGGAGCTGTATAATTGTATCAACTTGACTGAGACAATTGAGGAATTTGAATCGTCTTGGGATACTATCCTTGTTAAATACGATTTGAGGAGGAATGATTGGCTTCAGTCATTATATAACGCACGGGCACAATGGGTTCCAGTGTATTTTCGGGATTCTTTTTTTGCTGCAATTTCTCCAAACCAAGGATTTCAAAGCTCCTTTTTTGATGGTTACGTAAACCAACAGACAACTTTGCCGATGTTCTTTAGGCAGTATGAAAGAGCTTTAGAGAATTCGTTTGAAAAGGAAATAGAAGCTGATTTTGACACAATATGCACCACTCCTGTGCTTAGGACACCGTCACCTATGGAGAAACAGGCAGCAAGTCTCTACACAAGGAAAATATTTGCAAAATTTCAAGATGAGTTAGTTGAGACCTTTGTGTATACAGCGAATAGGATTGAGGGCGATGGGGCTATGAGTACATTCAGGGTTGCAAAATTTGAGGATGACAACAAAGCATATATTGTCACATTGAATGGGCCAGAGATGAGAGCAAGTTGTAGCTGCCAGATGTTTGAGTATTCAGGCATCCTTTGTAGACACATTTTGACCGTTTTTACTGTAACAAATGTACTTACACTGCCATTCCATTATATCTTGAAGCGGTGGACACGAAATGCCAAAAGTGGGGTTGGCTCTGATGAACACATTGAACTACAAGGTCAGGAGTCACTGACATTGCGGTACAAAATTCTTTGCAGGGAAGCAATCAAATATTCAGAGGAGGGGGCAATAGCTCCAGAGACCTTTAATGTGGCAATGGTTGCTCTTAGGGAAGGAGGAAAGAAGGTGGCTGCTGTGAAGAAAAATGTTGCGAAAGTTGCACCTCCTGGCTCACAGGTTAGTGGGGCTGGTTATGATGATAGGAGGACCTCTACTTCAGCTGCAGATATGACCCCTTTATTATGGCCACGACAAGATGAAATTACACAGCGCTTTAATCTTAATGATGCTAGTGCTCCCACTCAACCTGTTTCTGATTTGAATTTGCCACGCATGGCCCCTGTGTCTCTTCACCGTGATGATGGTCATCCTGATAATATGGTGGGGGGGATTTTTTTAATATTTCATTGTTCAATATACTTGGTTCTTAGTAAGAGGGAATATGACTTTATTTGTCTTTTTTTTCTTGCCTAGGTGGTTCTTCCTTGTCTCAAGTCTATGACTTGGGTGATGGAGAATAAGAATTCAACACCTGCGAATAGAGTAGCGGTTATCAACCTGAAGGTATGCATGTCAGGTCTTTATGTATGGTTCCCTTTGTGATTCTATTTTTGACCACTTAGTAGCAGAAGCTTTACTATTTCCCTTGTCTTCGATGTAATTTTATTTCTTGTATTTTCTATTTGTATTCTTATTCGGAAACCTTAACTGAAACTTAAAGACAATGAAACTGTAAAGGTCCCTGGCTGGTACTGCACGTGTTCAGAGGTGGGGGCGTCAGTGAACACTTGCTTATTCATTGTTGAGTGATGCGAGGAAGTTTGCTCCACTTTGTTCACTTTGTTTGGTGTAAATTGGCTCTTCTGTAGATTATTAGAGTAGTTCTCTCTTTCTTTCTTTCATGTTTTTGGGACTAAGTGGCAGAGCCGCAGAGTTGTTTCTTACTTGGAGGGCTAGTTGGTAAGAGAAGCGTGGAATGCAGCTCCTCTTTGTGGGGTATGGACCATGTGGTGCATTTGGACTAGTGAGTTGCTGTATAGGTGTATGGCTGTGTCTTACTTACATCCTGGGTATGGCGGCCATCCATTTTGGTGCCTTTTTTTACATTTATTTCCGGGTCAGAGGAAAAGAAGAAAAAAGTAGGTGTCATCAACCAGCTTGAGTAGAGGAGAGCTTCATCTGATGAATGATATATTGATCAATATTCAAATACAAGAAATAGACTTATTTGGTCATTCTGTTGCCATAAGAAAATTTCCATGGTTAATATAATTTTTTCTTTTTGGTCTGGTATAAGACTTTGCTGTTGGTATTCTCTAGCCATGGAATTGGCAATTTCCGGGAATTAATGTTTGATTTTTGTCCTCCCAGTTGCAAGATTATAGCAGGGCAATATCAGCAGAATCAGAAGTTAAGTTTCAGCTCTCAAAGGTCACACTAGAGCCTATGTTGAGGTCTATGGCCTACATCAGTGATCAGCTTTCTACTCCAGCTAATAGGGTTGCTGTCATAAATCTGAAGGTATATAAAACCCTAATCTAGTACACACTGGCAATTTGATTATTTATTTGGCGTGCCCATTTGTTTTAGCTTTTTTATTTTCTTCCCCTATCTTTGATTTTCTGCTATAAGAACTTGCAATATCACTCAAAATCAGCCCATTATTTCATTGATTCTTCATCTAAAATCCTATTTCCATGTTTTTACTTCTTTTTAAAAGTCTTTGTTAGATAACTATTTCTTGCAGAAACTAATAATTGCGTTCATCGATAGACAACTCCACTGTGATTAAATAAAAAATTTTAATTGCAGAAATTCTCTTTGTATTTATTTATTTGTCTATTAATGTATGCTTATTAATAATTGCAGAAATTAATAAGATAGTCAACTCACTGACTTATTACATTTATTTTTCATAATGTATTTCATTTAGATGAATTACATCTAATGTACTATTTATCAATAATTAGCGATTAGGTTACATAGGGAAGAGAACCTAGATAGATTGAAAATCAAAAAGTGAAAAAATGAAAAGCAAAAGTATGGTACGCAACCGCAATGATAGTGACTTACTTTTACATATTGATATACATGAATAACATAAATGCAATAATTCGAAAAGACGAAAATTAATTGTCTGCACAAAGATTGTAATGCAAATGATGGTTCATTAATATGTTATTTGATTAGAAATAATTAATAATTCATTTTATCACTTTTAGTAAAATATTGTAACGAAGAATATCTCATATACTCAAGGAACAAAATTTCCTATTGTTTCTGTCGAAGCAATTGGCAATGGGCTTGATTGTACTGGTCGAGCGGTAACAATTGATTGGAACATATCATATGTGGAGGGAAACAAGGATGGTGCAACTTGTATTGGAGGAGGAGAAGGAACAGGCTGCAGTTTTTCAAGAGCTTCAAGTTGAAATTGCAAAGACTGTTTTTAAGCTTCCTTCTCAGCTATGAGAGCTGAAGCTTAAGCAAAGTTATGAACAGTAGTTGCAATTTGGAGGAGAGTCTAATGAAGATGTTCAATTTTCTGACGCAGCTCCATGATCAGTGCTTCCAAAGAATTGAGTTTGTGAGATACAGTGGAGTTAAATTGATCTTGTTTCTGGTGGAGAAGAGCCTGGTTCTGGGCACGAGCATTTTCAGCTTGCCAGTTTAAGGCTGCTTTTGCGGCAGTCTTCAGAAGTACTTCCATCTGTACCACGATAAGTGGGGTTCTTGATTTTCCAGACATACTAAGTTTGTTCTTGTGGTTTCCCAAAAGCTTCAAGAGGAGGAAAATCTGCCTGATAAGAAGGAGAAGTTGGGTCAAACATGAAACACTCTTGAATGGGTGGAGAAAGTGCCGGATGTTTCTTTGGTGGTGGAGAGTCTCTGTATTCAAAATAGTAGTCCAAGTGACGAGTAGGTTCTTCAAGAAGGCCAACCGTGGCATCCCCAGCCTTATATCTTTCAGGTAGCTAGCTTTTGCTGGGAAGACTTTCTTTTATGCCTGCGGCGAAGTTCTTCTTCATCATCAAGTTCCCAGAGACAAGAATCACAGTCACAAGTATCATACCAGATTTGACCAGAGGCATCTCGCCCTTGGTAAACTGGTTGTCCTTTATGATTAAAGCTAGAGACAGAGATAGGCAAAATGGAGTTGAGTTTTGTTAGACAGATATTAACAGCATTTTGAACAGATGCTATCTTTGGAAACTTGATCTCATCAGTGCCATCAGACTTAGTAGTGAATACTGGATTTGTTGTTTGGACTTGTTGAGGTACCAAGTGTTGTTTTCATAAGAAGTGATCCTCGTATCCAGAAGGAGTTTGGATAGCTTCTCTTTGGAAAATTGCCGAGGTATATTTATGCAAGTAGGGGTGAGATTTGAATCGACATTGATGAGAAGTGCATCTGATGTCTGGGTTGCATCTGGAACACAGAGATCTAATGCATGATTTTGCAAGCGATACACTATTTGGTAGTGTAAAGTAGCACCATATGTAGCTGGATTATCTGGTCCACCGGCAATCTGGACTTGAGCTTGGAGGGCTGTGTTGAGGCATGGATCTTTCAATGGCGTAATGAAATTTGGAAAGAGGGTAAAGAAAATTGTGCCTGCATTCAAAGTGGTTTGGATCGTATCGGTGCAAGCATTTTAGTCCTCACTAAATCGTGTATCCAAAAGAGCAAGTTAAGAAACTGCAGGTACACCTTTTCTGCCATGAAATGAGAGGGCTAAATGAACAGCACCCTAGTGAAGATGTGTATGTCCTTTAGCAATCCATTTGGGAATAAACTCCTCTGGAATTGTAAGCGAAATCATTTGTTCTCTAGTGGTAGCCGGAATCAGGTATTGATCAAACCTTGAGGATTGAATATATTCCTTGATCTCGGGCTTTCTGGAAGAGCTTATGATTTTGCGAATAGTTGTGTTAAGGGAGTTTGCAAGTTTGGTGAAGACTTTGTATGAATTAACAATAGGGAACTGGGTAACAGAGATTTCTTCCTTGGCATAAGAAATTTCATACAGAAAATCAGCCTTAGAAAATGTTGAAGAAGTTTGGGAAGAGATTGAAGAAGAACTAGAAGCAGACGATGATTTACGGAAAGTTATGGACATTTTGAAAGAAGTACTCTACTCATTAGAATCACCAAATATCTAGAACAATACATCCTTCATTATATATAACTAAAAGGTTTATGGTCTCAAGGAAAACTCTGTTTCACCATCCACATGGAAAACATATCAACTTGTGTTTCTGATATGGAGGATCCCCAAGAAGTGGCAACCATAGAGCATACGTACATGAAGATGAAGGGTATAGAGTGCTAACTACCGGATCATCTAATGAGCAGAGCAAGAAACTTAGAGCCTAAACATGGCTCTGATCCCAAATATGAAAAAAGAGAAGAGTATTCTCAAATATACACCAAACACAAACCACGATATATTTTTTAAATGTAGAAAAGAGGTTAGGATAGGCTCTTGGTTATGTCTCTAAACATTGACAACATACCCTTTCATAGACCAAGGGCGGACTTCAACTAACACTTAAAAATAACATAAAGTTACATGTCGCCACTGCGTACATATATGGGGATAAAAGTAGAAACCAACAGGTCATATTGACAAACAGCTAGACATTGCTTTATTCATGTGACATAAAAAGACGGATAAGTAACAGAGAATCTATAACTTTTAGAAAAGACACATTAGACCAGAGACGAAAGAAATACAATATCATACTACTTTATTCATGTGTAGTAGAGAATTTGCAGCTTTAACTGAAGTGGAGAAATAATGGAACATTGTGTTTGCCTTTAATCACGTGCAACAGAGAATCTGCAGCTTTAACTAAAGTGGAGAAACACTGGACTACTGCTTTGCCTTTAGTCAATATTATACTCTTCATTTCCACCTCTTACGGAGAATCTTATTGCTCATAATCCCTGGTGTCATATCCAGGCTTGGTACCCACATAACCTTTGTTTAGCTTAGGTTTGTGCTACAAATATTGAAGATTGGGAAACCTTTAAGCATGAAATATGTTTGCTTAATAATACAAGTCATGTTGAAATCCCTTTTGAAATTTGGAATTCTCCAATGTGGAATACCTCTTCTGATTATGGAGCTCATCTTCTTCATTTGATTTTTTATATGCACTCATGACAGTCTTTTTCCTAATACTCCCAGTTCAAGTAGTGTAATGACCCTCCGTTTGTCGGCTGGTATGAAGATGAAGAGTATAACACTGATTAAGGCAAAAATAGTGGTCCAATGTTTCTTCACCTTAGTTAAAGCTACAAATTCTCTGCTGCATGTGATTAAAGGTAAAAGCAGTGGTCCAGTATTTCTCCACTTTAATTAGAGCTGTAGATTCTCTGTTGCACGTGAATAAAGTAGAGTATGGTCCTGTATTTCTTTCGTTTTTGGTCCGGTGTCTCTTTTCTAAAAATTTATAGATTCTCTGCTGGTTGTTTGTCTTTTTATGTCCCATGAATAAAGTCATGTCTAGCTGTTTGTCAATATGGCTTGTTGGTTTCTACTTTTTATTCCTATACATGTAAATGTAAGCATAGACGACTTGTAACTTCATGTTATTTTTAAGTGTTAGTTGAAATCCGCCCTTGGTCTATAAAGGGTATGTTGTCAATGTTCAGAGGCGTAACCAAGAACTTGTCCTGACCTTTTTTCTATATTTAAGAAATATATCGTGGTTTGTATTTGGTGTATATTGGGGAATACTCTTCTCTTCTTTCATATTCTTCTTTGGAAATGCCCAAAATGTTTCCGTGTCCTAAGTAATCGAAAAGAAACATCAGTAGAATAATGAAATTCTTACGTTTTCATTAAAACACATTGGAACATAGTGAAATGCATCCAAACACAGTGCAATGTACCGAAATAATAAGTTGTTTCGGTACAAACTTTCTATAAATATTATACATTTTTATTAAGCAAAATGCAAGAGATTGTATTTTATTGCATTAATATTTGTCACTTCAGAAATCTTTTTGAAAACATCACAGAAAGTTACCAAAACATTTTCATTTTGGTGTTAATCAAAATTGTACACGGAAACTAAATTTTGATCATTGCATATACTTAAATTAATACTAAGAATTTGATGAGATAAAATTATTAGTATCAAGAACGCAGGTATCTGAAATAATAGATGCAGAAATTAAGAAGAAGATAGTCAACTAATTTCTAGACTTCTTATTAAATTTAGATGCATTTCATCTTATTTAATAATTTTTAATAATTAATGATTAACTTAAATAGGGAAGAGAATCTAGATAGATTAAAAAACAAAAAATTACAAGCCAAGTATGCCATGTAACACAATCACATCAATAATAGGCTATTTTAACCACAAAAAAAGTTGTTGTAATCTCTATATTTTTGTGGTAATCTATTCACATATACAAACCTAAATAACTGAATGAACACAAATACAATGAACCCCAAAAAAAGTGAAGCAAGCTATATGAACCAACAGTTAAAAATTATAAAAAGAACGTAGAAATGTGTGTGTTCATGTAATAGTCTACCTATGTGCATGAACCTAAAATAGATGAACAAACATAAATATAGTGCACCCCAAAAATGTGTAGTTAATCTATATGAACAAAAACTTATTAACTATGAAAAAGAGCGCACGGCCACTCAAAATAAGCCACTTGTCGCAACCATAACAATAATGGCCTCTTTTTATATATAGTATATAGATATAGATATGTAGCTGACTTGTCCTAATTCTACTAGGATTCTGGCTTACAATTAAGAAATTAAGAGACTGTTACCAATAGAATATTATAGACCTAATACAAATCACACATGATTTATGAAAATAACTGGACTCTTATGATGACTACGGACCAAAATTGCAGCCCATGCCTAGATATAGAAATTGTAGAATACCTTAAACTTAAAAAACCTAGAGGCGAAAAACTTTTCAATGATTGTGGCCATTGATTCTGAACTTCATTGTTGAAATTTTTTCTCCATGTCAACCACCTGTTACCTATAAGACTTGATTTCTACTAGTAACTCTTCCTTACACCTGCTGGGATTAGAAAATTGAAAAAGCATGTAGGACCTTTCTCTTATTTATAATTTAGACTCCCTCCTATAATTAAAGCTCTGATACCATGTTGGCCAGTCACTTGCACCAAAAGCTTAGGCTATTGAGTAATTGGCTAAACAATAAATGTCTAGTTCTTATGGAGTTTGTCTTTAGAAGGTAAATTTTGCTCCTTATGCATTTTGGCATTGTATATAGAAGTAGGATTAAATCTGGAATGGTGTTTGGTGTAAGGTGATTCTTTTGTCTGTGGTATTTCCTGCTTAGCTTAATATTACTTTGGACAAGAATGTATAGGTATGTAATTACATAAAAATTAAGGCTGGGATACTATGAGAACTTCGGTTTACTAGAGATTTGCAGGATTGGGAATTAGAGGAAATGGAAGAAAATTTTTAGTTGTTACATGAGAGAGTGAGACCTAGGGGGAGAGATGACACAAAAATTTGGGAAAATAATGGCGGCTAGTTCTCTATTAGTTCTTTTTATAATATGATAAGGGGTCGTCATTCTTGTAGTTTTTCTTGGAAGAGCATTTGGAAAGTAGGGACTCCAATGAAGGTCTCTTTGTGTGTGGACAGTGGCTTTAGATGCTATTTTGACTATTGATAATTTGGGAAAGGGGAAAGATGCTTCTCGTGTTGTTATAACCTATATGAGTAGGAAGGCAAAGAAAACAATTAATCATTTGTTGTTGCATTATGATGTAGCAAGGTATTTGTGGAGTTTCGTGTTTGCTATGTTTGGAATTAATTGGGTGATGCTGTGTTTGGTGATGTAACTTTTGGAATTTTGGGGTGGTGGATGTCGTTTAAAGAGACTCAAGAAGGCTTGTCAGGTGGTCCCTTTGCCGCACCTCCATTTAGGTGGTTTCTTTTAATAAACATTTATTTATTAACTCGTAAAACTCTAAATTAGGCACTTCCAAGCTATATTACATGGACGAAGTAGTGCAGGTGTTGCGACTGAGGTTGTCAGATTCGTCTAATTTCCATGTCTAAGGACCCGGGAACATGGTACTCTATTTGTATTTTTTAACGTATTTACTTTATTTTCTTTGATAAAATAATGTTTACTAGTGTTATAGCCCATTTTATGCATAATGAGAGTATTATGCATATTTATGTGATAGAATTGAATTACTAAACATTTTTGTTAGGTGAATGTTTAACAACACACGTCGGACACATATTCGTGCCCATACTTCGACCCAAGTGTCGGAGTCCAATTGTCGAGTGTTTGACATTGGTACTTTGTGCATTTTAAAAGAGTTTGTAACATAGCTTCCAAGGAACTTTAGTAAGTGATTTGTCAATTCCTTTGGAAAACTATCCCATTCCATTTGTTCAACAATTATCTGAATGTGGCACCCTAAAAAACAAAACCTCTGTAAGTACTATTCTTGGGTATTCTTCACTGCCCTAGAATGATCAGGAGACGTTGTCTTTCTTGCCTACTTAAGATGATAAAAATTTACCCCTTCCTAACACTGTTAGTAAAACCCTTCACACACCTATAGGTTAGCTTTTACAGCATTGGTAAAACCCTTTAGCAACCTATAGATAAGCTTTTAAATAAGAAATGAAAAATAAAACCTATTACTTGACTCCCTTTGTAGGTGCAACTGATGTCTATAATTATTGACATATTGCAACACAGGCATGTGTGCACGTATGTGTCTCTGTAGATTGAATAATCTTTGGAGGAACTCTTGAGATCTCTTTTTTTAAATTTGTAGACGAATAAGATGATTGGTTTTTGGGTTCAAATTCAAGAGTTACATGCCTCAAAAGTAGGCTTTGATACATTCAAGTCAAAAGAAAATTTGATGAAGTAAAGAAAATGCTAGAATCTGAGTTGCCTTTGACCCTGTGCTGATTCCCTAGGTGTAAAGTTTTCAATGCTACATAAAGGCAGTAGCGTAAACCTCAATTTAGAGTTGACTTTCTTTTTGCTAGGTATCAGCCAACTAATAGAAAAGCCCATAAGCCTGAACCCCCCTTCAACTGAATTTCAATTCCTAAAATATTATTGGCGAAGAAGAAAAAAAGAAGAAGAAGAAAACAAATGAGAGCCGCAAAGGTAAGAAAGGTGAGGAAAAAATTTATTAGTCCTAAAATAAGTTATTGAATACTTTTTCTAAGCCAAAACACAAATTAACCATCCCTTATGTTGTTGTTTGAAATTGCCCGCTCTTCATGCACAAAAGGCACTTCCTGATCTTGATAATAGATGTTAGTCACAGCAAATTGGTTAAACTAAATTTTCTATATTGAATACACGTTAGCATGCATAATGAGTGTGTTAATTTCTTGGAGACTTTCTTTTTGTTTTTTGGACAATAATACTTGTGTGTGTGAATGGGTTTGTATGTTTGTGCATATATATCTACTTGTTCGTAGATGTATGTGTATTTGGCTCCTCACTTGCCACTTGCAATAGATATGCATGGACATGTGCTTTACATTCAGCATGGCAACCTTGGTTAGTTCCACGTGTCAACTTTCTAAAGGCACACATGTGAGATCAATTCTAATGACACTTGTTCAGCTGTGCCGAACGACGAGTGTTGGCTAAAACAAACGGCGTAGGACCAATAGCATTTAGTGTGTGTTTCGATTCCAAGAACGCATTCTTAGTGCCCGTTTGGTTTGGCTTTTTTACAACTTTTTTGATTTTGCTTTTTTGGCTTATAAGCAAAAAAAAGCTAGGTTTTTTTTTTTTTTTTTTTTTTTTAACTTTTTTGTTTGTAACAAGATAAAATAAACAGAAAAGCAAAAAAAAAAAAGAAAACAAAAGAGCTTCAAAATCTTGGTTTTTTTGCTTATAAGCGAAAAAAGCCAAGTCAAAAAAGCTCAAAATAAGCCAAACCAAATGGAGCTTTAGCCCACTGCGAGCTAAGAGTCTAGGGTACAAACTGTGCGACTTCACCTAGGTCAAGAGGCAAGGCTAGGCATGCTGAAGAATTTTGGCGCTCACTATATGACTCCTGGGTCTTGTGCCTTGGTGGCTAGAGATGGAGGCTTTGTGACACAACCACCCGCGTGGGTTTTAATTGCTATCAGGCGCCTGTCCATCATAGATATAGGTGTAGTTAGCCCCTAGCCTGCCACTTGCCATATATATGCCTCGTGGACATGTGCTTTACATTTAGCATGGTGACCTTAGCTATCTCCACGGGTCAACCTCCTACGGGCACGCACTATTATTATTCTGGATCTAGGAAATCAGTTTGTTCAGGATAGATGTAGTTGATGTGGTAGAGGGTCTGCAAATACTTGTTGAGCTGGCATGCCCAATAACCCATGTGTGGTATTTGAAACAAACGACATAGTACAAATAGCATTTAGTGTGTGTTTCCATTCCAAGGTTGCAGTCTTAGCCCACTGTGAGCTAAGAGTCTAGGGTACAAACCGTGCAACTTCACCTCGGCCAAGAGGCAAGGCTAGGGCATGAGGAAGAATTGTGGTGCTTACTGTAGGACTCCAGGGTCTTGTGCCTTTGCAGCTAGGGATGGACGCTTTGCGGCACTACAACCTGTGCTGGTTTTAATTGATAAATGCAGCAGTCCTACTAAGAGCGGGAGACTTATTAAGTGTTACCTAAACTACTATGATAGGCCTTTAATAGACAAATGTTATCTGATTATCTTTGATGAGCTCTATCATATCAGGCTAAGTACAGACATGGACACTTGACATGCACACAACATGACACAAACACGCCGCCATGAATATTTTTCAAAAAATGTGAGTTGTTTAATGATTTTCCAACTATCAACCGAGTCAAGCCCATGTATTGAGTTTGGCCTATGGAAATCAATTACAATAGTCCCATATGAAGAGCTGAATTCCGGTCCAAAAAAGAATACATAAAAGCAGTCCCATTTTGAAAGCTGTCCAGTGACTCCGGTCCAAATAAAAAGAATAAAAAAAGCCTCTCCATGTGAAGTTTTGTCTGGTTTAATAAAAAGAATAAAGCAGCAGCCCCACATGAAGAGCTGAGGCTCAGTCATGAAAAAATTATATATATGTTTTCTGCGATTGAGATGTAGGGCTTCTCCTTGGCGCAGCAGTCGAAGGAGATGGAGATCCGTAGCTGTTGAAGGAGCTCCATGGCCAGGTATGTGTTGGCTGCTCCTTCTGCTGCTGCTCCGCTGTGCGCTTGCTCTTTGCCAGCCCCCCACCGTTATTTTTTTTCTGCCGCCACTCTGCTGTTTCTGCTGCTGCACTGCTGCTATTTCTCCTCCGTGTCCGGCGCTTGTCTGGGCAAGAAAGAAAAAGGACATGGATTTATGCATGTTGTCGCTTGTGTCTGACACGTGTTAGCACGTTCCGTGTGTGACATGTGTTGGACATGCATATGTCCCTCTTACAGCTGTGTCGGTGCTTCATAGCTATCAGGATAGCATCTCCGACCATATTGGCGAACCTATATGTAAGTTAGGAGGCCTTTTTCTCCACTTCCGGTTCTCCACTTCAGGTGAACTTTATGCACTGCCTCTCGCTCTCTGACACTTGGTTGTTCTATCTCTCGCCTAGTCACCTGCATTGTCTCCGGTATCATATGACGTGTGCTACTAGCTTCATACTGAACCATCCTCTTGGGTGAATATCTACAGGAGGTAAGGCTGTGACTTGGCCAGGTGAAGTCAACCCTCTCCCAATCCTGATAACTGAGGCTGCCTAACCCAAGGTTTGGTTTGGCTGGACCAGGTTGGGTTACAAGATGTTTTGTTTTCTTGGGTTGCTCGATGCCTTGACTGAAACCCACGCCAAATTTAGATCAGGTTGGGTCTCTGAACTAAAGTCCATCCAAGGGCAGTTTAGGTGTTTGATGGATGAATGTTTGACATCATCCATTATATGTGTTCCAGAGTGAGGACTCTGGGAGCCAGAACTCGTTTGTTGCCTCTTTTGACTTGTTTACTATGATTTGTCTATTCGATGTAGACATGCTTTTGGTGCCAGAGCTCTTTTGCTGCGCCTTTGACATGTGTTACTGTAACCTGTTATCCATTTGATGTAGACATTCTTCCATTCTCTCTATTTTCAGCTCCAAGATACTGAGACAACTTCAGGAGAATCAGAGGTTAAATTTCAGGTGTCGAGGGATACGTTAGGTGCCATGTTGAGATCGATGGCCTATATCCGTGAGCAGCTCTCAAATGTGGTAAGCATTGTACTTATCGTGTGATGATATAATTTAACGCATAATTGCCTACACACACAAAATATTACAATCTATTCTGCTGTTGATGGATGTCTATTTTTCTTTTTCTTTTTCTTTTCACCAAGTGTCTGCTGAGTAATTAAGGGAAACTATGTGTTCTTACTGTCTTGATTGTCTGAAAGAATTGAACTTGACAAGGGGTGCACTTTTTGTTGCTGCAACTTTGCTAAACATCTTAAGCTTTACTTCCCATTTCCTGTGGCTGTTTTACTTTTGTCAGGTGTTACATCTCACTTCTGAAATTTTGATAATTTGTTGGAATTAGTCCTTTCATATCCTCTTCTTTGGTTTTGTGGTGTTGTTGTTGGGGGTGGGGTACTTGGACTTGGATGTTGTTAAAGTTTAGGATCGTTCTGAGTTGTGAAATATGCTATCTTTTGAATTTCGTGCATGGATGTACAGTATGGAGTTTCCTTGGACAAATTTCTGCCAAATTGGTTTTGCACAGACTGTAATTTGCCTAATTAATTGATGTTGGAATTTCTCCAATTGGGAAAATCTCTTATTTTTTTCCTTCTTTCTAGTTATTGTTGTATATGAGATTGTCTTGAGTGTATTTAAGTCTTTTCTTGCATATTACATATTTCTCAATTGCCAAGAGAAGCTCAGAATTGTCTAATAATACACCACCAAAAATCAATCTAATAAATGGCAATGGTTAGGAAAAACATGGTCCTACATAAATTTTTAACCATTAGGCTATTTTAGATATTCACAAGCAAGCTATATTTAGTTTCAACAAAAATTAAACATCGAATAGGACATTTTGAATCGGGTCAAACATTTTGTGTGTGTTTGACGAACATTGGTGTTTGACATGTGTTAACACACACATGTCACGGGGAACGGAAATCATTTTGGTATATTGAATGGGAATGCAAATGTGATACACTGCATGCACTAGAAAGTGCTGTCATTGGGGTATGCTTTTATAGATTACATTGTTGGAATGTTTTAAATTGCCTCTAAATGTTAGATTACTTTTCGATTAATATTTAGGTATTCCATGATTCATACTCTCTTAAATGCATTTCTAGTTGCTTTTGTAGTTCTTTTATAATTAAAGTGATGTTAAGACAAATTTCTAAGTTTATCCTATATAAGTTGAGCCATTGATGCATTGTGGCCTCTCTTTTTGTAGATTTTCTCTTGTCAAAGCTCTATGCTTTCTACTCTTGAATACATTATATTTGGATATATTTTTTTTCTCATAAGGAAAACACTAACGCTATGTTTGGATCAAGGATCTGGTGATGGAAAAGAAAAGGAAAAGGAAAAGGTGAGGGAAAAGAAAACAAAATCTTTCCTTTTGTTCTTTCTTCCCTGACCTTTCTTTTTCCTTTGCTTTTACCTTGATAAACCCGGTTCCAAACACTGCATAAGGAAACAAATGGGAAGAAAACTTCAAAGGGTGTTAGTCAACACGTTTGTCGTTTGCTTGTGTATTCAAGCTGGAATGGTGCATGGGTGATATGGTCTTTGATGTTTGAAGCTGTATTAGGCTGATAGTCAGGGAGTGATGATTTCAGGTCTTAAACCTCAATTTGTTTGTTTATTTTCATTTCAAGATCAATAGATGCCTCAAGCATGGGGTCTGCACCATTTTGAATTCCTTGATGGCATTTCCATTTTCCTGTGAGACTTTGTAATCTGGTTCAGAATCCAATATATATTAGGCTTTTTTAGACTGACCCTTTTTTCTGTCATTTGTTCCCATCATATTTGTGTATTCTGGTTTTGAGTTGTTGGAATTGCATTATAATTTTCTTGCCATCTACCATCAGCAGTCAATAGGCATTGATATTTACCTGCCCCCTAGCTTGACTAATTAAATTTTATTACTGATGACACCATAGCAAGTATAATTTAAACGAGTTTCCTGATCCACAGACGAAAGGGTTTTTTTTTTTAATAGGTAATAAAAGATTGAGATTAAAAGTATCAACAGATGCAACACATGTATATAAAAAACTACAGATAAAAACGAGGTCCCATCTATCATCTATACATGTTATACCTCCGGTTTCTCTACAAAATTCAAGAATTGGCATAGGTCAGGATTCACCCTTCCCGAGAGCCAACTATACAAAATGGTCCAAGAAGTTACTTTTCAATCTATACATATCAGTTTCTATTCCTTGGAAAGATCTGCTATTCCACTCACTCCAAATTAGCCAAACAAACAAAAAGGGGTAAGCCTCCATGCCTTCCTCCGCTTACCAATTCGAGCTCCTCACCAACTATTCAAAGTTTCTGCCGCACCTCGATGGTTCACCCAAGACATGCCAAATATTGTCAAAATTAGAATCCAGAATTATCTAGTGACTGCAAAATACAGCAAGATATGCGGCACCGATTCTCCATCTTGTTAATATAACCAACACCAATTCATAAGCACTCTCTCCTTTTAATCAAGTTCTCGATATTAAGAATCTTATTTTGCACTGCACACCATACAAAAAAGGCCACTTTAGAGGGTGCCCCACAAGTCCAAATCCTCTTCCACAGAAATTTGTTACACGCTGTCACCCATGAGAGCCAAGTAAAGATTTTATGCCAAATTTTCCATCTTGAGTAGCTGTCCACTTCATGCCATTTAGTGGCCTCCAACTTCATATACTACTTGGAATAACTCTATAAATTCCTCAATTTCCCTATCTTTCAAGTTCCTCCTCAAAGGAATGTCCCAAGTCACATGATTATTCCATGATGTGTCACAACGCCAAGCTGAGCTCCTCAGGCTTACAAAATTTTAAGGGTTTGCATGATCAAGTAGTTCTTTTATGGTTGACCAATTGAATTGCTAAAATAGCTGAACTGGTTAATTATCCAGTTGACCTCTAGAATTTTCGTCTTTGTGAGAACTCTTGATCCTAAAATTAGTTTGGAGCAATAATAAATGCTTGCGTTTTTGTTTTTTGTTTTTTGTTTTATTTTTGGCTACAGTGGTAAATGCTGCCACACGATTTTCACTTACCCATTGTAAGAACTTCAGTATAAGATTTCAAACTAACATTATTCAAACTCAAATTTATGGGTTACCGTCTTTTTTAGTATAAAGTCAATGACAACATGATGGATTTATAGCCACGTTTCTTTTTTTTCGCTTTTTGATTTTGATTGTCTTTTCTGGATATGGAATTTCTAATTTGGCAGGCTGAGTCACAATCAGAGACTCCATCGAAAAAGCAACGAAAGTAGAGACGATGTCCTTTCTGTTCCACAACGTGGTGTCAGATCATCTTACCGGTGTGGATGAATGTACACTATTCGGCCACCGTTCCTAGTGATTTGGGAATGCTCTTGAGTTGTTTCTGACTTTTAAGTTGCCTACCATCCCTTGCCTTTCCCATGTAAGCCTTGTTCTTACATATTTGTACATGTAACTTATCAAAGCCACAGTTCTATTCTTGGGTGTAACATGTTTCATGTTTGGACTGTATGATGGCCTTAGGGAAAGAGGAGACCATTGTGTATGCATTTTTTTTTTTTTTTTGGTTTCTAGATTTTCTTTGTAGGAAAATGATAAATCTGTCGATCTATTCTACTAACCGCAAACCTTTTGCCGTATTTGTTTATAATATTTTCATTATCGGGGACAAGCATCGGTGCTCCCTAGTGCATCATTGCTGAGAAAAAAAGAAAAAAAATAAACAAAAGAAAGGGTGACAGCGGGTTGGCCAGTGGAAGTGAAACTCAATCAGCTGGTTTAGCTTGACCTTCGAGATGAGCTTTGTTTTCTGTTACATTTGTAATTGTCACATTTGTATATTTGTGGGGTCGTTTGGGTTGACTAATTTTACTGATTACGTGTTGTCTAATTTCTCCTTTGTAAATTGTAGTCGTTTTTTGCAATCAGAGATTCACATGCTGCAGAAGAGAATGTTTTGCATTTTTGTTAGGATGTATGGTGGGTGGGACATTTTATTTTATTTTATTTAAATTGCTTTTAAAAACCCTCTTCTCTTCTCTAAAATCTGCCATCATTCATACGTAGCTAATACCAAAAGATTATCATTAACCTCTTGATGTCATGATGATAAAGGATGACTAAGGAGCCTCCAAAATTTTCTGCTCTGCAAGTCATTGCTGCACCAAGCAATCTGTGAGAACTTTGGCGTCGCGCTCTCAGCCCACTGCTCTCTAGCCCCGAATGTCTCTGCTAACTTTGTCTTTTAGGCACTTCATGGCTGGAATTGGAAACCGTGATGGACTTTGTGTTGCATCGGGTCTAGTAAGCCCTTCGTGTCATTTTGCATTCGAATGCCTATGACAAACATATAGGAGGAATGGCCCAGCCAAGCATTCCTTGGCAAATCCTATAGTGAAATTTGGACTGCTCGATCTCGGAAGCTAATTCTCTATGCCAGTGCATCGAGACGAGGAGTTATAATATTTAGCTGAACAGATCTGTATCCATTAAGGGGGTCAGGTTGTGTCGAGTCTCTGCCAGACCAGAAACAAACAGATTTTGATCGATTTTAAATTTTTGGACCCCAGAACTGAACTGAAATCAGCGGGTGCTAGTTATACACCAGATTGTTATTCGATCACTTGTTGCTCCAAAGTGGTGGTCCTTCATTGATCTAACATTCGACTAGACTTCGAGACCAGTAGTCTCGTGTACGTTTCACCTAGCGCTAGTTGTTGATGCAAATAACTTGATGGCCCGAATGACGGATGGTGCCTTACAACGAACGTACATGAATTCAATGGGCCATCCAAAGGCCCTTCGACGCAAAGGTTAGAGGACATCTATATATATATATATTTATTCATATAAGAATCAAGTAATCTAGGATTAACTGATTTCGTACCTTGTTCTCTGCTTTATCTTCTTAAATAAGTATTGTCAATGCAGTAAATTTGTATGGTCTGCTTTAGGCCCAGATGAGCTGATTCGGTGAAAACTAGTTATCTCTGGATTTGAACACCGGTATGGTACTTACCAAGAACACTCTGATGCCAAAGTTAGGTAAACGATTTCAAGAAATATGGGCAGAGTAATGGCCAGGGATTATGTGTGTGTATCTATGAAGGCAGTGAAATCCTCTTTATATATTAGTGTAAATTGGAGTTCTTATTGGATAGCGGTTTCCGGCATCATGGGTGTAACAGTGCCCCCAGTTAAGAAGTGGTGGCTGATTTGTAGGTGTAGATCATGGGATGTGATCCTGAGGCGCCTGATGCTATGCTTGAGATGTCTGGCTGGTCGGTTCGGTTTTGACACTTGATCGATGATGGCTTCGATTGGGGATGTGGGAGTGATTTGTTTTGGGACATGGGATCAATACTTATCAGATGCCCCCAATTTCCTTGGTAGTCCTGCTTGCAATCAAGGGAATTACACGGTTGATCATCCCTCGAGGTGGGGGCGCATTTATTGCACCACAGGTGTAATCATGGCAAGGGTTAGTGAAGAGACGCGCCTTTTCGCATTATTGCCACATGGTTGCTCTTGATTGATTGTCGGTCTGAGAAGCGTTCCTTCAGCTACTAACCGTTGGATCTAGGGCAAGTGGGATGATCTTGGCCCATTTCGAAAGAGAGAGGGTTTTGCCTTAGTGGTTTGGCCTTGCCCTCGCACTTTGCCTTCAACGCTGTTATGCGACATTACCCTCTCCTTTATCTCGCTCCTCGCCTTGCATTTTGATTTTCAGAGTTTGGTGTGTCGATTCTTGCCTCGTTTAATAAGATTCTCCTCCTCTCTTCCCCATCCTTGGATCTTTATGCACTGGTTTTTTGCTTGATGCCTTTGGTACTTTGAGCATGCTTATAGGATTCCATCTCTCGAGTGTTTTGTTGGTGATTCGAGTCTGCTTGGGGGCTTCATCGCTATCGCGCCTTGGTTTTTTTGCACTTCAAAATGGTGGAAAAATGTATAGTACTTTCTCGTTAGAACTCATCCTCCTAGAAAAACAAGTGCGATTAGATTTGAATTGAAAATTGATTTGAATAAGGGTTTTTAGAAAAAAAGTTTGGAGTCGCCACTTAACTTTGTTGAGGTGAGTTAGGTTACTTAAAACTAAGTGCAATTTGAAGATTAAACTCAAGGTTTTTTAAAAGATTTTTTGGAAAACTTCCTCAAGAGAATGTTTTGTGGAGAAAACAAGTTGTTTGACAAGCTTTGGAAGAATTTAAGCCATTTTCAAAAATGACTTCGTTTTGGTCTTTGACAACAGTAATTCTAGATTCGAAGGTTGCTTATATATAGTGAAGATGCACTAGGCTATCACCCTATCCCACTCTTGCGGTACCTACATATCTTTTCACCATAGGTTCACTTATTTAGAATCTTCGATTAACCAATGTTTAATTATATCCCCTTTGAAAAGAATTTTAGAAGAGAGATTTAAGTAATCACTTTAGGAATGATATGATGCATGATATGCAAGTACAAGAAAATGATTTGATTTTAAAAATAAATTTGAAAAGGGGATTTGAAGTTTAAAAAAAGTTGTAACCGCACCTATGAGGGTTGATTGCGTATCCTTTTATTGGGAATCAAGTTAGTCATAGTTCGGACTCAGGATTTGATTGAAAATAGACACTTTGGGGTCTTATTCGATTTGAAAATACATTTTGAGGCCTTTAGAAAGTTTAATTTGAACTATGATTTGAGGATTTGAAATTGAACTTGGAAATAGAACTTGGACTTGTTTTGAAAAGTTTGAATTGAACTTGAAATCATATTGACTTGAATTGAAGCTTGAAAACCATCTTGGTTTTAGACTTGAGCTTTAGAAAAGAGTTAAAGCTTCCTAACTTAGGGTTAGGGTTCAACTTAGGGCTTTGGCCTCCTAGGGTTTATGCAACCCAAGGTTGAAACATGCACTCAAATTGAAGAGTTTGATTTTGGACTTAAAAAGCTTGATTTAAGGAAAGTTTTAAATTAGGAAAGTTTGGATTAGGAAATTTTCAAATTAAGAAATTCTATTTTAGGAAAGTTTTTTCTTTAGGAAAGATTTTATTTTGGAAAGATTTGAATTAAGAAAGGTTTGAATTTGAAATTTGGAAAGTTAGGATTTGGAAAGATTTGATTGAAGGAGAATTGAATTTAAAAAGATTTTAACCTAGGTTTGAGATAACTTGGAGATTAAGCAATCCTAGGAGTTAAGAGTTATGCAATGCACTTGAATTGGAAAGATTGGATTTCCATTGAAAAAAAAAAGTTTTGTTTTCGGAAGGTTTTAAAATTAAGAAATATTTGGAATTAGGAAGGATTTGAAATTAGGAAAGATTTGATTTCTATTTCTTGAAGTTGAAGATTGGATCGTGTTTTCAAAAACAGATGATTTGATTTGGTTTCCTATTTAGAAAAGACTTGATTTGACTTGAAATTGGAAAGTTTTAGTTTTTGAAATCTGTCACTTCAATTGACTTTTGAATTAGGAAATCTAGAATTTTATGTAGAAAATAGTTTTGAAAATCTATGATTTGATGTAGAAAATAGTTTTGAAAACCTATGATTTAATGTAAAAAACTAGGGTTTTGATTTGAATTTCAAAATACAGAGTTTTTGGAAAGTGAATATTTTAAAAGACCTTTTTGAAAGTAGATTTGCAAAATTATTTAGAAAAGGGGTTTGAATATAGAATTCTACAAGTCTCTTAAATATTTCACTTTTCTAAAACGATTCTAATCATGAGAAGATTAGAACCATTCTAGGCTTGTGGTTTTTACAGCAATTAGGGTTTGAACCCAAATATGGACTTTGATGGTCTTTTTAAATGTAATACTTTTCTAAAACAACCCTAACCATGGAATTACTAGAATCACCTTAGGTATGTGATTTCTTGAAAAACAATTTAAGGTTTGAACTCATATTTGGACCTTGATGGTCATATTGAATATAACACTTTCCTAAACAACTCTAACAATGGAATGACTAGAATCATCCTAAGAGTGTGATTTTGAAAACAATTTTGAAACAACTTTTTTGGATGCAAGTTTTGAAAATAATCTTTAATGCAACTTTGAAAACACCTTTGAATATGATATTGAATGCAATGTATGAATATGACAATTATAATGCAATATAGATATGAACATACAAGGTTAGGCTTCACCACATAATCAAGGGGGCTGGACCCACACCATCTTAGGGGAAACTCAAAGAAAATTCCCAACAAAGTGATTCTCTCTAAGTTCTTCCTAGGCATGACCTGGGAGGTCCCTTGTTTCAAGGATACAAGAAGATGAGGTAGAAGATGAGGATTAAAATAGAAAAAAATCGTAGTAGGTTAGGAGAGAGAAGAGAGAGAAGGGGATTACATAACTTAACTAGAAACCCTACTTTGTCTTCTCTTTGCTTTACTTGAACCTTGAAAGTTTTGAATATGCAGCACTTTGAACTTCAATGGATGTTTGGAGGCTTGGATTTGAGTGTATAGAGTATATGGAAGCTAGGGTTTGAAGGAGCTTGAGAGAATTATGATTTTAAGAGAATTTGAGCTCTATTTTCAGTGGGGCAGAGTTTCTGGACCCAGAATAGGCAGGGGGTGACCTGTATTTATAGGCAGGCAAAACAGGAACTAGCGCCTATTGCAGTGGCGCTAGGTTGTTTTTAAGCTTGGCGCCACTAGGAGTGGCACCAGGCCATTTTTTGTCTTGGTCTCTTTGGGAAACTTTTGAGGCAGCAAGAAATAGATCTTTGACCCTTATGACGTAAGACAGAAGAATTGAGTACCTGTTCTAGTGACTACCACGCAATTTTTAGCCTGACTTTACTAGGACTAACTCTAAAAAGTTCAGGAATGATTCCGAAGGTTCGAGTAACCAGATTTGGTTAGGAATGGATGGGAACCTCTGAACGAGTGTCCTAGAGGTAGCTGGCTTAAGAACCAAAGCCGGAGCAGTTGAAAAGAGCGATCGGCCCACCAAGGGTAAAACACCATGATTGACCTAGAGTGATCCGTGAGAAGATTTGAAAGTTAGAAATACTATTGAGAGTGTTTCAAGGAATTTTTGATTTGATGCCTAAAGCTAATGTGGTTGGAAAAGGTGACTGGCTCATAGGGATAAAACGGTTATTTTGCACCAGGTTTACCATAATGGACTCAAATTTTTTTGAAAATGTACTAGAAGGTTGAGAATACTATTAGAAGCATCCTTGAAAGGTAACCGGTTTGATACCTAGAATGGTATGGTTCCTGGAGGCAATTGGATGCCTAAGGGCAAAATGGTCATTTTGACCAAATGCTCTTGGAATTGATCTGGAAGTGATTGGAAGGCACTAGAACGTGCTAGATTATCTTTGGGACAATCTTAGAATAGTGAACTTATCACTCTAAGGTCTTAGATACTTTCTCGAGAAGCGTGCCGGTAGGGCCCAAGGGACAGTTTGGTCATTTTTCATCAGAATGGGCTAGCAGGCACTAGTGTTGACTTGGTTTTGTATGTTTCTATCACTTTGTTGGCATGTGACGATTTGATTTTTGAAGGTATCCCATCTTTCAGTAAACGTGTCACGGCCAAGAGGCATGTTTAGTCTTGTGACATAGGGGTTTGTTGGCATTGCCGATGTTGACCTATTTGCAAATGTTTTCGTCACTTTGACGGTTGCGATGTGTGTGAGTGTTTTCATCACTCTGACGGGGTGAATTCATTCCAGAGATTGCTTGATCTCGGGAAGCTACTGGATAGTTTTATCGTTTGAGAGATCAACTTTCTCGAAAGGTATACCGAGTAACGGACATTCTACGTTGGTGGGCTAGTAGGCGCCAGAAGTGAACCACTCTACTATCTCGAGGACTTGGGTTCTGTCTTGGTCGACGGGTGTGAAGGGACTTATAGCTCCGAGGGATTTTATGCTTTTTCGATAAACGTGTCGTGCTGGATGGACTTACCATCTGAGAGATCAACTTTCGCGAAAAAAATACCAAATTGAGTTTGACTGGTCTATATTAGAATTGAAATTGGAATTGAGATTGAAATACGGACTTATCGTTATTAGGAAGATGTGCTAATTGGAATTGTACCGAGTAATGCCCCAAGGACATTTTAGTTATTTTGCCTCTATTGGGCTTGGCAAGCATGCGAAACAGTTGATTAACTGGATTGAGATTAGAAGGCCAGTTTGGGCTTGAATGTGTCTGTGTCGGTTTGAATGTGGGTACGGTTGAACTAGAGATTGCTGAGAAGGCAAAAATAGGGTGCTTACAGCTGCCCCCTTTTTTTTTTTAATTTTTTTATCTTTGCTTGTTAAAGGAGAAAAATGATAAAGTAAGGGTCCCATATTGACCACGAGATGAGTAGATGAAATTTGGAATTTTTAGTCTGAAAACTAGATTGTTTTGATTTTTGAAATTTTGAACTTTGAAAACTTAATCTTGAAACGATTTTGAAATTAATTTCTTCCGGAACTAACATTCTAACCAATGGAATGACATTCCTTTGGGAAGATTCAGGGTTTTGAAATTGAAAAATAATATTTTTGAAAGATGTTAAAATTGATTTTTCCTGAACTGACATTCCGACTAATGAAATGACACTCCTTTGGACATATTCAAGATTTTGAAATTAATACTTTGAAATTGAAGATGATTTTTGAAATGATTTTAAAATTAAAGTTAATTGTTTAAAATGATTTTGAAATCACTTTTGGAAATGGATTGATTTGGATTTGAATTGAAAGAGTTTGGAAAACCTTTGAAACTTAGAACAAAACTTTTGAGAAAAAAGTTTGAAAACCTAGAATTTTAAAATGAAACTTTTGAGGAAAAAGTTTGAAAAACCTAGAATTCAATTTTGAGAATGAAACTTTTTAAAAAAGAAAGTTTGAAAACCTTTGGAACATTTTTGAGAATGGAGCTTTTGAAGGATAAAACTTGAGAAACCCGTGAAATGCTTTTGAGATTAAACTTTTTGAAAGAAAAAGCTTTAGAAAATTGGGGAGTGCTTTTGAAGTTGAACTCTTTGAAGGAAAAAAGTTAGAAAACTGAGACAATGTTTTGGAAACGAAACTTTTTGAAGGAAAAAGTTAGAAAAACGTAGAGGATATTTCTGAAATCAAACCTTTTGAAGGAAAAAAATAAGGAAAACCTAGAAGGTATTTTTGAGATCAAACTTTTTGAAGAAAAAAGTTAAAAAAAAACCTAGAAAGGTGGAATCCATTAGAAGGGGAATCATTTGAACTTGAAATTTGAAACCTCATTTTTTTTTTTTTTGGTTGAAGATGAGAGGTAGAAAACTTCTTTTGACTCGAAACTTGGGAACTCTTGAAGACAAAATGTTTAGAAAATTCATTTTGACTTGAAACTATTGGAATTTTTTAAAGCAAAACGTTTAGAAAATTCATTTTGACTTAAAACTTGAAACATTTTGGCGAAAATTTTTAGAAAAACTTATTTGATTTTTGAAAATTGATTTTGAATTTGAAAGAAAGCAAGGTTTTTGATCTTTTGAATTTGAAAGTTGAAACTTTTTGTAGACAAACTTTGAAAACTTTTTACAATTTTGAGAAAGGACTTTTGAAATTGACAGGAAGCTAGAGCTTTCAACTTTGAAATTGATTTTAAAATTGAAATTGAACCTAAAACTTTTTGTAGAGGAGATATGAAAACGGTTAAACTTGAAAATGCTTTTGAATTTGAAAGAAAGCCAAAGCCTCCGTTTTAAAATGAGTTTTGAATTTGGAATGGAAAATAGCTAAAAGGTTTGAAAAATTTTTTTTTTTTGAAATTTTAAAATTTGAAAAAAAGCAAGAGCTTTTGTTTTTGAAAGATTTTGATTTGAATTGATTTGGTAAGAATCATACCGGCCCACCACGGGTAAAACAATCATCTGAACTTGGGGGAACACCAGGATTGACCTAGAGTGATTTGTGAGAAGATTTGAAGGTTGAAAATACTACTTAGAGTGTGTCGAGGAATTACCGGTTTGATGCCCAGAGCCGATGTGGTTGGAAAAGGTGACCGACTCACTAAGGGTAAAACGTTCATTTCGCACCAAGTTTACCAGAATGGACTCGGAAAGGTCCGAAAAGGTACTAGAATAGTGAGAATACTATTAGAAGCATCCTCTAAAGGTAACCAGTTTGATACCTAGAGCCGGTGTGGTTCCTGGAGGAAATTGGATGCCTAAGGGTAAAATGGTCATTTTGACCGGATGCTCTCAGAATTGATCTGAAAGCTACTGGAAGGTACTAGAATGTGCTAGATTATCTTTGGAATAATCTTAGAAGGGTAGACTTACCGCTCTGAGGTCTTAGATACTTTCTACAGAAGTGTACAGCAGTTTGGTAATTTTTCACCAAGAATGGGTTGGCAGGCACTGGTGTTGACCCGAGTTTTAAGTGTTTTCGTCACTTTGATGGTGTGTGACGAGTTAGTTTCTAATGGTATCCCATCCTCCGGTAAACATGTCACGAGCAAGAGGCGTGTTTGGTCTCGTGACATAGGGGTTTGCTGGCATTCCCGATGTCGATCTATTTGCGAGTGTTTTCATCACTCTGGCGGTTGTGATGTTTGTAAGTATTTCTGTCACTCTGATGGGGTGCATTCATTCTGGAGATTGCATGATCTTGGGAAGCTGCTGGATGGTCTTATCGTTTGGGGGATTAACTTTCTCGAAAGATGTGCCGAGTAACAAACATTCTACGTTGGCGGGCTAGCAGGCACTAGATATGAACCGCTCTACCATCTTGGGAACTTAGGTTCCATCTCGGTCAATAGGTGTGAAGGGACTTATCGTTCTGAGAGATTTTGTGCTTTCTCGATAAATGTGTTGTGCTGGATGGACTTACCGCTTGAGAGTTCAACTTTCTCGAAAGACGTGTTAAATTAAGTTTGACTGGTCTAGATTGAAATTGGAATTGGAATTGGGCTTAGCAGGCTTGTAAAGCATTTGATTAACTAGATTAATTCTGGATAGTTAGTTTGGGCTTGAATATATGTGTGTCAGTTTGAATGTGGGTCTAGTCGAGCTGAAGATTGCTGAGCGGGCAAAAATAAGGTGCTTACGATAGGATTAACGCTAGTGTTGAACGGAGTTAGGTGTTCGAATAGGTTAAGGACCAGGAGTAATCCGGAAGATATTAGTTCTGATTATGAGAGGACGGCCTTAGACGATTTGGTGGCCGTCAGGCGTGAAGCCTTAGGGAGAACTTATGTTAGTTACTTCAGGGCGTCGGTGGAGGAAGTGACACTGGAGTTGGACGAGGCTGTTGGCCCAAGTAGGCAACCTAAGAGGGGGGGTGAATTGGGTTTTATAGAATTTTTAACAAGAATCTCAATTAAAACTTGTTTATGTATTTTAACAACAATTAATTGAAATATATATATCAAGCAAGTGGAGTATATATCAATATATATATTTATGCAAACATGTATAGTGAGCAATTAAACAAAACAGAGGCAAAAAAGAAGTGCACCAGATTTATAGAGGTTCGGCCAACCTTGCCTACGTCCTCTCTTCTTCGATCCTTTCGAAGGAATTCCACTATGTAATACTCCTTACACAGCTGCTGGTTGTGCCACGAGTGCCCAACTCACTCTTTACAAAAGCTTCTTCCCAAGCTTTCAAAACCCAAGAGATTTTGTCCAAGCTTCTCTTAAACTTACAAGTGTTTTTCCCAAGAACACTCAAACTTACACGGTTACAAACCCACCCAAATGAGAATGAATGAAGATTATACAAAGAGTGACTCTCCTAGTGAGTATATGAATGAATACAACTCAATGGATAACTTTAAACACTCAGCAAAAATATATGGCAGTGAGGTACAGGTGATTTTCAGCTTCAAGCACTTGATATGAATGGTATGATTGCTCTCTTCTCCTTCTTTGAAGCTGTATGTATCTCATATATATAGGTATGGATCGATTCTAGCCGTTGGAGAAGTATGGGAGAAGATTTGGTTGAAGTTTTGCCCATACCGTCTGTCAGAAAACTAGCCGTTACGGTCTAGGGGTTGACTCTTTTCACAATGAGTCGACTCTTTTTGCATTTCAGCAGATTTTTCAAGTTTCTGTCCAAATGAGTCGACTCTTTTGTCCCAGGAGTCGACTCTTTTCAGCAGTCTGCAGAATTGTTTGTTCTCTGTTGCAATGAGTCGACTCTTTTTGGCCAGGAGTCAACTCTTTTAAGCTTCCAGCAGAATTCCAAGGCTCTGTTCGAATGAGTCGGCTCTTTTAACTTGAAGAGTCGACCCTTTTTCCAAAAACCCATATTTTTGCAACTTTTCTTCATTCTTTTTCAAAGCTTCCAATCTCTTCAAGGATCATCTAAATAGGCTTTTTAAAGCTTGCAAACACTTCTTCAAGATTAGATGACTCCAAGAACATCTTCAATCCATTCAAGGTGAGTTTTCTTTATTTTCATCACTTGTAGAGCTCTTCCATTATCATAGTTTCATCCATTGATTCAAGTCTTCTTCAATATCTTCAAGAGAGCTTCCATGACTTAGAATCTTCATTTCTTCAATCAACATGGCTTCTCCATGGACTTCAACAACTCAAGAAAGCTTTCCAAATCTTGTGATTCCTTCCATGTCTTCAAGACATCTTTACTTCTATCAAGAAAACTTTTATATTTTTGAGTTGGTCTCTCCTTTTTCCATTCTTGCAAAATATCTTCAAGTACTCAAAGTCTTCAATTTTTTAAATCAAGACTTTGATAATTTTCATTCTTCTTCTTTGATATCCATCATCTTCATTCCCGTATAAAATCACCATTGTTGAATATGCTATTCTTTCATGCTTATCAATCTTCAATCTAGGATTTTCATCAACTAGAGATTTCTTTTTCTTCTTATAATATCACCTTTGTAGAATACATCACTTCATCATGCTTTTCATCATAAATCCTCTATTATGATAAGCTTCAAGTCAAGATCTAATTAATAATTCATCTGCACACTAAGTAGAATTATTAGATCACTTAACCATGTTTTGTTATCATCAAAATCAAGGTATTGACTCAACAGAGGCAACCACTTCTTCAGTGGGGGCCATTGCCCCCAAACCCGGTGATGTGGTCATCCTTGGAATTAAGGAGTTCAATTTCGCTGCGGCTCAAGTGTCCTCCATCCTGAAGGAGGAGAGAATTAGGAAGTTATGGAAGGAATATCAGTTTCCCCCGAGCCTAAGATATAGAGTCCCCAAGAAGGGGGACACGGCTTGCTCGCCCCGCCTAGGGGAGGTAATCGTCTATGAGGGGGCCCTGGCTAGTGGGCATAGGTTCCCTCTTCCTAAACCAGTTCAGGACGTATTGTGCTGGCTAGGCCTAGCCCCTGGTCAGATACTCCTGAAATTGTGGAGGATCCTTCTGGGCTGTGCTGTTCTGTGGCAAGCCTTCAATGATTAAGGGGATGTCTTATTGGTGGATGAGTTCCTATACTGCTACAAGGTAACGACGATGGAGAATTGGTGGTACTATTTTTCAGCTAGGAGTCCCGAACTGAGCTTCGTGAAAGACTTGCTCAATTCTCACAAGGGGTGGAAGGATAGGTTCTTCTACGTATATGGCAATGGGTGGGAGTTCCAACCCTAGGAGCCAGTAGAGGAGAACACTGCTTGGGTCCCCAAACAATAAGGTAAGCTAAGCAGGAACGGTATATAGCAATCGGTCCCTTATTGTTCCCCAGACAATTCCATTGACAACGCGGAGGTTACTTGGAAGAAAATGAAGAGCTTCGTTCTCAGCGATGATACTGAGAGGCTAAAGGACGTGTCTAACTCTCGGACGAGGGAGATGGCCCATGAGTTGATCAGGGTGAGTGTCTTATAGCATTTTAACTTCCTTTGCTTTTTTCTTGCATTCATGACTTATGATATTTTCCTTCTTTAGCATGTTCAGGCTACTACCAAGGAGACGATGATGGCCACCAGGCTTATCTCCACAAGTAGGGACTGTGCTGAATAGAAGAAGAAAGTTACCGACTTCTGGACAGAGTTGGAGGCCACAAAAAAAAAAAGTTAAAGGAGGGCAATGCTGAGAAGGAGGCTGTTGTAGCCGAGAGAGATGCTCTCCTTCAAGACTTCGCTGCAGAAAAGGCTTGAAGGAGAACACTCTGAAAAAGGTAGTTACGTTCCAAAGTAGTTAGAGGAGGCCAGGGACTAGGTCGTCCAAAGTTCAAGGCTGGGGAGGCCTTTAACCTGGAGATGGTGGACATTTATATAATTGGTTTTGTCAATGCCAAGAAGATGGCTGCAAAAATTCATCTTGATTGGGACTTCTCCACCTTGAAGCCTAGTGATGATGATACTACTTCTGTGGCAATCGGTGGTCGAGAAGAATAGGATCAGACCGTGAATGATGCTACTGTAGCGGATGATGCCTAGTCTTAGGTTTTCCTCCCTTATCTTGGATCTTGTCCTTTTTGCTTTTGGATTTTGGTTCTCCCTTCAATGTAATGACCGCTTTTAAGTGTAATCGATTTGCCGCATTAATAAAGAATTCAGCTTTTTCGTTTGCCTGTGTGCACTTCTTTTCTTTGTCTGAATGGATGTTTACTTTTTCTTTTGCAATTATATGAGTATTGTTTTCTTCAACAGCTCTTAAGCCCTGGGCCCTTGAGCCTTTTTCTTGGTCGGTCATGTGAACTGAATAGGAATGCTTTGTGGGCGTCAAGCCTTAGGCTCATAAGCCTGTTTCTTGATTGGCCGCGTGAATGGAACAGGAACGCTTGGTGGCTTGTAAGCCTCTTTCCTGATATACCTCGTGAACCAAACATGAATGCTTTGTGGCCGTTAAGCCTTGTGCTCGTAAGCCTCTTTCTTAATCGGCCGCGTGAACCAAATAGGAACGCTTTATGGCCGTTAAGCCTTGGGCCATTGGGCCTCTTTCCTAATCGGTCACGTGAACCGAATAGGAATAACTTATGGTTGGAATATCTTGCTAAAGAGATGCAGTGGTAGGGAAGCAAAATTTCATTGACTTTTGGACTAGAATTACATTTGTCCCATTTACACATAGTATTTTCTAAGGTGTTCTGCGTGCTACAGGTGGGGTAGTTCCTTCCCGTTCAGATCTTTGAGTCTGTATGTCCATTTTTTTATGAAATTGACGACTTCGTAGGGTCCTTCCCATTTTGGCCTAAGCTTCCTATCTTACGCATCTTTCGTGGATTGGTTAACCTTCTTCAAAACCAGATCTCCTGGATTGAAGTTCTTGGGCGCACCTTGTTGTTGTACTGGTGCATCTTCTGCTGATATGAGGCTATCCTGACAGCTGCTTGTAGTCGTACTTCCTCGAGTAGATCGAGATTCACTGTTGGAGCTTCATTGTTTACCTTTGCTGGGGACTGCAGAATTTCCCACAACCCGACTATAATGCATACACATAATACCAAAAAATTTGATTTGATTAGCAGAGACTAATCTACGTGATTAGAATCATATCTTCGAGATCTCTCTGGTTTGATCTTGAATAGCAGCAGGTATGAACTTCGAAATCCTTCTGCTTTGATCTCAAACAGCAAGCAATAGCGACAAACACGAATCAATTACTCGAACTCAACCTTCGAACTCTACTGTATCCCTCATATACGCCTTCCTCTAGAGATAGTGGGCTCACAACTGCTAGAATTTCTCTTCTTCACAAAAACGTGTACCTCTCAATTCTGAGTAAGTGTAACCCTATCTACTCCTAGAGTACGTATATATAGAGGCTGCAGTAAGGACTATAAGATTAGTATAACTAGAGCTTCCTATGCAAATAAGAATTCTTAATCTAACCAAGATTAATCCCTATTACGTAAATTATAATTGCACTTCATGTCATACTAGGAATTATATTTCGAGCTCTATATTATTAAATGCTTATTTATCTCTCTACGTTAAGATTACAGATACCCATCTATTAAGTTAAATTACTGACAATTAAATTTAATAGACTTATTTAATTCCTTGAGACCTTCCACTTAACTTATTTGATATGTTGGATTCATAATCCACCTGCAGGGTTCGACATAATCAAAACTTATAAGCTTCCTCAAGGGGGTATCACCAATCCCTATACCGGGACGTGAATTCCATCAATAATTAATATTCACCATACACGTAACGTTATTATCTAACTTACTGAGTTTATTGACGCACAAAGAATCTCACTCTTCTGTGTATCAAAACAATAAATACTACATGCACGTGTCTATTTATTATATTAAGATTAAGAGCATAAGCACTTATAATAATCATGAGGTATTAATTGTTTTATATAGTCAGTATAAAAATAATTACCTCAACATGGTCCTATTCAATACACACAAAGTATACTAGTACAATGAGTTGAAACTATATTGTTTTCCATAGTCAAAACAGACCTATTAAAATCTTGTACTACGGTCCTACTGATGGTGTGTCCAGTTCCATCTAAGACTGTAAACGATAAACTTATATTCCATAAGAACCAATGATTTAATCTTTTGTGTATAAGCTTTACTCTACACACCAAATCATCTACTATATAGAATAAGAGACACATATGCATAATCATTAAATAAATAACATAATATAAACATTGTTCACACAGATTCTCATTAAAATGGAATAACTAATTTATTAATAAACACTAAAACCATTACACAAAACATGTCTTTTAGTATAAATCCCTAACAGCCTTTGGCTTGTGACTTCAGACTTTTAGGCTGGGGAGGCTGATCTCGATTGGAATTACAGCCTTTGTGCCGAATGTAAATGTGTAAGGAGTTTGTCCAGTGGAAACCTTCTCAGTAGTTCTGTAGGCCCATAGTATGCTTGGGAGTTCATCTGCCCAAAGCCCCTTGGCTTTCTCGAGCTTGGTCTTGATGATTTTAAGGAATGATCGATTGGTCACTTCCACTTTGTCCATTGGCCTGTGGATGTTCTAGTGAGGAGCATTGGTGACTGGTCTATAGGTCTGAACACAATTTGTTGAACTGCTTCCCTTCAAACTGCTTCCCGTTATCTATGATGACTACTTTAGGGATCCCGAAATGGCACATGATGTTTTTCCATAGGAAGCTCTTCATTTTTTGTTCAGTGATGGTGGGTAGTACTTCAACCTCCACCCACTTAATAAAGTGGTCGATGGCCACTATTGCAAACTTGTTCTGTCCCTTGCCCAACGATAACGGTCCTATGATGTCGATCCCCCACTGGGCGAAGGGCCAAGGGCTCTGGATGGGAGTTAGCCCTTGAGCGGGTTGTCTCAAGATGTTTGTGAACCTCTGGCAATTGTCACACTTCTTCACAAAATTCATGGTATCATTGCTCATGCTCAGAAAGTAGTATGCTGCTCGGAATATATTTTTGGGTAATGAGCGTCTTCTAGAGTGGCTTCTATATATCTTCTCATGGATTTTCCTCATCATGTGTTCTGCTTCCTCCTCTGGGGCGCATCTGAGTAGAGGCACCGTGCCCCCTTTTGTAGAGGACATCATTGTTGCGCCTCGATTTTGGGTGTCCAAGATCCTTTCGGCTTGGAGACAAAAAGCACGGAACTTTGTCACTAAAACTCATCCTCCTAGAAGGACAAGTGCGACTAGGTTTAAAAATTGGTTTGACTAAGGGCTTTTTAGAAAAATAGGAGTCGTCACCTAACTTGATTAAGGTGAGTTAGGGCACCTAAAACTAAGTGTCAATTCGAAGATTAAACTTAGGATTTTTTGGAAAAGGTTTTGAAAACTCCCTCAAGAGAGGGTTTTTAAGAAAACAGGTTGTTTGGCAACCTTTGGAAGATTAAGCCCTTTTGGAAAAGAACTCCATTTTGGTCAGTTGAAAACAGAAATCTATGGTTCGGCAGTTGGTTACATGTAGGGAAGATATCTTAAGATCATCACCCTACCCCGCCCTTTCGGTACCTACATGTCTAATCACCCTTTGTTCAGTCGCTAGAATAACCGGTTACCATTGTCCACTTAATATACACTTTAGAATTTTGAAAACGGGGTTTAGTCATCACTTTTCAGATGGATGATGCATGATACAAGTTTTTGGAAGAAGTTTCAAAATAATGGGAGTTTCGAAGAGTTTGGAATAGAAACTTTGAATTGATTGGAATTTTTAGAAAAGGGATTGAAGTTGGAATAAAAGTTATGACCGCACCATTTGAGGTTGCCTACGTAGCTCATTTGGCGAGAATCAGGTCATTCGTAGTTCGGGCAAAATAGGCGCATTGGGGCCTTTGAAAGGTTTGAAGACACTTTGGGGTCTTTGGAAAAGTTTAAGACACTTTGAGGTCTTTGGAAAAACTTAAGACACTTTGAGGTCTTTGAAAGTTAAAGACTCTTTGTAGTCTTTGGAAAAGTTTAAGACACTTTGAGGTTTTTAGAAGTTGAAGACTCTTTGCGATCTTGGAAGTTGAAGACCCTTTGTGGTTTTGGAGGTTTTGACTTGAAATTGGATGGTGGAGTATTTTGAAAATATTTTTAGATTAACTTAAAGGACTTTTGGAAAAAAAAATGCTTTGGCATGATTCAAGAAAACTTGAAAGTGTTTTTGAAGTCTTGTTTTGAAAACCTTGGAAGAATATTTTGATAAATTAATTTTTAAAAGTGGTTTTTAGAAATGGCTAAGGGTTTGAAATCCTAATATGGACATTCTTAGGGGTTGTTATTGATTTATCACTTTTCCTTGGAATCCCTAACCATAAGGGGGCTAGGGACACATTAGGTTTGTGATCTTTTGAAAGTATTTTTGGAAATGTTTTAAAGGTGGAGTGTAGAGACAATTGAAGAGTTTATGAAGTTGGTTTTTTAAAATCACAAGAGTAGGGGTATTGGAGAAATGGGTAATGTAAATAGTTTAAAATTGAAAGATCATTCAAAAAGGGTTCATGAGTTGGAACCTTGAAGCATATTAACCTATATTGGGTTAGCTTATGGTTAAGGGTGACCTAAGGTTCACTAACTTGGGTTAGGTTAACCTATGGTTAAGGTGACTTAAGGTTAGCTAACTAGAGTTAAGTTAACCTAAGGTGAGTGAACTAGGGTCAAGTTAACTTAAGGATGGACAACTAGGGTCAAGTTAACCTAAGGTTGGACAACTAGGGTCAAGTTAACCTATGGTTGGATAACTAGGGTCAAGTTAACCTAGGATTAGTGAACTACGGTCAAGTTAACTTAGGGTTGGATTAGAAAATGGTTTTGAAAGTTGGTTTAATGCACTTTTGGAAAGAGTTTTGAAAAACAAAACATGTTATGCAATGAACTTTGGTGGACAACCCTTTTGAAGATTATTTTCATGAAAATTTTGATTCTAGCCAAGAATATGGTTTATATGGTTGGTGATTGGAGACCATTCCAAGGAAGGTTTCCTCATGACCATTATAACCATAATCTTGACAAGAGTGTAAGGGGTCTAAAAATCAACATGGTGATGACAACTTTTTAAGGCACCATTTTTAATATAAAAATGGAGAGAATACACTTTTGAAAATCATCTTTTGAGAGAGATTTTGAAAATCATTTTTCAAGGGAAACATTCCATCAAGAGAGGGTTCATATGGCCAAACAAAAGGGAGACCACTCAAGGGAGGGCTCCATGGGACCATTCCAACCACTACACTTAAAAGAATAGAAATCTTTGAAAATTAGAGAATTAGAAAGCAACCCTTATGCAAATTAAAATGTCATGATGCCAAAATGAGAGTTAAGGGGTTAGAAGGGGATTTTCCAAAGCACGATTTCTAAGGTCTCATCTTAAGCTTCAAAGAGCCAACTCTTGGAACAATTTTTAAAAAAAAATATAGAGCTTGGGAATGACATGGAGTTTAAGAGTAATGTAAGCATTATGAAACATGACAACAAGCATAAAATGAAGCCAAGCATACAAGACATGATCAAAATAGTAACATGCAAGGGGTCATGATCACATACAAGGCTTCTAGGTTACACCACATAAACAAAGGGCTCCTAGGCCATACCATCTCAAAGTAAGCTAGTGAGAGGTCCCCCTACACGGTGACTCTCACTTGCTTTCCTCTAGGCATGATTTAAGAGCTCTCTTGGCTCAAGCATGCAAGAATGGGTGGTTGTAGATGGGGATTAAAATAGAGAATAGCCTAAGTAGGCTAGGAAGGAGAAGAGAAGAGTGGGGGAAGACACAAATGTAAAAGGGATACCACCTTTTGCCTTTAACACACTTGTAGTCTTCAATAGATGTCTTGATTGGAGCTTGAATGACTTCAAAAAGGCTTGAGGAGCTGGAATGGAGTGTGTATTGGTGTATAAGGCCTTATAGGTGAAGTGTATAGGCTTGAGAGAGGTAGAATCTAGCCTAAGTGTTGGAGGGGTGAAATATATGTAAGGATTCGAGATTCTGGAGCAGTTTCAATAGAGTTTCGCATCAATTTCAGAGATGGAATATGCAAAGGGGGATGCCTCTATTTATAGGCAAAACTTTCGGACACCGGCGCATATAGGACATGTGCATGTGTAAAATTTACACAGGCGCATGTGCTACATGCGCGGGTACTATTCAACTGGCAGAACGCCACATGACACCTATTATACTGACTCAATCTCGACTGTTGATTGAAATTTGGTCGATCTGATCAAAATCTGGGCGCATGTAGCATACGCTTCGCCATCAGGAAGGTTCGTCCAAACTGTCTCAATAATTGAGCCAATCGGGAAGGTTTCAGGGGAATTGGTTGCACCCACGGTGTTCTCCCAGGGTTTATTGTGAACTTTTATGTTTTTGAAAAGTTTGAATTGTGTTCGGAAGCGTGGGATATCATCTCGGGAAGTGTGCATAAGAGGACACCTTTGTGGAGCGTCTATGATACCCTCCGAGGGTGTTCGAAAGTAACTGTTTTCATGCCGTGTGATTGAGGCCTTCGGGAAGCGATCTTTTTTATCAGACTGTACCGATGGAAAATACTCTGGAAATACTTTCGAGAATTCCCAGATTTATGCATTCCTTAAGTCGTTTGACGGTGCGTGTTAATTAGGGAATTGGAAAAAAAGTCAAGCTTGGCGGAGCATCTGCGAGATGCTCCAGGGGTTGTCGAAAGTAGCAGTGTTTGAGCCATACGATGAAGGGCTTCGGGGAGCAATCTATCTGATCGAGCTGTACTAATGGAAAGATCTATGGTTGAACTTTCAAGAATTCCCTGATTTACGCTTTTCTCAAGTTGTTTGACGAAGCGTTATAATCAGGGAATTGGGGAGAAGGGACAAATTAGGCAGAGTGTCTGCGAGATGCTCTAGGAAACTTTTATCGAGTCGTGAGTGTTTAGAGTCGTAGGGTCCTTCTAAGGTTAAACAAGGGTGTATGGCGAGGCCCTTGGTCCGAAATCCCAGGACCAGTGCTGTTTCGGGATATGTTTGGATTGCCAGGGGTAAAATGGTCATTTTGGCCAGGATTGGCTGGAAATGGTTAGGAATGGTTTGGTGTGTCGTGTTAAGCGTGTAGGGTTGCTTAGGGATGGTTTTGGGAGAGTCTTTTACCGCTTGGCGGGGTTTGTGCTGAGTTGAGGCGTTCAGGGGCAAAACGGTCATTTTGACCAGAGCGAGTCGGCATAGGACTGGATTTGGACCAAATGGCGTGTGGGGGACGCCTAATGGTTTAACAACATTTTGGAAGGATGGAATTATAGTTTTGAGGGATTTTAAACTTTCTGAAAACGTGCCTAGAGGCCCAAGGGGCAGGTTTGGTCATTTTTCACCGAGTTGGGCTAGCAGGCGCCGGTGTTGACCTAGGTGTTGGTTCTCGAGACCGCCCGGTCTCGAAAAACTACCTATGCGGTGTTGGTCCCTAAGAACGCCTGGTCTTAGAGAGCTACCTGTAGGGTGGTGTTAGTTCCTAGGAACGCCTGGTCCTAGAAAACTACTTGCGGAGGTAGTGTTGGTCCCTGAGAATGCCTGGTCTTAGAGAACTACTGAATGACGGACATTCTACATTGGTGGGCTAGCAGGTGCCAGAAGTGAACAGTCTGGAATCTTGATGAGGTGTTGGTCCCCGAGATCGCCCAATCTCGGGAAGCTACCTGGATGGCGTTGGTTTCCGAGACCGCTTGGTCCGAAAAGCTACCCGGAATGATAGTGCTTATGGCTCCAGTGGGCCCTTGTAGGCCTAAGAAGCGACTAATTGACTGGATTGGAGTTTGAAAGGCTCATCTTGAGCTTGCACGTGGTGTGGTGTTTGAAAACTACATCCGGTCGGGTCGGAGATTACCGAGTGGGCAAAAATGGGGTGCTTACAATCATCTATTGGCACATAACGGATGGCTCTAAACTTTATTCTTCTCGCCTCCATCTTGTACTCTGGTCGAACCCTGTGCTCTAGGTACTCCCTGATAGGTTTGGCCCATGGTGCTTTTGTCGTCATGCTGTTGACTTCTAGAATATGGATACTCAGAGAATTTAGTATCTCCATAGGCACCCTAGGATTTTCTTCATCGGACGAGGCAATTTGTGCTAGACAGTCGACTTCTTCATTTTCCAATTTGGGAAATTTCTCTGGTGTCACTTTCAGTAACTTCCTGGTCAGGCCTCGGGCCACCTGGCAGTACTCTTTCATCTTTTTGCCTCTAGCCTCATACTCCCCTTGGACTTGCTCGACCACTAGTTGAGAGTTGCCTTGCATTATCACCTATTCTGCCCCCATTCGCCAAGCAATCTGTAGTCCAGTAATTAAGGCTTCATATTCTGCCTCTTTGTTGGTGGTTGGGAATTTGAATCAAAGGTAGTCTATTTTATGGCCATCTGGGGTGACGAGGATGACGCTTGCCCCGCTTGAATGCTCGGTGGAAGAACCATTGTCATTCAGTACCCAATCGTGCTTGGTGTTCTCTTGATCGGATTGGGTCTCAGGGTGGGTTGTAAATTCTGCTATAAAATATGTTGCACCTTGCCCCTTTATTGCTAACCGCAGTCGATATTGGATATCGAATTAACTGAGTTCAACCGACCACTTCATCAGCTGTTTTGAGGTTTTTGGCTTGTGCAATACTTTCTTGAGCGGCTGATCGATGAACACCACAATGGCATACGCTTGGAAGTATGGTCTGAGTTTGCATACAACTGTCACCAAGGCGAAGGCTAGCAATTCTATCTTCGAGTATCTCTCCTCAGCCCCCCTGAGGACTTTGTTGGTGTAATAAATTAGTTTTTGCACTCTATCTTCCCTCACTAGGGCTGAGCTCACCGCCGTGACCAAAACTTCTAGGTAGAGGTAGAGTTCCTCTTTTGTGACAGTTTAACTGAGGAGCGGGACTGAGCTTAAGTACTGTTTAAGGTGTCAGAAGGTTTCTTTGCACTCTTTTGTCCAATCGAAGGCTTTGTGCAAGGTTTTGAAAAAGGTGAGGCACTTGTCGGTGGATCGTGAGATGAATCTGTTCAAGGCTGCCACTCTCCCTGCGAACCTTTGGACGTCTTTGATCATCTTTGGGGCTTGCATGTCGAGTATTACCCTAATCTTTTCTGGGTTTGCTTCTATTCCCCTCTAGGAGACCATGAAGCCTAGAAAATTTCCAAATGCCACCCGAAAGCACATTTGGTAGGGTTCAACTTCATGCTATAGCTTCTTAGGGTTTGGAAAGTCTTCTTCAAGTCCTGCATGTGGTCAGACGTTCGCTTGCTTTTGACTAGCATGTCGTCCACATAAAGCTCCACGTTTCTCCTAATCTAAGACTTGAACATTTGGTTCACCAACCGTTGGTATGTTGCTTCGACATTCTTGTCCACCTCTTTGGCTATCACCTTATTGCACTCTGGGGTGAAACTTCTCCTCTTCTTCTTTACTAGTTTGGCCATAGCTATGATATTTAAGTGATGGGCCGCTACCTAGGGTTCGATGCCTGGCATATCTTCATGCATCCAAGTGAAAACTTTTGTGTTCTGTCTGAAGAATTCCTTCAATTCTTCCTTCAGCTAGTCGGCTGATGCCAACCCTATCCTAGCCATCCTGTTCTAGTTAGGCTCCTTGGCCGTGACCTCCTCTAGGTCCTTCACGGGCTCTCCCCTCCGTACTTTCTCTTCATTTTTGACCTCGAGCTCTTCTACTACCAAGGCCACTTTATTTGATTCTCCTTTTAGTGATGCCAGGTAGCACTCCCTAGTCGTCAATTGGTCTCCTTTTACGTCCCCAACTCCTTGCTCCGTTGGGAATTTTACCTTGAGATAGTATGTGGATGTCATAGCCTTGAACTGGTTAAGAGCGGTTTTTCCAATGATTGCATTGTAGGTAAAGGGGTAGTCGACCACCAGGAAGTCTACCAGTTTAGTTACCTGCAGTAGGGCGGTCCCCAGGGTCACTGGAAGTGTTATGGAGCCAAGGGGCGTGATCCAGTCTCCCATAAAGTTGACCAGAGGGGAAGTGACAGGCTTTAACTTCACTCTCCTGATCTCCATCAGCTCGAATGCCCTCCAGAACAAGATGTCCGCCAAGCTACCACTGTCGATTATAACCCGTTTTGTTCGACAGTTGGAGATGATAATGGTGCTTACTAGGGGATCGTCATGTGGTTGGCATAGCTCTGTTGCCTCCTCCTCGGTGAAGGTGATGGTCGCGGACTCCGATCTGGGCTTCTTGCTTGGTCACTCAGCCACCAGGACCTCCCTCGGTTGCTTCACTTCCCGAACATACTTCTTTCGAGTTGTTGATGACTCCCTTCCTCTGGCGAACCCTTCGGCTATCACTTGGATCTCTTTTATGGGTTGCTACTCATGTTGATCTCGTTCTAGACTCCTTCGTTCCGCTTGTCAGGGTTGTTCTTACCTCCAACCAGTAACATACTTGCCGAACCTTCCCTCCTTGATCAGGTTCTCAATCTGTTGCTTGAGGTCGAAGCAATCTTCAGTGTCATGGCCATGGTCCTAGTGGAAACGATAATATTTCTTCTGGAATCTTTTTTCAGGAGTTGTTCTCAACTTATCGGGCCACTTCAGGGCTGGATCGTTACGGATCTCGTACAGTACATACTCTAGCGGGGCTGTGAGAGGGGTGAAGTTATGATTGAGGTTCATTAATCGTCCATTACTTCCTTCCATTTGAGAACCAAAGTTGGAATACTTTGGTGTTTTCACTTCCCGATCAGTCTTTCATTCTCCCGACCTCTTCTTATCGTCTGAATGCGAGTTGGTATCTATACTGTGATCATATTGGGTGCTGATCGTGTTTTCGGCGTTCATATGCTTTTGAGCTCTGAGCATAAGTTCTACCATATCTCTCGGTGGCTCTTTCGCTAGGGAGTAGAGGAGCTTGGTTTTGAGACTGCTCATGAACGCGGTGACCGCCACCTTGTTGTCTGTATCATTAACATTGAGGATCTCCTGGTTGAACCTGGTCACGAAATCTCGAAGGGATTCGTCCCTTCCTTGCTTGATGGTCAGTAGATAAGTGCAGGTCTCCTACGCCTCTGTCAGCTTATATAGTGACCGACGAAGAGCTTGCTCAATTGGACAAAAGTTCCAATCGTTTCAGGCTTAATTCTGTTAAACCACACTCTGGCCAAACCTTTGAGTGTGATCGGGGAAGCGGGGCATATGATTTCGTTAGGCATGACTTGTAGGTGCATCAAGGCTTTGTATGTCTCCAAATGATCCATGGGGTCCTTGGTCCCATCGAAGGTTTCCAGGCTTGGCATCTTGAACTTTGGCGGCAGGGGCTCCTCCATGATTGCTTTGGTGAACGGCGAGTCGGTTTGGCTCACTAACACTTCGATGGTATTGGGGGTTTTCTTTTTGACTGCTTCCAAGACTCTCCCCACTTGTGCTTGCACAACCCTTATCTACTTGTCCTAGGTCGGGGGGTGGGGGTGGGGGGGGGGGGGGGGGGGGGGGGGGGGGGGGGGGGGGGGGTCACCATCTTCTCTCTGACTCCTTTAGTGGCTTGAGGAATTGGTTATAGCTGAGATCAGACGGCATGACTGTGTTCCTCCTCTAACCCAGCTACATTTTCTTGCCGTGCGCCGCCATCAGTTCTGGCAAGGCCGTCATCTCCTTAGTTAACCGCCTCGGCTTTATCTCCATCCGCTTGCTGATTTCCTTTGAGGGGAGTAGGTGGAGGAACAAGAACCCTCTGAAGCAACTACTGGTTTTGCGTAATTAGCTGTTGCATGTTGGCCATCATGTTTGTGACTTGCTGCTCCAGAGCTGTCATCCTGGTTCTGTTATGATCCTCCATGGTTGGTTGTCGATGTGTAGTTTTGCCAGACCTGATTAAGACCATGAAAACAATAAGAAAGTCGTTCCTACAGATGGCGCCAACTGTTAATTTAGTAAATTTGTATGGTCTGCTCCAGGCCCAAACAAATTGATCCGGTGAAAGCTAATTTTCTCTAGACTTGAACACTAATGTGGTACCTACCAAGAACACTCTGATGCCAAAATTAGGTAAATAATTTCAAGGAATGTGGGCAGAGTAATAGCCAAGGATTATGTGTGCGTACTTATGAAGGCGGTGAAATCCTCTTTATATACCGGTGTAAGTTTGAGTGATTTTTGGATAACGTTTATTGGCATCACGGGTGTAATGCTCCCCCCAGTTAAGGAGTGGTGGTTGATTTGTAGGCGTGGATCTCGGGATGTGCTCTTGAGGTACCTGATGCTACGCTCAAGATTTCTGGTTGGTCAATTCGGTTATAACGCTCGATCGATGAGGGGTTCAATCCGGGATGTGGGAGCGATCTGTTCTGGGACATAGGATAGGTACTTATCAAGTATTAAGGATTTAGATCCCTTAATTGAAACTAATCTTTTTAGTCTAATGGTGAGATTTTAAGAGTGGTTTAAAGCGAGATTCTCGAGATTCACATTTACCCCAATTTTATGCTCTTGCATCAGGTTGGTTGTTGTTTGACCACTGGTCAATCTAACTTCAATTAACCAAGCTGGTCTCATTTGGCCAAGCTAATGTTACGCTATGCCAAGCAAATCTCATTTGGCCGAGTTCCCTTTATGGATGAGCTAACCTCTATGACCTTTATGGATCATTTAACCGAGTTTCACTAAATCAAATTACTACACATACGATACTGAAAATTCCATGCCCCTAAACCAAGGTATATGTTTGTCCTATGAATATGATTTTTTTTTTTTTTTTTTTGTAGTTGTCAGGAATTGTGGAGGAGATGGAGCAGATGATTGGAGAGTTGGCAAGGTAGTGGTAATATTTCTTTCCTAAAGACTATTACTAATTTTTATGATAATTTCACAATATGGCTCGTCTTGATGCTGGCATGGATTTAACATCATACATATCATTCCATTTAAAGTGTCTGGTCTAGTCATCAGGTACTTTCTAATATTAGTGAAGTTCTTGCATTCAATTCCCCCCCCCCCAAAAAAAAGAACAAAATGAAGTTTTTATATCTTACATAAAGAAAAGGGGACAAAAAGTGAGAAAGGGGCAAAAAAGAAGGCGTATTTCGAAACTCTCAAAATAAAAAATATAAATAGCATTTTTTCTTCACTTGAAAATTTTAATGGAGACTCAAAATATATATGTACATAGACTTTTCTTTTCTTGAAAAAATTGAGAATCTTAATTTGGCCGTCATAGTAGGATAAAATTGAAACATGAAATAATATGAAAAATGATAAATTACATTGATCACCCTTGAGGTTTATTAGAAACCAAGATAGTACCCTCTACTTTCTAACAATTACAATGGCCACCCTTGCTAGAATTTGTCCGGTGCTAAAAACAAATCATAATTACTACAATACCCTCAGTTGTTTGAATAGTTTTTACCAAAAGAATAAGATATTTTTTTTGTCAAAATCAAAACCCTTTGTGTCTCTTTCTTCTCCAAAGAAGGCCACACCTTGGCCTACAACCCACACCTCCATCCATTCACCCATTCCTCTTGACCACCTTCATTATGACTTTTGCCTTCATTTGCCAGCTCCTCCCTCCTCCTCCCTCTCTCCTTCTCCAAACCCAACTATTACCAACTCAACCAACACCATCACTATTTGACACCTTATCAAAACATTACAGTGCTGCCCACCACACTCTCTAGGCCGAAACCATGCCACCATCACCCAAGCAGTATTATCCCAATCCATAATCACCACCAACATCCACTGCATTCTATCTTCAATAACTTCCCCTAACACTACAGTGCTCCCTACCACAATTTATAGGCCAAAACCACGCATCAACTTCTCAAATTCATTGAATACCTTGTGTATGCCTAATTCGCCAAGCACACTATAAACGGGATCGAATTTGACTCACTTTTCAAAATCATCCTAGGAAGTTCTCTTCATTTAGCAAAATCACATAGTAGTCATCATAAGCGACATCATCCATAAATCTACCCTTGAAATTCACTAATCATGCTTCACCCAACACATACTAACCAGCCACTCCAAACCAAAGCCTAGCCCTACACCCCTGATCTCTAACCATTGCTTTGCCTTACCATCATTAGAAGGTAGACTGATTGGGTGGCCAATTCGTCAGCCATGTTTAAAGGGAGATTAGGGGGAACAATGGAGAAGGTGGAGTTTAGCAATGAGGTATTTAACAAGAAAATAGAGAGAGAGGATTGGGTGGTGGACTAACTGGAATACAATGTAGAAAGAGAGATGAGGGGAAAGAGGGAAAAACAGGTAGGGTTTTACCATGGTGAGTTTTGCAAACAGAGTAAGGTAGGTTAAGAGGGACAGGAAAGAGATTTGAGGAAAGAAGTATGTGTTGGTCCTAATATACAAACCCGAGAGAGAGAGAGAGAGAGAGAGAGAGAGAGAGAGAGAGAGAGAGAGAGAGAGAGTGGATTTGTCAAAATTAAAGACAATTAATGCAACATAAAATCCCACAAGCAATGGAATAGTAACTAATAAAAATATGAGCAATGCAATCAAAGTAATATAATGGTAAGAATGGAAAACAGAGCAAGAGAGACAATGATTTTGTAGAGGTTCAATCATAACGTGTGACATACGTTCTCTCTTTCAAGATTCCCTTGAAAGCCTCCTCCACTATGTAGAAAAACCTTTACATAGTTTTTTTTAGTTACTCAAGTGCTTAGCTCACTTTCACAAAAGTTGTTCCTATAACTCTTAAGCCCATGTGAATTTATCCAAGGCTCACTCAAACTTATAAGTTTTTTTTTTTTTTTTTCCAAGGATACTCAAACTCACAAGTTTACAAACATGCCCAAGTAGAATAAATAAGATTTATAGGTTTATTCAATAGGTATCTCTCACAAAGAGTGAATAAGCAAGTGCAAACTCAATAAATAACTCCTAAGTACTCAGCAAAAAGAATGTAGTAGTTAAGGCTTAGAATATCAACTTATATTTAAGATTCAACACTTATAATCTTTTGTTCTTGTGTATAAATATTGTAGGGATCTTGTATTTATAATCTCGCATTGATTCTAGCCATTAGTAATAGGTGAAAGTGCATTTAATGCAAGTTCGGCTACTCAAAACGTTCAAAAATCTGGCTGTTGGGCTTTATGATTTGCCTCCTGAAACCAGGGTGTTGACTTTTGCAGCTTTTTTGCAAGCATTCTTTAGCATCTTGCCCAAAGCTGTCGACTCTTGAAATCTGGGTATCGACACTTTTGAAGCTAACTTTCTAGACTTTGCATTATGGACTACGGGGTTGACTCCCGAAACTTAGTTGATAACACTTCTGCTTTTGAAGTCTTGTCTAGAACTACTATCTCAAGGTGTCGACTCTTAGAACTTAGATGTCAACACTTCTAACCAGAAACTCCAATATTTTGCTAGTCTTGAATCAAACACCGTAAAATCTTCAAGCTCTTCAAGTATTTTTCAAGTAAAGCTTCCAAAGCTTGTTTTCAACTTTTTCAAAGAATGTTGATCATCAAGACCATCTTCAGTCTCTTCAAAATGATATTATACCAAATAATCTTTTGTAGAGTTCTTCAATTAACATTGAGGCTTCCATCAATCCAAGACATCTTCAATTCATCATGTAGAGCTTCCATGTCTCATGTTTATCTCATCAATAAATCTTGATCAGCTTAAGTACCTTCAAGCCTTCGTAATGAGATTATAACATAATCTTCCAGTAAAGTTCTTTAATCAATCAACCAATCTAGCTCATCAACCTTCCATATGCTTCACGATCTTCCATTACATAAGATCTTCAATGTCTTCAATTTGTCAAGCTTCATATCACAATCTTTACTAAGATTAAAGCATTAACTTTTATTTGTAGCGATTAAGCCCTTACACTTCTAATTTGTTACAATGTTAAACTTCTGTTAAATTACGTCTGAGAGATGGACAAAAATTTGCATGTGACAAGCACATAGTCTTTCCCAAGGGACAAAGATGTAAAATTTAATCCCTTTTATGCTCAAAGATTTGTGTGTATCGCATGGAAGTCTATTGGTGGCTTGTACATAAGGTCTAATTACATTAACTTTGTAACTAAAGACTATTATGGCCTTCTGCCACAAGGGCGTCCATTTTTGGGACTGTATTAACTTAATACTTGACATAATCATCTACAATTAAACCACTTAATGGTTCTCCAACTGTACAGGTAAATTTTTTAAGGAAATTGTGAAATATGAGAGCTCAGTGTAATTGTCAAACAGTGAAGGATACTGTCTTAGCTTTAATTAATTTTGAAGGGTGGTCAATGTAATTTACCAAAAATAAAGGGCTTGTAAATAATGTAACAGTACTTTAATAACCATGAACAAGTGAGCTAGAGAGAGAGAGAGAGATGGTGCTCATTCATGTGGACTATGCGGCATGAGATTAGCCCGTAGCCTGCCAAAGCTTTCTTAACGCATAAAAGCGGAAATCACTTCGAAAATTATCAACCTTTTTCCAAAACCTGCATTATTGCTTTGTTTAGATTCCTGATTATTGTGGTACAGTAAAAGGACACTGGAACGGAAAACTAACAGAAAAGGAATTCAAATTATATGCTTTTATTTGGTTAGATCGGACAATAAATAAAAAGAAAAGGAAATGAATAGATGAATATCAATAACAGGTAAAGAGAAAAGAGAACACTATTTCCTCCCTCATTTTTCTTTTATTTATTACTTTCCCTTACGACCAGCAAACAAGAGCAAATTTATTTCTTTTCTTTTCCTTTTCCCTCAGTAAATTTGAAATCCAAGCTTTATGTACTTGGATTTTAAGTTTCTTGAGACCGTACTAATACCGGACATAAATAAGAAAAATATTAAGCCAAAAGGAGGAAGAGGTACTCCCAAAATCAATTTTACAGAATGCAACATTTCCCTCTCCTCTTTCCTTTTTCCTTTGCTTAATGGTTTAGAGGCTCTATTGAATGTGTTTAGCTGTTGCACTTTCCCTGGAACAAAAAATGGAGGCACAAGGCAACTCGCACAATTCAACTCAACAAATAACAGAAAATATAACAAAGCTAATGGATTTAGTACAGCTTAAACCTCCCCCTCTTTCCTCCTGATTTTCCAATTTCCTTCTTATGGTCAAAGCATTCAAGCCCTTTGGTCCTCCACAATTCCATTGCTCAATCCATTAAATGATCAAACTTCATTTGCCAAACAAGATTACATCATGGCCAGTTCCACCCTTCAAATTAAATTATCAAGCCGCAGAATGCTCACCAACTCTTGTTTTCAAAATTACTGAAGACGCAAGAGGGAAACAAATACAGAGCTATCTGAAACTAGCATCCATGGTCAATTTTACAGCACTACAATTTGATGATTGCTAAAAATTCCCAACTCAAATTCACAGAGAAGATTTCCTTCTTTTTTTTTTTTTCCTTTCCCCCTTTCTGGTAAGTACACAGACATCTCTATTTTCATACCAAGTGGGGGAAAAAATAAGGTAAGCTAACATCGTTAACACACCTGCAATGCCCAGAAATATTGGAGTTTGAAGCATTACCTACAAGCGGAAATAGAAAAGGATTTGGAGATGCCCACCAGCAGGCAGTTCACAGACTCTTGGATCATGAACCGGATGGAGATCTCTGCTCCTACAGTAGGACTTGCAAAATTACAGCAGTTGACCTTGCCTAAACTCAGCACAAGATGAAAGCAGTTATAATTTTATGCCCAACACCAATGTCAACCCTACAAACTCCTGTAGTCAATCACAGTGACTTCATCCTCTGGTGCATCAAGGTCTTGATAACTGCACCATGTACATGCAAGTTAGCACTACACTTTATATATGCCAGGACACATAGAAACCAAAATAAGATATAGAAATAAATCAACCTTGATATGGTTAAATCATTTGCATAAGTAGCAATACTTAAAATCAACAGAGAACATATATCACTTGATCTACAAGTGACAGACTAGCAGAGAAAGGAAAAGTTGATTATTTGTTCCAAGGAACAACAGATATATCGATAAACAAGAAACAACATTCTTGTGACAGCTACTGCATGAACCAGATTTTACCTAAAAATAAAAAGAATAAAAAACTACTATCTATTAATTAGTTACTCCATTGTTTGGGTCAGAAACAACAGTAAATTGTAGGAAAAGTTGATTATTTGTTCCAAGGAACAACAGATATATCGATAAACAAGAAACAACATTCTTGTGACAGCTACCTGCACGTTTTTTACCTAAAAATAAAAAGAATGAAAAACTACTATCTATGAATTAGTTACTCCATTGTTTGGATCAGAAACAACAGTAAACTGTGGCACTGAGCGCGTAGTTTGCGTCCAACAAATTACTACAGCTCCTCTGTTGTGGACTGTAATCTGTCCCAAGAACAACTTGAAATCTTGTTAAGAAAAATAGAAGGATAAGTGAATGCCAATCACAGAAAGCATGCCTACTTTAATGATATCATGTTGAAAAAGTCATAATTTGCCCACCAAAAATACATAGATTTAGTAGCTCAGACTGTCAATGCGGCGGCAAGGCACACACAAACCAGCACACTGTAAAAATAACATTTAAGAGGACCAAAGAGGGGAGAGCTTTTTCTATCCGTTAAAGCCCATGGGCAAGACAAAAGATAAAGGGACTAAAGCTGCCCTTGCTCCATCTGTTTGATGGAAACCACTAACAAAGCAGAGCAAAGAAGTCACACAAGGAAGAACAAGATTTGCTCCCTTGCTCCAAGGAACTTAAAAAGAGCCTGCCAACCAGTAAGAAACATACACACAAAAAAAACAAGAAAATAAATACAATTTCATTGCTCTAAACTGCCCTAAAAATAAAACCGTCAAATAGGTCTCGTTCGCAAAGAAGTCAAATTCACATTCTCATGAGAAGAACCCAAGCAAAATGAAATTCAACATGCGTACATAATCCATGATTTCTTCCATCCAGTGTTTATGCATCCAACTCCCACAGTCCACAGTTAACTCATCTGTTGGGTAAGGGTATGGGATATGTGTTCGATATGTCTAATTGATTATGCAGCTAAAGAGCATGTCTAGTAATCGAGTTTACTATATGACAATGCATAAAACTCCCAGAGTGTTCTTCGCACTCATCCTAATTTGGCCATATTAGAATAATAACTACTAGAAATAACATAAACCAACCACAATCCCTTCCTTACAAGATCAAGGCAGGAAAATAATGGGGGGAGTTTTCTCATCAATATTCCAAGATTTCAAACAAGCTAGCAAGAAATCATTTTTTCTTTGCAACCGATTGCATGGCATGATCACTTACCATTTTATGCTCAAGAATAACAAAGAATAACTAGGAAGCATTTAGATAACAGGAAGGCTATAATGGTTAAAAGTCATAAAAATATAAAAAATTATAAGCGTTGATGCTACAAAGAAAACAGTGACGGCCTCTATTTGACAAATGCATGACCCTAAACTAGGGGTGGATACCGGCCCAGTGACCCACGAAATCTGCCCAGCCTGGCCCATTATTTTAGGGCTTGGAATTGAAATATAGGCCCATAGGGCCTACGGGCTGAGGCCGAATTTTAGGCCCTATTAATTTTCGAGCTGGACCTAGGAGTCGGATCTGTAGCCCAGCCCAGCCAGACTATTACATACATTTGTTTTTATTTTTTAACATTTAAATAAGAAAATATACAAGCATTGTGATGTTTTTTTGTAGCTATTTTAGATCCTAAAGCCAAGCTAGTTTGTGCAACAAACTAGTAATCTCAATAATGTCCTGGAGCATCTGCAGGTCAAGTTAGTCTCCAAGTCTTGCCAGCATTATTAACCTGCTGTTTGTGTGTGTGTGTGTGTGTGTGTGTGTGTGTGTGCAAGCAAGAAAGAGAGATTGGCAGGCAGTTTTGTAGCATTATGTGAGAGAGAGATTGGCAGGCAGTTTGTGCATTATGTTACAGTGTAGGATATAGATAACATTGTCTACGAAATTGTTTATTGAAGTTGTATAAATGACTCAACTTGTTCAACAATCAAAAATGAAATAGTGATGCAATTTGCAAATCTTTAATATTTTGTCAGTGCATCAAGATAATGCTACTAGAGGACCTGTAAGATTTGTGATGATCTATCTGTTCAGGTGATGAAATGTGTTCACGATCTGTCAACTAAACAAAAACCAAAAATTTTCGTCTTCAGTGCAACTTGGCAATCTTTAAATACTGTTGAAAAATAAATATGATAAAAAGGAAACAATCAAATTTGGGCATGAGTGTTAGTGTTACAATCTGTTCATGTTACGAAGAGAGTGCAGAAGCTGTTTTCTCTTTCCTTTTAAAATGTTATCCTTTAACCAAGTCATCCACATTCTTGATATTCTCGGTTACCTCAATGTGCGCACTGTATACGTGATGAAAATCATATCATTTTGTTGTAATCATATTATTCTATGGTCTGAGCAAGGGCACATGATGGGTCATATATAAAGGTGAGATTGTAGCTTTTGGTTGAACGTGAGACTTAGTTAGAGGAATTTATTATATATATATGTGGAATAACCAATATTCACATTAGTTCCATCTGGTTCCCATGCACAACCTATACTAGATAGGCCATAAAATTGGTTCTGGAATTATCTTGAATTTTAACAGTCTAAATTCAACTAGAGTGGGAAATTTCTTTTTTTTTTTTTTTAAAGGCCCAACGTAACTTCTTAATAAAAGCCCCTTATACACTACAATATACGGACAAAGTGGGCAGGTCCGGCCTTGGGAAATACTGTTAGGACCCAGCTTGGGATGAGCAGATTAGCCCCGATGCCGGGCTGGGCTGAGCTCGAGCCAACACATGTTCACTTGATATATAGTACAAGCCCGGCCCAAATCCACCTCGTGCCCATGCCCACATCTGTCCCACGTCCACTCCTACCTAGATAAAGCAAAATGATAAAGGCCATGCATCAGGCCAACCATGCAAGCATCAAGAAGAGGATTTTGAGGTCGGTTACATAACCAGTTTCACCATTGTGCTTCGTATAGGCATGTGGCCACCACCTCCTGACATTGCTTAAATCAACTTTTGTTTTGCATTTCCTAGAGCCTCAAAATGAATAACAGCATCCCCTATGCGTTGCAGCTATAGCTCTTCATTGACATGACCAACCATGTCAACAGATTCACCCTTAATGGCTCTATCTATAACTCCCCAAAAATGCATCCATCCTTCCATTCATAATACCCCCATTTCCAATGAGTCGTTCCATGAAAATGTTCTCTCTTAACACCCCAAGATGCTGCATTGAAAGGAATTGTTAGTCATATCATTTGCCAAGATCACCCGTTAGCCCAGCTCTGATAAATTAGAGTTATAACAATTACAGAGAATACCAGGGACACCTCTCTTTTCTTCCATGCTGTTGTGATTCTATCAGCAACAATACCTTCAATCTTTCTCTCCTTATGGTTCCATGAGACAACATATCGACTCTCCATTCATCTAGTCTCTTAGTTCATGCAAGTCTGGCCACAATTCAGTGTTCCATGGACCCTTCTATTCCCCCAGTGTACCCATGTCTACCGAATATTAGGGGGTAAGGGTATGGGATGTGTGTCCAACCCCTATATCCAAATTAGACATTCGGATTCTATAGTTCTTTTTTACGATGTTTGAAGAATAAGAAACTCTCATTTGATAGTAAACACAAATTCCAACCTTTGACATGGATGGGAAATAGATCCCCTTTTTTCCCTAAATCTCATTTAACTAGTTTTAGGCCCATGTGATGCACGGGTTTTGTTTTTTTAATTTTTAGGTCTACTATTTTTGTTGTGGTGCTTTTAAATATAAAATAATTAATAATTATAATAATTTTTTGTTATATTTTTATTTTTATGTAATTTAATTGTATATTCATCTATTCAATTGTAATTAATTTGAATTGAATATTATTATGCTTGTTTGTTTTATGCGAAGAAGCATAGATACAGACATGGGTATGGCTATGGATATAGACACGGGACACGGGACACGGCACTTCTTAAAACATGAGGGCACAGATATGGTAGGGACATGGCAAAAAAATATACTTTTATATATTTTTATTTGCTATGTATATTAATGTAACACCTATAAATCATCAAAAACAAGATAAAAACAATTAACAAGTTTACAATTATAATACAATAACTAACAAGTTAAGAATTTGAATAATAGGATTTTGGTGCATTATGTTTTGATGTTTTAAAGTGTTAAAATCTATAATTTTAACTCCATTTAATACATATAAAAATAACCTTTCAATCCAGTTGTATCCAAAAACATGTCCAACTAAGAAATACGCGTGTCCCCAATGTGTCCCGGATATATCCACTAAAAAAAATTAATGAAAATATTGGACAAGCCCAGTTGCTAACTAGCTTGTTTGACACGTGTCCCGTTGTGTCCAAGGAGTACGTGTGTCTGACACGTGTTTGACATGCATACTACACCCTAAACAGAGTGTCCCTGCTTTTTAGGTTTTATGTATTTTTATATAATCATCTACATAAAAACAAAGATGAGTTGTTACATGTTAGCATGAAAAAAGAATTAATAATTAAAAAGGTTGGGGGAAATAATGAAGTTTCTTTTCATTTCAATTTAATAAATATTTGTATAATAGTTATAAATTTCATACAAACAATAGAAATTCATGAAAATCAAAGTATAACATACTAAGAAGTACGGACACGGATATGCGAGACATAGACACATGAACACGACGATTTTTAAAAAAATGCAAAAGTATATATTCTATAATTTTTTTACATGTATTATATAGAAATATTTTACTAAAAAATAATGAAAACTTACAAGATAACACTAATTAAAATTAAAAATCATATGTATTCATATGTTAAACGTCAAATTACGTATAAAATCACATTGTTTTAATTTTACAATTGGATCCCAAGTTATTTTTCTTAAAAGTTGCAGCATATTTCATGTGTGTCCCAGTGACAAACACGTGTATCTCTCTAGTATAGAAACGTGTCTGGCTCTAAGCCTCTAAATAAATAACAAAATAATGAAAAATGTTTGGACGAGTGTCCGACACGTTTTGGGGAGTGTCCAACGAGTGTTGGACACGACACTTCCGTAGAAGTTGTGCGCTTCTTAGATCACATTCGTCGCCTAAACAAACACTATAAATATGTGAACTAAATAAATACAATGAATTTGAATCATAATTCAAAAAAACAAATAGATCGAACTAAATAGACATCTCAAATGACTATTTATATTTCTTTTCCAAAGTTTTTAATCCAAACTTAATAACCACTTAAAATGACCCTCTTGTTGCAACCACAACAATAATGGCCTCCTATATATAATATATAGATTTCAAGTGCATTCCTAAATAATATCTTATATTAGAATGTTACACAATATATAATGTATTTAGATGTTCAAGATGTGTCCACGTAACCAAACCCATCTTTTGAATGCATATCCCAATATCCTAAATTTAAGAAGCACGGATACTCCGTTTAGAGTGTTGTATTCGTGTCGGACATACATACTCTTCAGACACGCCAACATACGTGTTGGACACGTCAATGGCGTGTATTGAATTTTTATTTATTTATTTTTTGACGGGACACATCCAGGACACTCCAGCGACACGCAGGGACACTTATTGGACCCATTTAAGACACATCTAAAACACGTATTGAACACATCTAATACACATATTGGACACATTTAAGACACTTTTTGATGATTTGTGGATGTTACATTCATATACATTATACATAAAAATCTATAAAAATATATTTTTTTGCCGTATCCTTGCCGTGTCTTACATTACACCTTTTGAAAATTGTCGTGTCCCGTATCCGTATCTGTGTCCGTGTCCGTGTCCGTATCCGTGTTTCTTAGTCCTACATTTAGGGTTTAGAGAGGTTTGATTCCTGGACACAACCAAACCCACACCAGATACCCGTATGTTGGTCCAAATAGCATAGGGGCCACCTTAAATAGACCATGTCATTTGAAAATAACATGAATTGTAGGTAGGACCTCATATTGAATTTGCCACCAGATAGTGTGTTTCACATCAATTAGATGACAGATTTCAAATGTATGTCCCCATGCCTTGTTAAGTAAGATCTTGTGAAGTTTATGTTACTAGCAGCAACGTTTTTTATTGATACCTATTTCATCTTCCCATACGACCTTGCTAAAATTTGACAAAACGATATGCATTCCTATGCAAAAGACAAACAGATAGAAACATCAAACAAGCAGAAGAAAATTAATCAAAATAAATTAATATCGACTGGTCCACGAAACATCCACAACTTTGTCATATCATCACCATAAACTTCCGAAAGATTAAAAAAACCAATAATTTCAGCAATTTTAAGTCCAGAACTTGCCTTCTTAAACGCCGAGGGTCCTGTCGAAATGCTTGAGGTAAAGCAATGATTGGGGCTGGCCCACTCATTTGAGGCCCAGACCTCCCATTTCTACCACCGCCTTCAAAAGGGGACGGCCCCCCTTGCTCTCGCAGCATCCGCATTGCAACTTCAGGGGGAGCTGGGACAAATGGTCCCAGTGGACTAGAATCATACCCATATATAAGGTCCAATGATAAAGCAAAAAGAGTTCCAACTGCCATCACAACAAAGGCAAAATCATAGAACAAACTGAACTCACCCGGCACCAGGAACAGGCATAAGTACGGGAGGAGGAGGCATATCTGAAGGAAAAGGAGCAGCAACATGTATTCCTTGTCCACCAAAAGAATCAAACATTAGTTCATCTGGATTGCCACCAACTGGGCCATCATCATTGGACTGGAAATCCATTGACTGTGGCTTTTCAGACCTATCATATCTTTCACTGCCATTGTCTCGATTGTCAAGATCTCTACGACCGCCACGTTCATCTTTCAATCTGTTTTCTGGACCTGGCCTACGCCTCTGTGGCTTCTCCTTCTGCAGAGGAGATGAAGATTATGATTATGACGACAACAGATATCAAGAAAGAAAGACACGGATTTCTTAGTGTAATGCAGGAAATTGAAGTTCAATGAGCATCCTCTGTAAATTGCATAACACAACGGGGAGTAAATAGCGGGATCTCAAACTATCATCCACAGACTAATAAGTCGCATACAAAGACCTCAAAACAGAAGTAAAAATATTATGTAGATCAAATACAAGTGGTAAAAACTTTGCCTTTCTAGCACACTTTAAATTTTGGATATTAATGATGAGTACAGTACTTAACACCACAAATAGGGTGCCAAATAAAAAAACTAGGGAGTCTAAATTTTTTTCACAATTTAATGTGCATGTAGAGCCTATTGCAAGACTTGAGCCGATTTCAATTTCCAACATTCATCATCTGGTTATTTTATAGATCATAAAGTCTCTTTCAATGTTAGCCCAATTCTTAATGTGTAATTAACATTAGAACAGATTCGCCTAGGTTGACAATCCCCATGGTCAATATAAACAAGGGTTAATTACACTTTACCCCCTCTTAGAGTTTGAGCGAAAATCAGATGACCCTTTAATAGTATAGAAGTGAACACATAACCCCCACGTACTTTGGACTCTTCTGCAAAGTGGATGGACATTAACGATTTTAGGGAATAGACAATATAAACCCAACCTTATTAAGTTCCTCCTCTTCCTCTTTCTACACCCATCTCTCAGGCATTTCACCAAACACCTCATGGGCTTTTCTCAAACTTCTCATAAATATCTACAACAATCCTCACAAACCCATGACCATCAAATCCATGATAACCACTAGGTACTCATATAATCTGGTTACCAAAAAATTCTCATTTTAGCTAATAGTTCAAACCAATCGCTGCGCATAGATTAGAGTTCTCAATGGTACGCAACAAAATGTGTTCTGCTTTTAAATGGATGAATGCCTGGATCTCCTAGAGGTTTTACAATGGACTGGTGAGGTAGTTAAGGACTGTAAACAATTAAATTGGTGTAACACCACTACTTCCCTGTAAACAGAATCAGGAGGAAAATTCTAACCACCAGTACAATGCATTACCACATACTAAAAGTGCATTACGATGAAATATAGAAAATAATGTGGCTACAAACTGGAGGGCAATGAAAGCATGCTTCAATCAAAAAAGTGAAATATATTGGAATAATCTCCTTTGATTTGAATGGTACTAAATGATAGGAGGACAAAATGAGCATTCTTTTTAAATGCCTTAGCACCAATTTATAGATGTGTGTGTATATATGTATGTATGGTGCCCCAACATACATGCAAGTGAATAATAGACTAATCCAGAACTTAATGAATCATACCAGAATAGAAGGCTGCATAACAGGAGTCCCACCAGGTGCATCTGCATCACTGTGATGATATGAAGGTAGTCATCACTGTTCTCTAGAATTAACACAAAGGAAAACAAAATGCTTATCAAAAATCAATACATACTTCATGTAGTTCTGGAAATAGAGATCTTCACGCACTTTAGAAGTGAGCTCCATCACGAGGTCCGGGTGTTTCAGCTTTAAATGCTTATGGACAAACTCAGCAGCATGAAAGAGCTTTGTGCAACCCTTGGCTCCACAACCATACTTCCACCCATATTTCTCATCTCTAATTTTCCGGACATAGGGGTCTAAAGCTTCAACAGCGGCCACATCTATCTTTTCCTTCGCAGTCATTACTTCCAAGGGATCCCGACCCTTCAACCTCTCTGGCCAATGAGAGTCTAGTTTCTTTTCCCACTCAGCACCATCATTAGGTCCATCAGAACTCTTGCCATCTACCCTCACATGCCGCAGACCCTTAGGTTCACTTGTTTCAACCAATCCATAGTAATCCACTCCATGAATGCGCCACAGATAAGTAATAAGTGTATCCAGTAGCTCAATGCCCTCAAGGCCTTTGACAGAGGTTAAACCCCGGACGATAATAACCGGGCCACTGGAACCACCATGTGACTTGTCCCTGGCCATTCTGTCATTGTCAACCCTAGACAATATGTTGTCCTCAACTCCTTTTTCAGAGTCAAGTTTTCTTATAATTGCCTGTGCTTGTTCAATGTCAACTTGGATCCGTCTGGGTTCTGAGCTGACAGGGTGAGCCTTGGGAGCAGCTGAAAGAAGATCAGTTTCTTTAGTTGGGGCCCTTCCATGCCTTCTTCTTTTGCCATTAACGTCTGGTTCGTCATCAGAGTTTGGTTCACTTGTCTGTCCTGATTTGTTTGAAGACGAAATATTGACACCAGGACCCCTACGTCATGGAGAGGATAAGTTATTTGTATTGACTCGTATCATAAAAATAAAAGTTAGTTGCATGGTCTTCATGAGCAAATGCGAAGTACATAGGTGCAGATCTTACAAATCCAATGCTCCACTCTGCAAATCAAGCAAAAAATCCTTTGCCGTCTTTCGTGCAAGCTCATTCCTCCTAGAAAGACAATAATAAATCCACAAACACATATCAATAGAACCAAAATAAGTTGCACACGAGAAAAACCAGAGAACAGCAACTAACAGTTAGCAACCCGACCCACAAGAAACAATTTGAACAAATTCCATTAAGCCTAATTTATGAATAACAACTTCCCTCCAATCAATAATGTGAGTAACGCACCGTTCTATCACGCCAACTAAATTTGTGGGATGATATTTGTCTTTCAACCTACATGCACAGCACGTTTAATTAGAAAAACATGATAGAACAGATGAACATAAATTAAATAAGAAAAAGATGAAAATATACCATTCTTCATCCTTGTGAGCATCAAAAAAAGCTCGTTTCTGGGTTGATATGTATTCTGATTTGTATTCTTGATATCTGTTAAAGAAAAGGGTATGTCACTCCAAAATTCAAAAACCGAAAATAAAGAAAAACCATGAACAAAAACAAAACAAAGCAAGGTTTATGAATGTCATGAAGTTGGGCTAATATTCAAACACCCACAGCTATTAAAACATCTCTCTCTGTACCTGCGCTCAGCTTCTGCCGGTAGAATGTCATCTTCCAGCTCCTGAATGAACTGCTTATAAGACATCAAGCCTTCTCTGGAAAATAAAATCTTAGTGTCGTATTGTTGTCTTAATAAGCTCCGATAGACTAATACTTGTCAAAAAAATAAGCTTCAATAGTACCAAAAACAAAAGTAAAAGTACAAAATATAGAGGGAAGATGGGACAGAGGGAGCAAAAGCCACTACAAATTGAATAGCACTAAATGGACTGGACAAGACAAAAGACTGCAGAAAACATCATTTTTTTTCTTTTTTTCTTTTTTTTCAGGGTTGTGTAATTATCGATGGTGAACTGCATCAGATGAGAGATGGCAACCAACACATGAAAGACAGTTCATGCAAGCAATATTATCTACAGCCACAGGACCGACTACACATACATGATAATGTTCAGAATTATGCTTGACACAGCATGAAATTCTCTTATGTAATTGAATAATCTTACTAAATTAGGATAGGCACTTCTGGAAAAATTTAATGAGTATAAGCAGAAACATTTATTTAAGTATCAACAGGATCCATGTGTCAATACCACCAGCCCTTATCTCCAAGTCTAACAAGCATGGACACGGACATGGACACGCTGATAGGGTGATTTTTAACGGTGTTTTTAAAAAATGCTGGCTATGAATAAGATACAGCAGGAACACAACAAAAACATATATTTTATATATGTCATATATAGGAATATTTGACCCAAAGACAATAAAAAAATTGCAAGATTACAGTAATTAAAATTAGAAACCATGTATTATATAGCTTAAACGTCAAATAAGTATAAATCACATTGTTTTTATTTTACAATTGGACCCTATGTTGGGCTGGCTCATACCTTAGGCAATCAAGGCGGTCACCCGAGGCCCCCAATTTTTTGGGGCCCCTAATTTTTTAAAACATAATATATGGTAGTCATAATTTAAATATTTTTTTTTCACATATTTTCTTTTGTAAAAGGCCCTTCATCTTTTAAAAAAAAGACCAAAATAATTAATTTTAAAAAACTAATTTAATAAAAAAAGTAAAGGATACCACTTTTTTCAAGATAAGATAGGTAATAAGTCTCAACTCTAAACAAGTCTCTCTCTCTCTCTCTCTCTCTCTACAAAGTAAAGAAATTCAAAAGAAGTTAAAAATTCTGAACCAATAAAACTCTCTCTCAATCTCTATATCTATATGTGGCACAAATTAAAAATAAATTATCAAATCTCATCAATCTCAAATAATTCATCATCAAACGGCTTGTTTGAGGTAGCCTTTTTTTATTTTATTTTATGTAATTTATTTTTTCTATTGACATGTCCTCCTTCAGAACTCTTTCTTATGTTAATACAATAGTACTCTTTTGTGTATTTCACACCATTAAAATTAGTATTTTATCTTCGTTGTTGAATATCTTGTGTTTATCATTGTTTTTTTGTAAGTTATCTTATTCTATCATTAGTAAAAATATTACTAATTCAATTATAATTTTTTAATGGTCTTAAAGAATTTGTACCAAATTCACGTTCTTGTCCATATCTACAATCTTTTCGCCAATGATGATAAAAGCCTCATCAAAAAGCAAGATAAATGAATTTTAAACATAAATTTTTCCAAAAACTTAAAAAAGCCTCATCAAAACTTTTCACCTTAGGCCTCAAATAGCGTTGAGCCGGCCCTGATCATCCATTATTTTTTTCAAATTAGCAATGTGTTTCATGTATCTAAAGTGATGGACACATGCATTCTCCAAGTGTCTAAAATATGTTCAGTTCTAAAAATATTAAAAATAAAAAATAGGACACATTTGGATGCATGTCTGACACATTTCAAGGAGGTCTAATGGGTGTCGTGTCCGACACCGACACAATATCTTCTTGGAACTATCCGTGCTTATTAGTGCCAAGTCCACGATGGTTACCAAGGCCTAAGCCCCCTCTAAATGGCGGGTTTGCAATGCCCCACTGTAGAAAAAGTCAAAAGATAAAACTAAAAAAAATCCCACCCATCGCTAGAGTAATACTCATGTTAAGGAAAACAAAAGTTAACGAGTCATTGTTGGTATTCATGTTAATGTTTTGAGTGTGTGAAGGGGAAGAGTTACCTGAATGCATCCTTTCAAAAAGAGTTCAAACCCAACCTAAAACTAGCATATAACTGCCCTTAACAAAGAAGCTATATGTGCTCACAAGCTTTGACCAAGGGTTTAAAACTCAGGGTCCAATAGAAATTATGGCCAAAGTTGTGAAGTTTTAACAAAGCATTAGTCAATAAAAACTTACAAGTGAGTCAGTCAACCCCACAAAGGTTGTTCCAATTACTTGAAATTGGCTGGGTGAATTCTCAATAAGTATCCCTCTTCAATATCATACTTACTACTGACAAATTTCAATCCACTTCAATCATTTCTTGCCTAGCAAATGATCCATGATAGCATGCTCACTCCACTTACTTGGATTCCGGAAATATTGATTATTCTTAATCTCCCCCTCTTTCAGGATTCTCAAATTGGGACATAAAAAATAAATGGTTGCCAACACCAGTGTGCGTGCGTGCGCACAGGTGTGGAAAAGTTTATTTAACAAAGAAAAGAAGAAGCATATGGAGCTCTTCAGCAAAAGTTTTAAGGCTAAGGTAAACTGATGTATCAAAACCATAAGCAATTCATGGTTTGAACCTTATGATAATGCTCAACTCTTCTTGGTTCGGAATCAAATGTTTCCCTCCATACATTATTGAAATTGAGAGAAACTTTAAAAATTCTGATGACAACAATTTGTTAATAAATAAAGTAAAATTAGGGTCCCATTTCAATTTGCATCGAAATTAGAAATCTCCAATATCTTGAGTGAAAACGAAAAGTGCAGCTTTGCCACAAAAATATTAGCTTAACCTCTCTCTCTCTCTCTCTCTCTCTCTCTCTCTCGTTTTTTTGATACGCAAGCAAAACTTTTGTAAAAAGACCATCAAGGGATGCTACCTGTTTGTTAAAAAGAACAAATAAAAATTGTTTTACACACTGCCAAATCTAAACCCAAATCCAAAGTTGCAAGTGAATCTTACTCTAAAACAGCCAGTTCATTAACATCCATCCAAGGCCCATCAGCCTTGCTTTTTGTTGGTTCTTAACAGCAAAATATTCCAGTTCAAATATCAAGTTCTATGTGAATCTCCTTATATCTCTGATGTCACTTTAGTCATTTTTAACAAGCATTGAACATGACATGTATAAAATCAGATTACAAAACACAAATGCATCTCAATTCCTATCTGATTCCTAAAAGCTCAAGACCTTAGATTTTACATAATTGTTGTCATCTGATTGGGTTCAGCCACAAGCCATCTAGCATTCTAAGCTACTTGAAAAAATAATACTGCAAGAAGAAAGATGTTAAAAGCGGAGCAAAAACTGCCCATAAATACTTGACTAGTACGACTGTACCATGGAGACACAGGATAACAATAGCAAATTTTGTGCCAATCAAAAGTTGAAGGCACCATAGTTGGATCCTCAGGATAAAAAATATAGAATAACATATAACGCTTATGCATCGCAACTGCCATTGTATAGAATTGGTCGATAAAGGCAGTTCGATAAGAGGTGGTTGTTTTATATATCGGGATTAACCCAAACAAAATACCCACACCCACATATGTAGAGTTTTTAGCAACAATGACAACATGACATGAACCAACTGAAACAAACAATAGGTGAAACCTCACCCAATTTAGATTCTAACCGAAATGCTTACCGCTGAGTGTTCCCTGTGTTGGAAGCATCATTGTAACCAACACGACCAGAATCCCAGTCTGCAAAACAAAGAATATCCAATATGCTCTAGATCAAATAATAGAAAGATGAACAAAGAAGTTATTGGCATGCTAGAAAGCAAGTTACCACATTAACTTCTGGATAAATAAGCCCTACAAGTCTGCAATGCAATGTTGCAAATAAATAAAAAAAACCAATCATTTAACTCCTTTAAACAAATTGATCAACACTGTGGTAATAATAGCAATAAAAGAGGCTAAGGCCTGTATGGTCCAGTGGCGTTATGAAGGGTGGCACTCAGTTGGGAGGTCAGAAGTTCAAGCCCACTGATTATTTTGTTGTGTTCTGATGTTTGTGTTTATATATATTGAAGTTATCATATATACTGAAAGCAAAATTAATAAAAGAAACCAACCATCCGAACCGTAAGAGTAATAATCCAGAAGGTCTAACAAATTCATAAAGTCAAGAAATCATGTTATAAATTCTATTAGTCAGTAAGTGCAACAATTACTCCGATTCTTTTGATTTAGTATGAAGTGGAGGTTAAGGAATGGGTGGGATGAGTTCTTTCAACAGGTCAGTTTTGTGATTGGAGACGGCAGAAGAGTTCAGTTTTGGCATGATCTTTGGTGTAAGAATGTACCTTTGTCTGCGGCTTTTCCGAGGTTATTTGCAATTGAGAGGGACAAGGATGCATTAGTGGCAGAGTATTTAAAGTTCTCAAATAATTTGGTGGTTTGGGATCCTCTTTTCAATAGGGGGATTCAAGATTGGGAATTTGAGGAGGTAGCAGATTTGTTTGAGTCATTATATAAAAAGAAGATTACTTGTGGGGGAATGGATCATGTGTTGGAAGGGCAACAAAGGGAAGTTACCTGTTCGTTCCTATTATGATTTTCTTAATAATGGACCTAGGAGATCTTTTCCTTGGCAGGCTATTTGGCAGTCAGGAGCGCCATCAAAGGTGGACTTTTTCGTGTGGACGGCAACGTTAGAAGCTATTCTAACCATTGATAATTTAGGGAGAAGGGGTTAATCACTTCCTAATTGGTGTTGCATGTGTTATAGGGCTGAAAAGACTATGAATCATTTGCTTTTACATTGTGAGGTGGCATGGCAATTATGGAGCATGTTATTCTCTGTTTTTGGAATTAGTTGGGTTATGCTAGAATCAGTAGTATCTTTTTATGAGTCTTGGTCAAGAAGTTGTAGAGACCGTGGTAAGATAAAGCCTCGGAGGATGGCACCGTTGTGTGTGATGTGGTACATATGGAAAGAGCAAAATAGGAGAACTTTTGAGAAAACTGGTTTATCAGTCAATCGTTTGAAGGCTACTTTATTGCATACGTTTCATTTTTGGCTTTCTAAGAATTTTTGTGATTCTTCTTTTGCTATGATAGATTTCATAAGCGATCTGTTTTTGAGTGGTAGGAACTAGGGGTTTTTTCTTTTGTATACATCTTGTGTCATGAGGCGAGGCCTCTTTTTGCAATAAATAAACTTTTACTTATCAAAAAAATAAAGTACTTTGGTGTTACAAACGTATTATATGTTTCTGCCATCCAGAAATTTTCACTACATATGCATACAAAACATAGTTATCAATCTCTACCAGTCAGTGTACAGTTTTTGTCATTAGTATGGTGTGTACCGGTACCGTTTTGGATTTATCGCAATAAATATTATATATTCATACAAAAATAGATATTTATTTATAAAATTAAATATAAGTAATAAGAAGCTAAAACAATTTTATTAGCACCTAATATCAGATTTTAAAGGCTTAAATTTCAAGAATTGCAATTTCACAAAACCAATGTGCCACTAGTTGTCTCACACAAGCACCAATCCATTCTCCCATCCATCTATCTAGAAAAGCAAAATGTCACTTTCCCCAAGTACGAAGGAAAGGAAAGCAAAAGTCATCATCCCTTCGTAATTAATGACTCTCTCTCTCTCTCAAAAGTCCAAACTCCCAACACCGTCTTCCCTAACAAGTGCTTTCAATTTTTCTCATAAAAGATGACCATGGTGGTGGCTTGTGAGATAGAAAAATCATTGCAGATATGGCTTCAAGCACAAACTTATTACCGACGAAGCTGGTTCAGATCGACATGGTTGGTTCAAATTGACGCTCGTTAAAATCTGTGAAACCATCGCCGCTTATCGTCGTCGTTGTGTGTGAACCAGACAGAAACCAATATAATGCCAGTATGGATAAACACATTGGTATGGCCTGAATACGCTGCAACAGTAACTTCACGGGAACAAAATTGAAGGTTAAGGAACTGTTGCTTTGCCAAAAAAGTACATTTCGGCAAGGACCAGCCAGTAGGGGATTAACAACTATGATATGAAGTGATCCATGCTATTACACTCAGAAATCCTGTAATGAAAGTTGTCTATTACTTATGAATATTGATGAGGGTATATGAGGTTGTGAACTTGCGATAAGTTACTAGAGAGTTGCAAAACACGTCAAATCCGTAACATGGTACACTATCATTCCAAAATGGTGAATTTAGAGATCCAATGAGATACCAAACTTCTTTTTCCTATTTAGTTCTTCGAAGATCACCTAAAGAGGAAAAAAATCAAATCTAATGAGCGAAAATCCGGAAAGAATGGAATTTTGACAGAACAATGTGCAAAAAATATACGCCATAATACTCCTAGAAATGTGAATTTAATGACTAATTTGAAAAATATAGGCTATATTTTATTAAATGTCAAATGGTTAAATAAAATTGCTATAGAAGTACAGTAGATCCTAATAGTTTAATTCATACAAGCCTATCTCTACCATACTACATTTCAGAACACGTGGCGCACCACGTTCTCGATCATGTTCCCGTTTCCAAGCCAAGACCCTAGAGTTCCTGAAATGCTTGCCAAATAAGCCATTCAGCTGGCCTAGGCTTGTCTCAAAACTTAGGCGAGGTGAGCCAGTGGTGCACTAGACCAGAGCACACACGTGCTGTTGCTCCTTGCACAGAGTCATTCCTCGCACCCTATTTGGTGTCCCAAACATGCGAGGGTATGGACACGTCCCCTTTGGTATCCCGAGCATGTGTCATTAATGTATGTAGCATACATGGGGGACATCTAAGTAAGATAATCGAGCTCACATGTGAGGCTCATGCTGAGATGGTGCACACGTGGATATGACAAATATATAAAAAACTTCTGTGTGGTTTCCACTATTTTCAAATTCTTCAGAGAAAAATCATGTACACCACACTTACTGCACACGTACAGACTTACTACATGAATGGAAATTTAGAGGTTTCAGACGCAGGAAAAAAACATTCCATGCTGAACTAAATTGTGGTGATCATACATCTTTACTTGTCAGGAGAAATCTTGGCCCATTTATCTTTACCCTGAAATAAAGTGCCAAATTTACTAGGGAGGGAAAAAGAATGCAATAGTTCTTATTGGAGGTAGTTGAAAATATTCCATTTGATAATTTCCAAGACTATGCCAGCTTAACATCTATGGCTCAAATGCAGGGTGTTCCTCCATGTTCAGTAAGCCATTGAACAATTACTTATGCAAAAACAACGCAGAAGGTTTCATAATAATATTTTTTTCTTATAAGTTTCAGAATAATATCCAAACAACATATAGATTGTGAAATACACTGATCAGAATAATCAAGTTGAAACCTTAATTCTTGATGAATTGCATGTTTAAATTAGAAGTGCAGTAACTACCAGATGAACCACTTGGATAGCCACCAGATGAACGGCCAATGTACCGACCATGAGGCCTTTCATCAGCATAACCAGGCCTGCCCCCTAGCTCACGTTCATATGGATAGTCATATCCAAACCTGTATCATCAAAAACATTTAATCATGATGGTGGAATATGAGCACACAGATTAGGGATATAGAAAAAGAAGATATGCACACAGGTGTCCCACTAAAGCAGATGTAAGTACAAGAAAAAACGAGAAGAATAATACGCATAAGTAAAAGAGTTACAGGTAAACAAGCACAAATATATTATAAAACCAATTGCATTAGACAAAAATGACTGTGCGCCCGTGTCTGTTTCCACAAATATGGAAGAAGTGAGAGTCACATAAGCAAAAGGAGCAGGAATACTAAGTAATAGACAATTAATGGACCACAGTCCAGTGTGTCCGTGAGTGATAAAAATACATAAACCCCACAAAACCCCCAATTCCAGACAAGCACCAAAAAAATGGCGAAGAGAGAAGATCCTTCAAAACTGCCACCAAAACAAAGGACCCCTGCCATATAGTAATTTCTTTTTTCCAAATTATCCAAAGGGAGTGCCACCCTTATAGAAGAAACTGAAAAAGGCCTTAGTCTTCTATACAAAAAGATTACTCACAAAACTCCACAAAATCAAGAAATTGGTTCAAGGAAGGCTCTACGCAGCTCTTAAACCAACTGTACAGTAAAGTCATGAATCTATTTTTAATCCGCACAAAAGAGATTTCAATTCCATCAGAAGTTCTTTTGTTTCGCTTGCACCAAATAATCCACATCAACGCCAAAGGCGCCATAAGCCATGCCTTTTTCCTTCTCCTCCCAACTCTAGCAACCCTCCAAGAGAGCAGAATATTTGCAACGTACTTGGGGAAGACCCACTCAAAACCAAACCATACCAAAATCAAAGACCAAATCTTAGAAGCCACACAACAATGAATGAGAAGGTGCTCTACTGATTCCCCGTCAACCTTACACATACAACACCAATTGACGTGAATATGTTGCCTTCTAATGAGGTTATCAATGGTGAGGATCTTACCATGGGATGCCGTCCAAGCAAAGAAAGACACCTTGAAAGGAACCTTGGCAACCCAAATTCTTTTCCACATGAAAGAATTAACTTGATTATTACCTTGTAAGACCATGAAGAACGACTTTACCTTAAAAGTACCCTCTCCAAAGCCCGACCTTCTTAGAGAATCATCACCTTTCTCCTTTGGGAGAGAAGCTATAAAGAATACGAATACCCAAAAAATCAACCAACTCCTCCACTTCCCAATCATTAAGCGCCTTTCTAAAAGCAATGTCCCAAAAGGTGTGACTATCATTGCAAACAAGGTAATCCCCCACCGCTGCACCTTTGTTGCTAGCAATCCCAGCAAGATTAGGAAAGGAGACCTCCAACCTCTCATCTCTGCACCATCGATAACTCCAAAAACAAATTCTAACACCATTACCTACCTCAAACCGAATCTGATTCCAAAAAACATACCAACTCTCCATATTCCTAATACCCCTCCACAAGCCTTTCCCACAAGTAGTAGAAACTTGCAATGTAGTCCTATCTCCCCAATTACCATTATATTTAAATAACACAACCCTCCTCCAAAATCTATCCCTATCACCTAAGAAGCACCGATACGGACACGGATACGGATACGGACACGAGATACGGCAATTCTAAAAAATAGGGGACACAAATACAGCAGGGACACGGCTATTTTTTTTATTTTTTATATATTTTATTTTCTACATATATAAATATACCATGCACATACCATTAAAAATATCTAAAAATTCAACAGTCAATACTTAATAGAATAGATAACAGGTTATCAATTCATCATAAATCAAGCATAAAAGAATAGACAAGTTAAAGAAGATCATCATTCAATACATCAAATACATCATAAAAGAAGGAAAAAATAAAAATTACAGCAGCAACAAATTTGAGCCGAGAAGGAGAAGGAAAAAATAAGAATTATAGTAGCAGCAAATCTGGACAAAGAAGGAGAAAAAGGAGGAGAAGAAGAAGAAGTAGAAGAAAAAACAAAAATTTTGGGTGAAGGAGAAGAAGAGCAGCAGCAGAGGCGGCGGCAGTAGTAGTAGCAGAAGAAAAACTGAAATTTTGGCAAACAAGGAGAAGAAGAACAACAACAAGAAAAGAAAAAGAAGAAAAGAAATTTCGACAAAGAAGCAGAAGAAGAAGAAAAAGAGGAAGAACTGAAAAAGAGCTTACCTGGTCCAGTGGTGTGTTGCTGCTACTTTTTCTCCTTCGCACTTCGCCTCTTTCTCCAACTGAGCAGCAACTGGGGCTTGTACAAGCTCTAACGATAAAATGTTTTTTATTTGGGCTCTTTTGTGTATTTTATATTGAAGTTACAAAAATTACAAAATATACTCCATTTTAAATTTTTTATAATTACACTTAGACCCTTGCCGTGTCCTAAACGTGTCCCTGCAGTGTCCTAAACGTGTCCCCGACGTGTCCACAGTTTAAAAAAATAATAACAAAATAGGACACGCCAAGTGACGTGGCCGACACGTATTTTAGCGTGTCTGCGGAGTATCCGTGTCCGCGGTGTGTCAGACACGCAAACGACACCCTATTTGGTGTGTCCGTACTTCCTAACCCATCACACACACATCTCCACAACTATTTTCCCAAAAGAGCTTGATTGAAAATCGCAAGTTTGCGGATTCTTAACCCACCTTCTCTAAGAGGAGAACACACAGTATCCCAATCAACAAGGTGACACTTGAACTCTTCCTCGATACCACCCCACAAGAAATCTCTTTGCAACTTCTCAAGCCTCTTGGCCACCCAAACTAGAACAGTTAAGAAAGACATAAAGTATGTAGGCAAGCTCGAAAGAGTACTTTTAATCAATGTAAGCCTCCCTCCTTTAGATAGAGATCGTCTTTTCTAGCCCGCCAACCTTGTTTGGAATCTCTCAATGACCCCATCCCAATCCGTAGCCAAGGGGCAAGCCCAAATAAGCAGTAGGCAAATACTCCACCTTAAATCCTAGAATGGAACCTAAAACCTCCACATTTGGCACCTCACCTATAGGGATCAAGGACGACTTTGCAAGATTCACTTTCAAACCAGAGACAGCCTTAAAACATAGTAGTACACATTTCAAATAATCCAGTTGTTGCTCATTAGCCCCACATAAAATCAAAGTGTCATCCGCAAAAAGCAAATGAGAGATTGAGACAGCTTGACCGCCAATTCTGCCCACCTCAAAACCTTCATTGTGTTTCATATAAAGGTCTAATTACTTTAATAATATTATTCTCTTAAGTTTTTGTTCATGGTATCTTTTTTCTTAAAGAGATTCCTGCATCAACAAAATGAAAATATAACATGAACACTGATACATGATTAACATACACATATATATATTGACGATCATCACACTTCTAAAATATAGTAATCAATCCCAGCAACTAAAGTATGGGGGGAAAAAATACTTGAACATGTGCCTCTATCTATTTGCATACGGGAAATCACAAAGCATTGTCCTTAAATCTTCATCTCCAATTTTTTTTTTAAAAACATAATAAGAGAATTGTAAAATGCCTTTTCCATTATGGGTTAAACATAGCTATTTACACTTCCATACTCCTACGAAATCCTAAAATTGGCTTATGTAACCTTACCTGAAAGCCAAATCTACAAAATAGAAAAAGTTACTATTCCATGTATATAAAGGAGGCTCTACACTCTTAAATGTTCTCCTGTTCGTCTGTCCCCAAATCAACCAAAACAAACAAAAAGGTATAAGATGTCAATCTTTTCTTCTCCTTTTCCCCAATTTGGCTCCCCAACATGCAAGGTGTCTGTCACACTCCATGGGGCACCATAAAAATCTCAAAGATGGACAAAATTAGAGCCCAAAATTCGTTCAAAACAGCATAATGAAGAAGGATATGAGGCATTGACTCCGCATCCTTCTACATAAACAACACCAATTAACTAACACCTAATGATTTTTAATAAGATCATCAGAATCTTCACATGAGCTGATCACCAACCAAAAAAAATGCCACCTTGGTAGGTGCTTCAGTCACTTCTCGTCCACCAATTAGATAGTTGCCCATACAGTGATTAGTGCAATCACTTCAAGTCCACTGACTTTAGATAGTCGCCCCTTTTGGCAACTTAAGCTAGTCATTTCCAACTCACTGACTTAGGACAGCCCCCCTACGGTAACTTATCTAATGGCTTTAAGCTCACTGATTTACAATAGTTGTCCCTTTTAGTGATTAAGCTATTCACTTCCAACTCAAGCGACTTAGGATCATTGTTCCCGAGGGTGTTGGGAGGAGAGGGAGGGAAGAAAGGGAGAAGCAAAAAGAGTGGGGAGGGGGGAGCGCGGGGCCAACTGCACCCCCTGAAATTTTCTATCTTAGACAATTAGGATCCCTTGTCCAAAAGGAATTATAACCATGCCCCCTCCGGAATTTTCAAGAAAATCTCAAACAATGTATTAGATATATACCAAGATGTCTGATCCAAAACGAATTATAACTCATTTCTCTTATATGTAGATTCATGTCTGAAAACTTTCCTACTTATCCAAAAAAGGTAGCTCTTCCAAATTTAGAAGAGAAATGTAGCTTTTCTTCCCTTCCCTTTATCCCAATCGTTTGCCTAGACAATATACACAAACTTGAATAGTCCATATTTAAATGAACTCCATTCTGTATATTAAAAGAAAAAAGTGAGACGAGGAACTTAAAAAAAAAATTTGAAAAATGAGCAAAATTTTGCCCAACACAGATCTGCTAAATATATTTGAATGACCTGAGCATTTCCTAGATATATTTGGTCTCAAACTGTACTTGTTAAATTACTAATCCCACAATCATGGAATCTACCCATCAATCATCTTTGCCATCTGAAAAAATAGGGTCCTTTTAGACTAAATTATCATAACCCAAATAGCCAATCCCACACCTATTATAATAGAGGAACCAAAACCTCAACCTACACAACGTACATGGAACAACAAGCTATGTGTTCTCTAATACTTTACCTAGTATGTGAAAAATCAATTCCTAAGCTTTATGCCAACTCAATTACCAAAATCAATCGATGTATGACCAAATTTATTTTAACTGCTCGATTTCTTATGTCAATAGATGAATTTAGAACTTCATTGACTAAAGTAGCCCCTATACGACCACACAAATTCCAACTCGTATTCACTTTCATACACATGAGCCACTTTGAAAGTGGAGTCCCAACCACTCAAGAAATGCTTAATCCAACAACTCGGCCTCAAACAAAGATATATCTAGCTACCCAACTTCACTAACTGTATCCATTGTTTCATACCCAGTCTAAGAACTCTAAACCGAGCTTTCTCAGCTAGTTTAAGGATCTCAGTACACCACAAAAATGGGTAACCAATGCCGATTCTTCTTATCTTATTAGCAATGAGGGACCTCAAAGCTTACTGATAAAATTTTAATAGAGGTACATTCCCTATCCAATACATCTCATTTCTCATTTCTCATTATGCAAACACAAATAAAAAAGATTATATTCGAAAAACTTCATTTTTATGTAGCCAAAGCTCACAAACTGAAGTCATTTTCATGGTACTAGTCAGCAATTTCATTCACAAATTCTTAGCACCACTGGCTCAAATTAAATACACAGATCAGAGAGAGAGAGAGAGAGCGAGAGCGAGAGAGAATGAGAGAGGGAGAGGGAGGGAGAATCTTTTACAGTGCTTTGTATGTTATTAACTTGGTTCAGAAATTGAAATTTGCAAAACCAACGAGTGATCATGAAAACTCATAGGATCATGCCTTACTGTGTACAACTGTAGATGCTTGCATTTAACGATCCGGAGGGTCTAATTACTACACATTTCTTTGAGTTAGTTCCTATCTTTCATTGTCAATTAATAGAAAACTAAAGTTTCACACATCAACAGGGCACGATATAACTCCAGGGAGTAGGGATGAAGAGAAGGTTAATATACATAAATAGATGGTTACCAAAATGTCACTGTCTAAAACTAAGGCCACACCTGGTATGCTAGAATGGAATGCCCATTCCAGCTTCCATTCACTTGCCAATATTCGGTACGTCCAACCTATGGGGGAATGGTCGTTCCATTGAAATGCTATTCCCCAAGTAGAGAATATCTATTCCATTCCCACATGAAATCCAACAAAATAATTTTTAAAAAAAGTAAAAAGAAAAAGCCAAGTTATAGATCTCTCTCTCTCTCTATATATATATATATATATTTACGTGCATGTGTACTCATCTTCCTCGCCTTCTTTTCCAATTTATAACCTTGCCAGAAGGCATCACAGATCACTCCAACAACCCATCTTACCATCGACCATGAGGAAACAACACTCCCTATGTTCCACTCCTCTCTACCATTTGGAATCGATTTTGGCTTTGAACCACTGACGATAACTTCCTCTCATGCCAAGCATCACAGCTTTGTATAGCCATCAATCACAATTGCCTTCTCTCATGCTGATCACCACAAAACACCATTGCCAACCACTATACCCTCATCTCATCTTCAACCACCACCAAAGCCTCCTCTCACTTCACTGCCAACTACGACCCACCCCCACTATTGCACCCATATGATTCTAGCTTTGCATATCATAATAACACCTTTCAACTGCTTGAAACACATCTAAGAACATGAATGATGCAGTTGAGGAAACACACTTCAATAAATGCATATACTAGTGGTTTGGTACATGCACGTACCAACCACATTAATTCATTAAATACATAGAAAAAAGAAAACAAAGAAAAGTACATAGCACAATGCAGCCAATGCACAAGAAATTTAAAATAAAAAACCAAGAGTCAATAATTATAGTACGAAATCATACAAGTATATACAAACACACATGTATGGGTCTTATGTCACTACTTTTTTCTTGTTAAAATTTTTATATAATATGGGATCACTTAATAATGCATTTCATATGGAGTTGGGTCCATCAGTTCCTCTTTTTTTTTTAAATTGGCATTACTATAGTTTTATTAAATAATGACACAATCATTTTTAATAAAATATTATTAGCATTAAAATAAAAAAAATTAAATTACACTTATCATTGTTGAAGCTTACATACAATAAAATATCATTTATAACTAGCACCGATACAACTAGACCACCTCTCCTCCTATAGCTAACTCCTCAATATCAATGTTTTGAAACTCAGACCGTTGACCGAACCAGAAAAAGATCAGGTCAAGGGTCACTGATTCAACCGTTGAGTCAACCATAATCGAACTGAGGCACCATAATTAAGTCATATATTTATTAAAATTATAAATATATACAAAAAAAATTATAAAAATATACTAAATAACAACCATAAAATCAAGAACTAAACTAGCAAACAAAGGCATAACAAATATTCAAACCACAAATTAAGGTATAAAAAAATATTACCAAGGAAACCAAACTACCAACAAAAAGTAAGAAAAAAAATTAGTCAACCAACATTACAAAACTAAAAGCTGGCTTTGCAATGTCATATGGAAAAAAATATATACTCGGTTACCAAGGTTGCAGGACTATTCATTGGTCTTGCAGCCTATAAGACTATCTAGCCGTGAGCCTATATAGTCTCCTACTATTTAAATTTTAAACTACTAGATTGTCATCAAAACAGTTCCCATTTTATACTTCAGTACTACAATTTTGCGACTTTGATCAACTAATATATACTATATTGTATATATTCGCATGCATATGAGAGCAATTGATTTATACAAACAACCAGAGTACACATTCACGCACATATGAGAGGAGAGTGATATACACAAACGACCAGAGATCCATAAAGCAATGACGGAGGGAAGCCAACGGTGGTGTCACCATGTTGCAAAGGGCAAGAAATAGGAAGGCCGAACTGAAAGCAAGGCCAATGGAGGTGCCCAACATGCCTTGGATATCCTTCATCCTCATCATCTGCGACTTGTTGGCAGCACTGACATAAGGGGCCTCTGATGGCTGCAATAACAGGTAGCTCAACATTGACTAGGGAGGACGGGCTGAATCTAAGCTGTTTTCTTCATTACTAATCAAACCAGTCAATTCTGTTGAAATGGGAACAGTTCGAATAGGCCTCCAGTTCAACCATGGTTCTTAGTGGTTTTTGAAAAATAACCTGGTTTTTCATGTTGAACAGTTTTTGAGATTTATCCGAACCATTTTTTGGCCCGGTTCCCGGTTTTTCTGGTTGAATAGCAACCGTATTACCACAACTACCACCATTGTAGCCACAAATTAATGATTGCCAACCTCCTTAACATCCGTTTTTCCCACCAACACAACCCGCCGACGCCTCACTCCATCAAAGTTGTCCTCTTCTATTGACTTAATTTATAGAGTAACCTCCATCAAACAACTACCTACGTTCTCTCTAGAATGAAAACACACACTATTATCATTGATAATCAATCAAATCTACTCTCTTGCGGCCTTTGCCACTACCAACCTTATCCATGTAACATTTTACTTTTTTGTTGTAAGTTTTATCCACATTACTTGTCACTGCTATTGCTATAATTCCTAATATTTATTTCACTTGCCAACAAAATCCGCTCGTTGCCATGTTCTTGGACATTCAGTGTCCTAAAAATAAAAATGCTATGTTTAGATGATCAACTAATTAATTACTTGAACATATTTTTTTATTAGTAACCAATCAATCAAATATTTAATTTTTACCAAATATTTATTGGTTTTATTATCATTTTCCTTACTCAACCAAAAAGGGGGAAAATTAAGTACTTTCACTTCATTTATTTTCTTATAATCATTTTCTATTTTCTTTTCCCTCCACAAATTCAACATCCAAACATTTTATAATGCATACTACATACCCACAAAAACTATAGGTAAGCGTAACTTTACATGTTAGGCATTCTCATCATGTGACAACCTGGTTCAATAAAGGGTACAGATAGGCGAGCAGGTAATGTAATAGAGCATCAATATTAGTGGGCTGGTAGACACGTGTCAATGCTAGAATATAAGTTATCACTGGAATTGATTAGTTTGCTTTGACAGAGGGAAATGATCAAAATAACAATACGATGGTTTATGTGGGCTATTGGCACATGACTGGAATAACTAATTAAATGAAGGATAAAAAAGAAATTCAAAACTTGCCGTGCTGGAGGAATAATGGCTGCATTTCCGTTTTATAATAGTCGTAGATATACATATACATATATATATATATATATATATATATATCTAGTTTATATTCATATTTTTGGGGGATAATTACAATTCACCTCCTTGTGGTTTGACCCAAAAACAGATGACCCTTCCATCAATTAAAAATGAGCACATAACCCCCTCGTGATTTGAACTAATGTGTAAAATGGACGAAAAAGGTTAGAACTAACAAAAAGTATTACGCGCACTGTGAGAGAGCTTCCCTCCAAATAGAGCGTCAAAAAGACATTTCTGCCCTCAAAAAAATTTTCCTCCATTTTTCTTTCTTCCTCCTCCACATTGTTACCAACCAAAACACACAACTGCAGACCCTCAGTGCTCATGACCCTTTATTTCTCTTTTCCTCTTTAGCACACACACACACATACATATATACATTTTGCGTATATATTTTCCTCTTTCCTCTCCATCACCACCCATGGCTATTGTGGCCACCACGGCTACTCATGAACAAGCTCTCTCCCTCCTAATTTATTTTCTCTCTCCCAAGGATGAAGACCTGTGGCCACTACAACCACCCTCTTCTATTGCTCTCACTGGTGGCCACCCTCCTTCAATCTCCGTAACCATGGCAACCAACTCACTCTCTCTCTAGAGACCCAAAAGTTGCTCTAACTCTCTCTCTCTAAAACACTTGGCAGGCAAACCTATCTTCTCCATTTATGTAACTATGCTCATTTTTTTATTCAAATAAACTGCAACAGACCTCTCTCTCTCTCTCTCTCGCTCTCTCTCTCAAATGAACTATGTGGATCAAAATTATACAGACAGAAGGCATCTGTTTCAATTCTTCATATGCACTGTTTTTCTTTCTTCTTATTAGGGGAAGCCAAATATGATAACTAATATCATGGATTACCATTGGTTTTTTCACATATAATCTAAGAAACTTATATTGATAATGCTCAAGTTCTTTGAACTTATAGTGTTCCACAATGTCAATGCTCTGTTATTAAAGTTAATAACACCTATCGAGATACAACTAAAGTAATGTAAATAAAATGTCAATTATTCAGTTGCTGAGAAACTGAGTCGAAGAAATATATCACGGTATTGTTGTGAGGGTGTGAGTACAGAGTGGGGGCACTTCGGCTGGTCGTATTGTGGGTCTATTGCCAAGAGAGAAAGAGCGAGAGAGAGGTCTTTAGAAAGAGAAATGTTCTTGGGTTGAGGGAGATGCAGTATTTTGACCGTGAGGTGGTGTCTATAATATAGTTGGGGCATTTTTGTCTTTTCATTGCAACGGTTACAATCTGCCAGTTTTGAACATTAGTCCAAACAACAAGGAGATTATTTGTTCACTTTCAAATGATAGGAGGGTCATCTATTTTTGGGTTTGGGCCTAACCAAAGTGAGATAAAATGTAATTACCCCTATTTTTTCTATTCTAGTATTATTACTTGATCTAAACAAACATTAGAATGGGAGTGATTACTACATTCTCAATTTCCCACATCATTCATGTTGACAACCAAATAAGAGAATGAGAATTGAATATTCCACCCCAAACTAATTCCAATGTGTATTCCATCCAACAGCGTGCCAGACATGGCCTATCTAAAGAGAACCCCAAAAACATAGTTCAACCCCACACGTTGAACCTATAAACAGTGATACACAATAGAGAATAGTGTAAGTTGGCTTAAGCACTTCTGCACTAGTGTAGAACTTCATAACCCATTCTACAAACATGGGAAATATTCTTTCTCAGTCCAATTTTAATTACTAAAAGGTTATAGTTAAACTGCCCAAACACTTCTGCAATAACACTCAGACCCATCCACCTAAGTAAATATATGCTAGAAGGCTAAACTATCACAAAACAGTCATATAACTTCCATTTTCATCACTATAACTGTGTGCCTATACGCGAGTAAAATAACTTAAGACGGAACAATCATTGGAAACGAAAACATTACCAGAAGGCTAACTCATCGGAACTGAATAAACTAACATTCAACAAAAAATCTAAACTTCTAGTAATCAATATAGACACAAATTTAGAATCTAAATGTACGTATACAGGTATAAGTGAATCTCTAGACTGAATTACTCACTTACCTTCTATCACTGGGACCATAACCTCCTCTAGGGCTTCCACGCCGCCCGTCATACCCACCATCGTCCCTCCGTGACCGCTTGAAGGGTGGGTGCGGAGGTGACCGCCGGGGAGGGGAGTGACCCCGGCGGTCGCGGTAGGGTGGAGGGGGACTAGGGCTAGCCCGACGCTTATAATCTCTCTCTCTGGGGGGCGGCGAGCGGTTGCGATCGAAGTAATCTCCGCCGCGGCGGTTAGGTGGGCGGTCGACGTCCCTGTCGTCCCTTCTGTCCCTAGAATCCCTGTCTCGTCGCCTCGGCGGCGGCGGTGGCGGCGACGATTCGGGATCGTCAGCGGACTTGTTGTCCTTGATGTCTGGACGGCGGTCCAAAGAGTCGACAGGCATGTTGATCACTTCGGCCATCGGTGGGGGTGGAGGACTGGGGGAAACCCTAGAACTGGGATGAGATGTGGACGCTCTCGACACTTGACCTTGGTTTCGAGACTTCGAGGCTCCGAATCTCTCAGGAGAGAGAACAAATAAATAAACAAACAAGTAATAATCAGTTGCATACGAATTGTTAAATGAAGAGTGTAAATGCAAATGCCTGGCCAGGTGAAATGGGAAATGTAATGCAAGTAACTTGAGCCTCAAAAAAAATAAATAAATAAAATTAACCAAACCAACACAATCCGTGAAACCGAGAAGAGAAGAGTTGGGATCTTACCTTTTATTTTATATACATTTACTTCACTTTTCTTTTGGCCAAAATAAAGTGAAAGCCCATTTTTTCAATTATTTTCTATTGTTGATAAAAAAAAATTTAAAATTTTTTAACACAATTAAGAAATAAAGGTCCATTTGTTTATACTTCTAACCATATTTAGCAATATATTGTCACTTAAGAAATCATGGTCCATCTATCTATACTTCTATATTCTAACCACATTATAGCAATCTATCTATATTGAGAAGTATTGAAAGGCCTAACACTATATTGCTATATTGCTTTAAAATACAATATAGTGTTAGGCCTTTCAATATTATAGCAATACTTCTCAATTGAATTCTTTTTAATATTTTGTATTTTAAATTATTAATATTACATTTGTCATAATAGTATTGATCCAACAGTAAAATATAAAATCTTTCTTTTTATTCATGTAAATCTTTACTAAAACTTAGATAAAACTCATGTTATTTTGGAAAGTTTTAGTTGAAATTTAAAAATATAAAATTCTTATTTAATTTTTCTTATAATTTTAGAAAGTTCTTTCTTTAACTCAATATTGTGGAATTTTCTATCCTTTTATTTTTCTCTTTCGCATACAATTAAATCTATATATGTTAACTTATACATTTAATCAATATACCACTTTAGTAAGGTTTTACTGGAAAAAAAACTAATAAAATTTTTTACATTAAAACTTAGTTTCTTATTGCAATTTAAGGTTTTTTTTTCTATTACAACTAAGTTTTAATCTTTATTTAAGACTATATTGACTATTGTAGTTCAACATAAATCATTTTATTAGTGTATGCACTTAAAAATTTATTTTTCATAAAAATTTTATATTTAGGATATATTCTTTTCATTCTATACATAGCATTAGTTCACTGCTAGTATAATATATACATAAACAAACGTGAACACATTCACAGTCAAATGAGCAAAGGCTTACCATTAATAGAGTTGAAAGAAAATATAAGTTAGATGTTGTCCTTTCCCTCTATCATAGCATGTGATTTGGATCTAAGTATGTAACATGTACTTATATTCCAAAGTTCATCTATTTACCATAATACCAAAATTATATTGTGTACTGAAATTATATAATACAGTTTTGGCTGAAGTAGAAGAAATAGGAATGGTTATAGATTTTTCTCATTTTAACTTCACCTTTAATTCTTGTTTCCCAGAAATATATACAATACATTTTCTGGATATGCTTGTCAATTGGCCAGTCTAGGTTTGAGCCATAGTTACCTAAATAGAAAGCAAAAGGAAGAAAAGTTAGGAAAAATAAAATCAAAAAATGTGGCCAAAAAAATATAGCGGAAACAAAGAGTATGAAAACAATTGAAAATTGAATGGGATACCTAATAGGAATTTTAGTAAGAATTTTTGCAAAAATTAAAAGAGTTTTTTAGAAAACTTAGTTGAAATATGTACGAATACTTCAACAAATAATTTAATAAAGTGATATTGTAAACATATTTTTTAATGGATAACCACCATGATAAGCTTTTCGTCTTCCACCTATGGTATGGTTATAACTCAAACGATTTGGTTTGCTTTTCATTATGATTAGAAACTTATAAACGGAGGCTTTTGAGAGATAAGAAGTTAATAAGATGAGATATTGGATGATTTAGAAGATTGAATCTTAAAAGTTCTAGAAAAACTAATTTCTTTATATCCCATGTTTATCAATTGTAGTTGATTTCCTTAATTAATTGGTCAACATCCATAATGTGAAGGTAGATTCCAACATCAAGAATCCAAGATAAGTATTTCAACTAAAAACATAAAGTGACAAATATTATCTTGATCTTGAGGATTATCAATATTGTCATGATCTTTAGGATCATTTTATATATATACATTTCAAAACATAGTGGTTTTTTAAAATGTCCTATGTGTCAATTGAATCCAACGATTCAAATCAATTTTCTTTTGCCTTCATTGAACGTTGGAGATCATCTCCAGATCTTCTTATTGTTCAACATTCCACTTAACCACCTTTCTCTCACATGTGTTCTCCTTGTAGAGCTATATCTTTTCAAACACAACCACCCCCCCCTTCGGGGCTCTCTTTCTCCTTTATTGTTGTTTTCGATTTTTTGGTTTCTCTGTCTCTCTCACTTGCATAATGAAAACTAAAGACTTCTCTCTCTCTCTCTCTCTCTCAAGCATAGTTATCAGAATCAAACCAGAAATCAAACCGGTGAGATTACCGGTTCACGATTCATTAGTTCAACCAGCGATTCAACCGGTTTGAACGGGTATTATAAATTAAATGTATTTTTGTTTATTCATATTTATTTTACCTTAAATATAATTTATATTGCAAAATAAAATATAAGGGCTTAGGTAGAGTAGTGGTAAGTATTGCTCAATTTTACTAGTTGTTTTAAGTTTAACTCTTGGGAGCTACAAATACATCAAATTTTTTAAAGAGGATTAAAAAGCCGAAGCTGATCAATTGTTTTTTCAAAAAAACCAGTCGATTCATTCAATTCAACCAGATTTTAGTGCATTTCTAAAAAAATTAGTTGAACCGGATTGGTTCATGATTTTAAGCTCCCTTTGGTCCAAAAATGCAACTTCTCAAAATATGGTTTCAAGCTCCCTTTGCAGTCCCAACACAATTCTAAGCCCTCTAAATCAAGAATGATGTATTAAGGTCTCAAACAAGACTTTAATAAACAAAACATGCACAGCATGCAAGATTCTAGGTCCCCACCTTAAATTCCAAACTCTTGGATTCAATTCACCATTCTAAGACATGAAAGGTCTTCTACATACAATAATCAATAGAAATGTATGCAAACAAGTATGAACTTGAGATTCCTCACCTTAAACAATGAAAACACAGCATTCTTCTTCAATTTATTCTTTTTTCTCTTCTTTTCTCTTACTTTCTTTCTTACCAAACACAATGTACTAACAAGCACATTTTTCCTCTCTCCCCCCTTGACTTGATGTACACTATAGATACAACTTATATCTAATCACACACATGCCATACACACGCAATGCTAACGAAGCACGCACCTCACTATATGGTAAAACACACACCTTATGTACACACCTAGGTGGATTCCACACACAAGCATACTTAGCACGTCCTTGCTTCACTACTTACCATTAATCTATACCATTAGCTTAATTAAGCACACTTATGATAATTAAACATCATGAATATGAAACTACACATGGAGATTAATTAAGTTAATTAATAAAGGATTAAACTAATTAATCATGCTAAAAAATACTTTAACCCTCCCATCACATGCTTCCATTAAAACATGTTAATTAAACTCTTTGATTAGGATAATCATGTACTACAACATATGAAATTAAGCTAAACGTGGTGCTAAACAAGTTAGGGTCTCACAAATCTTTCCTCCTTTAAGAATTTCATCTCGAAATTCACTTACCAAACTGGAATAGATATCGATACTGATTCCTCATTATTTCCTCACACTCCTCTGTGGTTTCCTTAACCGAATGACTCCTCCACAATACTTTTACCAATGGTATAACCTTATTACGTAGAACCTGATCTCTTCAATCTAAAATCTAAACTGATTCTTTTACATAAGTCAATTCATTATCCAATTCTATCAATTGTTGAGTTAACACATGGGACAAATCTGGCATATACTTTCGTAACATGGACACATAGAAGACATTATGTAACTTAGACATTTCTGAAGCCAAGTCCAATCAATAAAGCGTAGTACCAATTCTCTCAATAATAACATATGGTCCAATATACCTTGGAGTTAGTTTACCTTTCTTCCCAAATCTCAATATACCTTTCCACGGAGAAACTTTAAAAAACACTTGGTCACCAACATCAAATTCTAACTCTCTTCTTCTATTATCTGCATAAATTTTTTGTCCACCCTGTGTCACTTTTAAATGTTCTTGAACAATTTTGACTTTCTCGGTTGTATCTTGAATTATTTCAGGACCCAATAATTGTCTTTCTCCCACATCACTCTAACACACTGAAGTCCTACATTGTCGTCCATACAAAGCTTCAATTCGAGCCATCCCAATGCTGGATTGATAGCTATTGATATATACAAACTCCATTAAGGCTAGATGGTCATCCCAACTTCCTTAGTCAAGCACACAAGCCCTCAACATATCCTTCAAAGTCTGAATAGTCCTTTCTGACTGTCCATCGGTTTGAGGATGAAATGTTGTACTGAACTTTAAAGTAGTCCCTATAGCTTGTTGTAAACTCAACCAAAATCTAGAAGTAAATCTTAAATCCCTATCTATAATAATAGATACTAGAGCCCTATGTAAACGAATAATGTCATCAACATATAGTTTAGCATACCTGTCAATAGAATAAGTAGTCTTAACAAGCAAAAAATGTGTTGACTTAGTTAATCGATCCATAGTCACTCATATAGAATCAAAACCACTTCGAGTCTATAGTAGTCCCACCACAAAATCCATAGTAATATGCTCCTACTTTTATTATGGAATAGGAAGAGGTTGCAACAAACTTGGCGGTTTCTGATGCTCTGCCTTTATCTGTTGACAAGTCAAACACTTTGCTATGAACTCTATAATTTCTTTCTTCATACTAGACCACCAATAAATTTCTCGAAGATCCCGATATATCTTAGTACTCCCCGAATGCATAACATATAAAGATTGATGCGCTTCTTCTAGGATTTTCTTTTTTAAAGCTTGATTAACTGGTACATAGAAACAGGTCCCAAACATCAAAGTACCATCTTCACCCATATAGTGCTAACTTAGTTTATCGATCCATAATCACCCATATAGTCTTTAATTAGTTTCATCCACCTTTGTTGCCTCGAATTCAAATCCCTTTGCCTAAACAAGTATTTCAAACGTGATGTTCTATGAAATCTCGTAAGGCTCACCATATAAATAATGCCTCCATAACTTCAAAGCAAACACCACTGCTGCCAATTTCAAGTTATGAATAGGATAATTCCTCTCATGAGTCTTAAACTGTCTAGAAGCAAAAACAACCACTTTGCCTCTTTGCATCAACGCACAACCAAGGCCCTGATGTGATGTGTCACTATATATTACAAAATCTTCCTTCCTTGAAGGAATTGTCAACACTAGAGCCGTAGTTAACTAAATCTTCAATTCCTGGAAACTACATTCATAATCATCAGTCCATTCAAATCGTACATTATTCCGTATTAATCTAGTTAATGGAACAGCAATAGATGAAAATCCCTAGATAAATCTTCTATAATACCTAGCTAACCCCAAGAAACTTCTAACTTCTGATATATTCTTGGGTTGTTCCCAGTTTATTACAGCTTCAATCTTCTTTAGGTCTACAAAAATTCCTTCATCAGATATCACATGTCCCAAAAATACTACTCTATCAAGCCAAAACTCACATTTGCTAAATTTGGCATACAATTGTCGGTCTCGCAATGTTTATAATACAAGTTTCAAATGCTCTTCATACGCCTTAATTTTGTTTGAATACACCAATATGTCATTTATAAATATAATCACAAAAGAATCGAGGAAAGGCTAAAATACCTAATTCATTAAGTCCATGAAAATAGCTGGAGCATTTGTCACTCCAAAAGGTATCACCAGAAACTCGTAATGTCCATACCAAGCACGGAAAGCAGTCTTTAAAACATCACTATCCTTCACCTTCAGCTGATAATAATCTGATCTCAAATCAATCTTTGAAAATACTTTAGCTCCTTGCAACTGATCAAACAAATCATCAATATGTGGCAAATGATACTTGTTCTTTACTGTAACTTGATTTAACTATCGGTAATTTATATAAAGTCTTATTGTCCCATCCTTCTTTTTCACAAACAAGACAGGAGCTCCCCACAGTGACACACCTGGTTGTACAAACCCCGATCTAGTAAATCTTGCAACTAAATCTTCAACTCTTTCAATTCTGTTGGAGCCATCATATAAGGTGCAATAGAGATTGGAGTAGTCCCAACAACAATGCAATAAAGAACTCCACTTTCCTGTTAGGCACAATTCCTAGAAGTTCATCTGGAAATACATTCACAAAGTCTCGTACCATTAAAATATCTTACAATTTCAATTATGATTTGGTACTATCAATCACATGAGCTGCATACCCTTCACACCCTTTCTGTAATAGCTTTCTAACTTCCAAAGTTAATATCAAATAAGTAGGGACCACATCTTGTTCTTTTTGAAATATGAACTCTGATTCATTTAGCATTCGAAAAACAACCTCTTTCTTGAAACAATCTATTGAAGCATGATAAGATGATAACCAATCCATACTTAATATCAAATCAAAATCATGAATTACCAAAGGAATCAACTCCACAGTCAACTCTTTTTCTCCAATTTTCAATATACACTCCTTATACACCAAATCTACCATTACCAAATCTCCCACCGGTGTTAATACAAGTCAATAATGTGTCATCAAAGTATGTGGCCTATTTAGATGTACACTAAATGTAATAGATACGAATGAATGAGTAGATCTAGGGTCTAACGATGCATAGGAATCTCTACTAGCCACATCATACCGTAGGAGTTGCCTGAGCATCCCTTTGAGTCATGGCATAAACTAGGGCTATGTCTGTGGTTCAAAAATAGTCCCTCACCCCCGTTGAGTACTTCCAAATGCTCTTCTTCCACTACTAGCAACATTACCCACAGAAGAAGCTGTTGTAGAGCTCTGAGTACAATTCTTGGCCATACGCCCCGACTGTCTACATTGATAACATTTATCACTTCACAGAACTGGACAATCTCTCGCCATATGTCCTGTTGTTCCACATCTATAACAAATAATTTCTCCACTTCTGTCACTAGAAAATCCAGAACCGGAAGGTCTTATTGCAGGTCTCCACGGTCCACGACCTCTTAGATTTTTCGATCTTGGACTTTTTGATCTTTGGATGGTTTGTGTTCCTCCCTGTCCACTAGTCATTGCAGATTCTAATGGTTTTTGCCCTAAAGTTCATGCCCTTGCATCAAACTTTTCCTTTTTGAGTTGCTCTCTTCTTCCAAATAATTCTTTCACGTCCTATTCTACTATTTTTGCTTTGTTTACCAGATCTGCATACCTTGTCATTTCAAAAGCTAAGACTCGAGATTGAATACTCAATTCCAATCCCTGTTGAAATCTCTTGCACTTTCAGTACGTACCAGATCAGGTGCAAATTAAGACAACACCGTGAACTGCTCCTCAAACTCAGATACTCTCATCATTCCCTGCTTCAAAGAAATGAACTCATGTTATTTCTGATATCTATAGATGAGAGGAAAGTATTATTCATTGAATACTTCCTCAAACTGCCTCCAAGTAATTGGTACCCTGACAGCCTGAGAATCCAACATTCATTTGGCAACTTCCCACCAATTTCTGGCTTCCCGTCTCAGCATAAATGCAGACAATTGCAATTTCTATTCATCAGTCACATCCATAACCTCAAAAATTACTTCTAACTTCTTTAGCCATTCCTCTGCTACCATTGGATCTATTGCCCCCAATAAACTCCAGTGGATTAAGCTTCATGAACTGTTCATGCAAAGTATTAACTCATGGCATAGGCCTCGTTGATTGATAGTCGATATACTGTGCCAATACATTAGCCACTCTGTCTGCTGCATCTGGCACATTCTGAACAACCTATTCTTGGCTTCCTTGCCCCCTAACTGGAACTGATGATGCTTCTTCCTCCGCTCCCCTAGGTGAATCTCTTTGTGCCATTCTTTCTGCATCAATTTAGGGTTAGCATACAATTTATATAACTCACATATTCCTATCAATTTAAACCAACTCAACTACACCCTACAGTCCACTACAACTCTAGACACTAATTCAAAAACATAGCCTCGGTCTTAAACCTTAACTCTGATACTAATCTGTCAAACCCACTCATAATAAGGCGTTATTAACACCTTCTTAGGATGAGTGTGATGGCACACGTTACCTACCTACGAATGAAACTTATAACAATCCTAAATATAAGAATCATATAAGGGATAAACATCATATATATATACACATATATGTATATATATGTGTATACATAATGTAAACAACTCCAAAAGACTCTCATCCAGTGTATAACATATAAAAGATCTATGACTCAAACAAGAAGAGCTGTTCATAGCTCATCAACTTGACATCAACAATAGTAGACTAGATATCAACTCTTTTTACCTGTAAAACAATCTGTGTGAGTGTGACCTATTGTCAATGTGCTCACTAAGATATCAAACTCGTAAACAATGAATGATAGATAAATACTGAATCTATCACCAATAGATAATCCACTATCATAAATAAGAAATGTCTCATGTATGCAATGCTTATTTGTGATGAAACGTCTGATGTCACCACATATGAGTGCACCATTTTGATAACATTGCCCAATTTAGGGCTGACATGTTATCTATCACCAATAGAAATGTTAGACCTTTCCCAATGCGATGTAAGAAGGTAAAATGCAAACGAAAGTCAAAACAGCTAAAGGGAGCATGCCAGTGTGCCCTTGGTGAACTTCGGGTGTGCTAATGCGCCCTAGTAGCGTGTTAGTGGTGCACTCCTCTGGAGGGGGGGGGGGGGGGGGGGGGGGGGGGGGGGGGGGGGGGCGTGCTAGGGCGCTCCTCACCTCACTCGGTCTGAAAATGCAACTTCTCAAAACATGGTTTTAAGCTCCTTTTTGCAATACTAACAAAAGTCTAGGCCCTTTAAAGCCTAGAATGATGTATTAAAGTCTCAAACAAGACTTCAACATCCAAAACATGCACACCATGCAAGATTTTAGGTCTCCACCTTGAATTCCCAACTCTTAGATTCAATTCCACCATTCTAAGACATGAAAGGTTTTCTACATGCAACAATCAATAGAAATGCATGCAAACAATTATGAACCTGAGATTCCTCACTTTAAACAATGAAAACACAACATTCTTCTTCAATCCCTTTTTCCTTCTCTTCTTTTCTCTTATTTTTCCTTTCTTTTCTCTCACTTTCTTTCTTGCCAAATATAAGGTACTAACAAGTGCTTCTATCCTCTCTCCTCCCTTGACTTGATGCACATTATAGGTACAACTTGTATCTAACCACACACATGTCATACACGCGTCACACACACAATGGTAATGAAGCACACACCTAGGGATGGCACAAAAACTTGGGTCCCCGACCTTTATGGGATGGGTTTGGGAAATTTTTAATTGGGTAGGGTCGGGTTTAGATTCGAGGCGGGGATGGTATATGATTAAATTTGACTTCGACTCTGACCTAATTATATATAAAAATGCTTAAATACCCTTATTGAAACCCATATTTTCAAAATTATCCTATCCTATAAATCTGCTAGGCTTACAGCTTACATGACGTTTTGACTTCTCATGGATACATACAAGTTATACAACATACCTCTCTCTTCTATGGTTATGCAACTTCTTTGCTTCTCAATCTTTGTTGTCACTGGAAGGGACAAAGTTAAGGTAAGTCCTCTCTCTCTGTCCCCCTCTCTCTTTTCTCTCTCTCTCTCTCCCCCCCCCCCTTACCCCTCTCGTTCCACCATTGTTGTCTTTCTCTCTCTCTACACTTGTCTTTTATTTTCCTTTGGTTTTCTTCATCCTGATTGAGGTTAACTTCACAATGTAAGTCCTCTCCCCCCCTTCCAACGCCTTTACTTCATTTCTATTAGGTTTCATTTTTTTTCTTTGGGTTCTCTAAAACCTTTCTTTTATCTATCTCACTAATTTTCTTACACATTCTTTGTTTAGGGTTTATGGGTTTTTCTCTTTATTCTCTTTTTGTGAGGTGTATATAATTCTATTATTATTATTATTTTTTTGGCTTAAGGGTGAAGAGGATTTACTGTTAATGTTGTTTATCGGTACTTTGATTTTTTAAGTTTCATTTAAGAGACTTTAATTCTTGTCTTTGGTTGATCTAATCTATCTTCTTATTTGATTTCTTTTGTCAATGTTGTTTTTTTTTTTTTTTTTTTTTTTTTCGATTTGGTATTTACCTATATGCATGGCAGCATTTGCATAATATATATACTAGAATGAGCTTGCTATTTGACTATTGGATGATAATGCAATTTTGGTCTTCAGATTCTTAATATGATCCTTAAACAAGTTTTTTTTTTTTTTCTGTATTAATATCTTTTTTTCGGTCTAAAGCCCACTGCTGTGTATATAAAGACACTAGAGTTTTTAGAAACGTTCTTTTTTTTTAATCATCTTTTATTACTAGTCTTTCTCCATATTATGGTGTATTAATTTTTTTTATTTGTAACAAGTTGAAAAATGGCTGAATTTGGACAAGGAGATAACCAAGGTGAAGCTAATGCGGCCTCCACTATCGCAACTCAAACCCTTATTTCAACTCCAGGTTTAAATCCTAGCAATGCTTCACCTTTTAGGAAAAGGAGGATGACTTCTATCATTTGGAAGGATTTTAAGAAGGTTAAAATAGATGGGTTGGATTAGGCAATTTGTAACATTTGTAATGGAAAGCTCAAAGCAAGTAGCCCAAATGGTACAATGCATTTGCATGAGTATTTAGGTAGGCATAAAAAGGATAAGTCAATAGATATAAGGCAATCAATGTTGAGAGCGAATGAAAGAAAGAATGATGGAAAAGTAGAGTACAGAAACCATGTGTTTGTTCAAAAAGTCTCCCGAAAAGAACTTGCTTCCATGATTGTTTTACATGAGTATCCTCTCTCTATGGTGGACCATTTTGGATTCAGAAACTTTGTTAGTGGCCTTCAACCTATGTTTAAGATGGTTTCAAGAAACACAATCAAGAAAGACATCTTGAATACTTATGATTGTGAGGAGAAAACATACAAGTTATTGGAGAAAATTGGGGGTAGGATAGCCATCACCACCGATATGTGGACTGCTAGACCAACCTAGAAAGGCTTCATGGCAATTACTCACATTTCATCAATGAAGGATGGTCTTTGCAAAGTAGAATATTGAGTTAATAATAACTTATATATATTTTTGTTTAATGAAATAAAGTGTTGTCTGTTAGTTATATTTTTCATATTTAGATTTTTATCTATATTAATTATGTTTTTGTTATTTGCTAATTGATTATAGGTTTGTCCATGTTCTCGTTCCTCACAAGAAAGAAGTTCTTTCCAATGTACTTATTGATGCCATCTTAGATTGGAACATTGATAGGAAGCTATTCACAATTACTGTGGATAATGCTACTACTAATGATGCTATTATGAATGTCATTTTGGAAAATTTTTCTCCAAGCTCACTTCTATTAGCGGGAAAAGTCATTCACATGTGTTGTTGTGCACATAGTTTTAAATATAATTGTGAAGGAAGGCTTACAAATGATTGAAGAGGGGATTGAAAGAATACGTGTTAGTGCTTATTATTGGACCGCAACACAAGGAAAAATAGTGAAATTTGAGGAAGCTACCCGCCAATTGCGTGTTCCATATACTAAGAGTTTGGAACTTGATGTCAAAACTTGTTGGAACTGAACTTATTTCATGCTTCAAACTGCTTTGATGTATAAAGAAGTGTTCTCACGTTTGAAGTAACGTGAAAGACACTACACTAGTTTGCCAATTGAGGATGATTGGACCTTAGCAGATGAGATTTATGAGAGACTGAAGTTATTTAACGGTGTCACGGAGTTGTTCTCAGGGACAAGTTATCCCACTACCAATTGTTATTTCCCAAAAGTTTGTGAGATTAAAGTGGCATTGACTTAATGGCTTAAAAGTTTAATTGAAATTATTGGAATGATGGCACAAAAAAATGTTAGAAAAATATGAGAAATAGTAGAGTGTATGCCATGTTATCGTGGGAATTGCAAGCGTGTTAGATCCAAGATACAAAATGGAACTTGTGGAATACTACTTCCCGATTATTTATGGAAAGGGTTCGGTTGAAGCTTGGTCTAAAATTGAAAATATTCAGCAAAGTTGTTATGATTTGCTTCATGAGTACCAATCTAGGTCAAATGTGAATGAAACTAGTAGGGTGGGAGCATCTTCTTCGTCTTGTCATTCGAGGGTGACTAATTGTGACGAACATGATCCTTTCTCCAATTATGATTTGTTTGTCAATAGGAGCACCAGTGATGCGCCCATTAAATCTGAACTGGACTTTTACTTGGAAGAAAATGTCTTGCTTAGAACCCCAAACTTTGATGTGTTGAGTTAGTGGAAGACGAATGGGTTTAAGTTTCCTACATTACAGAAGATAGCTCGAGGTATATTAGTTATTCCTGTGTTTACTGTTACATCAGAGTCCAGTTTCAGTACGAGTGGTAGGTTGATTAGTCAACATTGTAGTAGACTTCATTCGACCACCTTAGAGGCCTTGATGTGTGCACAAAGTTGGCTATGGAGTGTGATCAAAGGTAACTAAACTATATTATAATTATTTCACTGATTTATTATGTTGAACTTATTTAATGAAATTTTCTTTTGTTTGTTCATAGGTATTTCAAGTTGTCTCCTAAATTTTGTGATGAAGAAGAGGATTCAAATAAGCATTTAAAGGTTTGCTAGGTTTTGATTGAAAATGGTATACGTTCCAATCTTTTATTCTTTTTTTTTTTTTTTGTTATTCACTACCTTATTATGTTGAAATGTTAGCAATATTGTTTGTAATTTCTGTTCTGTTTTATGTTGTAGGTCTTGCAGTCCAATTGCCTACATGATTAGAGTTCTTGCTACTTTCTATATTTGTTTGAAGACATTGATGTGGGAAAGGCAGAGGATGAGAAGATAATTGTGTGGCTATTCTTTTTTTTTTTTGGTGTTATTTTTGGGATATTAAACTCCAATTTTGGAATGGGTGGAATGAGGATGGTGTTAAGTGTTAACCCCAAGGTTTACATAAAGTTAATTATATATATATATATATGTATTATATTTTGACGATTAAATTTAAATGATTTCTATTTTATATAATCTTTTATTTATATTTTGCTAAACATATCTTTGCTAGATTGTGTTTCAAAGATTTTATAGGAAATATATTATTCAAGCAAAGATCATGCAACATGATACAGAAAGGTATCAAAGCATTCAAGTCAAGGAACAAAAGAAGGAAAGATTCTGATAGAGGAATAATTAGAAGATCTAATTATTCTTCTAAGAGCTTTAAAATCAATGACACTATATGCACTACACAACTACTACGGATTGAAAAACTACTCTTATAAAAGGTGTGTAAATGGAAGCAATGAAGGAATCATTCCACTATGAGTGCTGCATATTTTTAGTGAATCTTCTAATTATTAAAGGCAGTCTCAGTCAAAGGCTACAATGAAAAGAAAGATTTCAAGACCAAGAATATTTAGCTTCAATTATATATCCATGAAGATATTTTCGGTCAAAGGACTCAAAGGAGGAAATATATTATATCAAAGAAGATTTGACTTCAAAGATTTATGGAAACAAAATAATAAATTGAAGATATTATATTGAAGACATCAAAGAGATTTTCGGTCCATATCTATAAAGAAGGAAAGCTAGTAGCTGTCCATCTTTGATTCAAATTCAAATATCAGTCAAGGCCAAGATGGAATCTTCAAGCATCATGACCGGTTCAAGTTAGTTTTGGAAAGTGGCTTCAAATGGCATATCCTCTCTCTCCAACTGCTAGAAGCCTTCAAAGATCCTGGATGCAATTTTAGAAACAAGATCAAATAATGAGTGATTCTCTCCAATGACTAGAAGACCCAAGTCGTCATATATATATATACACTCACGATTGGAATAGAAGACACACGAAAATCAAGCTCTTAAAAGTGAAAACATATTTTCTTGAAGGCATTGTGTTCTTGAGTCATTGAGTTCTAAAGTTATATTTTTTGTATTCTCTATTCTTCATTCGTATACCCATTCTGTGAGAGAATCCATTTAAAACAAGAGTAGTTGTACTATTGTTTTTTCTTCGTTATAAGAGAGGGGACTAGCTAGGTAAAATAGCTAGGGGTTGGGGTGTGACTAGTACCTGAGATTAAAACTAGTTGGAGTGTGAAAACCACTTGTTAGGCTTGAGCTAGCACATGCGTTAGAAAGCTAGTTTGAAGTGTGTGATTACTTGTAAGGTATACTAGCACCAGCAAAGCTAGTGGCTGTATTCTGGATTTGGATATAGTGGAGACAAAATCTCAAGGAAGGAGCCTTGAGAAGCGGACGTAGGCCAAGGGACATAGGCCAAGGGAGTTAGTGCCAAACCATGATAAAATCCTGTGTCTTTTCTCTATTATTTGCTTTATCTTTTATGCTTGGTTGCTCTATATTATTGCTTGATATCTCTAACATTACTTGGCAAAATCATTGCATAAAAGTAATTGATGCAAATCTGTTTATTGTCAGGATTTTTAGCTTACTCATTCTCACTTTGAGAATTCTTTTTAAAGATCTGCAGTAAAATAATCTCTCTAGATTATTGAGTAGTCTCATACTTGACATTGAGCATTCTCATTTAGCTGTTTAACCATATTTGCTTTCTGGACAATTGAGCATTCTCATATTTGCTTTTGAGCATTCTCTTATTTGCTTAATTAAGATTTCTACTCACTATTCAATTGAGTTTTCTCATTTTGGTTTAGAGTTTGCTCATAATTGTTATATTGCATTACTGCAATAAGTTAATTTTGAATTTTTAAAAATTCAATTCACCTCCCATCTTGGGTTGCTTTCTAGAATATAATTGGTATTAGAGCCTAGACTTTTGTATTTAACTTAACTGCCTAAGAGAAAGATCATGGCAACCCCTGTTGGCACTTCCCTTGCTGAAGGCCAATCAACCAATAGGCCATCTTTGTTTTATGGCACCAATTACAATTATTGAAAAGCTAGGATGAAAATCTACATCCAAGCTGTTGACTATGTGTCACACCCCAGTTTTCGGCCCTGAGTCTGGGTCTCGACTCGAAACGAAAACCCGATACCCTGTCTGTTAGAACTCACCCTCCTTAGAGGACGAGTGCGATGGGGTTTGAACTTGAAATTGAATTGATTAAGGGTTTTCGAAAAAAGGTTTGGAGTTGCCACCTAACTTCAATAAAAGTGTGTTAAGTCACCTAAAACTAAGTAAAGCTCAAAGAATAAACTTAGGATTTTTGAAAAGGTTTTGAAAAATTTCCTTAAGAGAGGATTTTTGGGAAAATTTGTTGGTTGGTAACCTTTGGAGAATGTTTAAGCCCTTTTAGAAAAATGACTCCATTTTGGTCTTTGGAAACAGTGATTCTAGTTTCGAGGGTTAGTTATGTGTAGGAAAAATGACCCAAGACTATCACCCTACCCTGCCATTGCTGTACTTACATGTCTAGTCACCTTAGGTTTCACTCACTTGAATCGTTGGTTCCTAAATGTCCACTTGAAAAGATTTTAAAAAGGGGTTTGTCATCATTGTTTGAATGCATGAATGCACGATGCAATTTGAAAAAGAGTTTGGAAGAAAGTTGAGATTGGATTTTGAAAAACCCTTGTGAACTTGTTTCGAAAAGGTTTTTGAAAATTATTTTTTATGTACCTTATGAAAGGTATGTTGATGTTTCATTACTTTTGAGAGATTAGTTATGTAAGAACTGAGCTCCTTCAAGACCATGAGTTTTAAAAAGTATTTTTAGAAAGAGGGGTTAGAAACTTCCCTTATTTGAATATCTCACTTGATCTTAGATAACCCTAACCATAGAAGGCCCAGGGTGATGCAAGAATGTGATGTTTGAAAATAGTTGTTAGGAAAAAGGTTTTGTAAAAAACATTTAGGGTTTGGAAACCCTAATGTGAACGTTATAGGTTTCATTTAATGTATCATTTTCCTTAGGAAACCCTAACCAAGAAAAGAGTTAGGATCGCCTTAGAATTGTGCGTTTTTGAAATCGTTTTAGAAATAGTTTTTGAAAATAGTAAGTGTCTAGCCATTTTTGGATTTAGACAAGTTTGAAAGAGCTTTTGAAAACCTCTTTGAGTGGAGTTGGGGTTTGAAGTTTGAAAAAAGATCCCAGAGTTACAATCTTGAAACCTCCTAACCAAGGTTGGGCAAACTAGGGTTAAGGTAACCTAAGGTTTAGGAAAGTTATTTTGAAGTAGAAAAGATTTGATTTGATGACATATGGAGAGGTATGATTTTTAATTGAGAAAGGAAAGTTTCACTTTTGAAAAGTTCTTTATTAAAAAAAGGAAAGTTTCAATTTAAGAAATTTTTGAAAAATAAAGATTTTGTTTTAACAAAGTTTTGAAAAAGGAAAGTTTCAATTTTGTTTCTAAAAATAGAGAATTAGATTTTATTTCCAAAAATAAAAGATTGGATTTTGTTTTTAAAAATAGGAGATTTGATTTGGTTTCCAAAATGAAAAGATTTGATGTGGTTTCCAACAATAGAAGATTTGGATTGAAATAAAAAAAGTAAAGATTTGATTTGAAAAGGCAAATATTTGATTTGAAAATCTTATGATTTTATGTCTGACTTTTGGGAAACAACTCAAGTGAGTTTTGCAATTTTTGAAAACATGATGCAACAATAATGTTGAAAGCTATTTTAAATGCAAGGATGCAAGAATGAAGGTTAGGGGGCAAAACTAGGCTTCCTAAAATATGGATTTCTAGGACTTCAAGAAAACAACTCTTGGGCCAATTTTTGAAAAATCATTTGAACACAGAATTTTGAGAGGTTTAAAAACTAAAGTTTGAAAGAGATGTTTTAGGGCTTAGAACCCTAATGTGGCCTTTGAAGGCCTCTTTGAATATCCCACTTTTCTAAAGCGATCCTAACCATAAAAATACTAGGATTACTTTGGGGTTGCGATTTTGAAGAACAAGCTAGGGTTTGAAACCCTAATATGAACCTTGGTGGTCCCTTTAAATATGTCACTTTCTTAGAGAAACCTTAACCATGAGGAGGTTAGAATCACCATAGGGTTGTGAGTTTGAAAACAAGAACAATGCATGAATATGACAAATATAATGCATAAGGGTCATGAACAAACAAGGTTGAAGGTTTTACCACATTGCAAGGGGCCTTAAGACCACACCGTGATTAGTTAGGCTAAAGGAAGACCCCCGACACGGTGATCTCCCCTACGCTTCCCTTAGGCATGGACCTAAGGTCCGCTTGTTTCAAACATGCAAGAATAAGGGGTAGAAGATAGAGAATAGTCCAAGTGGACTAGGAGGGAGAAGAGAAAGAGTGGGAGAGCATGAACTTAAAGTGAAACCCTACCTTGTCTTTAATCTTCTTCAACCTTCAATTAAGGCTTTATCTTAGACTTAGAGGCCTTCAAGAGCTTTGGAGGGGCTGGAAGTGACCTTCAATGGAGCTTGGAGGCTAGGGTTAGAGGATTATAGGCTAGGGTTTGATGGAGGCTCTTTTGAAGGCTTGGAAGCTAGGATTTTGGGGGATTTTCGAGGGTTACAGAGAGTTTGGAAGAGTTTTGTTACGTTTTTTCAGACCTTGAATACGTTGGGGGTGGCCTATATTTATAGGAACAAGTTGAGGAAGTGGTGTCGCTTTTAGCCATTTTTTGGCTAGGTGCCATTGCTAGTGCTGCCATCACAATATGGAAGTGATCTCGCGAATTTGATTCAACCTGGGGTTGCAAGGTAAAGATCTGGGTGCCACTTCTAGTGGCTCTTAGCCATTTTTTAGTTTGGCTCCACTGTGAGTGGCTCTAGTTTGATCTGGAAAGTCGTCGGGCTGTGGGGCCCCACTTAAAAAGGGACAAGGGCATCCAAAAGTGCCTTGGGGGTTGTTGGTTCGATACCTAGAGCCGGAATGGTTGAAAAAGATAACCGGTCCAACATAAGCCCGAAATAGACCAAGAAATACCAGAATGGGCCGGGAATGGACCAGGATGGCATTTGGAGGTTAGGGATACTCGTGAGAGTGCCCCGTGGGTTTACCGGTTTGATACCTAGAGCTAGAATAGTTGAAAAAGGATAACTAGTCCGCTAAGGGCAAAAAGGTCATTTGTATAAAAAAACACCAGAATTGGTCTGGCGATGATTGGGAGAGGGTTCAAAGGCTGGAAACACTACTAAGAGTGTTTCGGAGGATTACCAGTTTGATACCTAGAGTCGGTGTGGTTGGAAAGGATGACTAGCTTGTTGTGCCTTGATTTTCACACTCGAGCGTGAAAAATACACACGGTACTTTCTCGTTAGAACTCATCCTCTTAGAAGAACGAGTGCAACTATGTTCGAATTCGATTTGAATAAGGGCTTTTGGACAAAAAAGTTTGAAGTCATCACCTAACTTTGTTAAGGTGAGTTAGGTTACCTAAAACTAAGCACAATCCAAAGATCAAACTTAGAATTTTTTGAAAAATTCAAAAAAAACTTCCTCTTAAGATGGTTTTTAAGAAAACAGGTTGTTTGGCAACCTTTGAAAAGATTTAAGCCATTTTTTGAAAATAACTCCGTTTTGGTCTTTCAAAAACAGTAACTTCAGGTTTGGAGGTTAATTACGTATAGGGAAGATACACTAGGATATCACCCCATCTCGCCCTTATAATTCATACATGTCTTTTCACCCTAAGTTCACTTATTTAGAATCTCCAGTTGTAAAATGATCCATTACTATCCACTTTGAGAATTTTAGAAAAGAAGTTTGAACCATCATTTTAAGGATGATGTGATGCATGATATGCAAGTGCATGAACATAATTTAACTTTGGAGAGAGATTTTGAAAAAGGAAATTAGAATTTTGAAAAAGGTTGTGACCATACCCCTGAGGGTTGCCTATGTATCCCTTTGTTGGGAATCAAGTCAGTCGTAGTTCAAACTCGGGGTCCAATTGAAAATAGACATTTTGGGGTCTTTGAAAAATTTGATTTGAAAAGGGTTTGATTTGAACTTTTGAAATTGAACTTTGATTTAAATTGACTTTGATTTGAAATTGAACTTAGGTTGACTGGGCAATAAAATTTGAATTTGAAATTGAACTTAGACTTGTTTTGGAAAGTTTTAATCGATCTTTGAAATCATCTAGACTTGAAATGGGGTTGGAAAACCATCTTGATTTAGATTGAAGATTTAGAAAAGGGATGAAGTTTCCTAACTCAGGGTAAGGTTCAACTAGGGCTTCGATATCCTAGGACTTAGATAATCTAGGGTTTAAACATGCAATTGAAATAGAAAGGTCTGATTAAGACTTGAAAATTTTGATTTTAGAAAGCTTGATTTTAGAAAAGTTTCAAATTAGAAAAATTCTATTTGAGGAAAGTTTTCATTTTAGAAAATACTTGATTTTGGAAAGATTTGATTTAGGAAAGGTTTGAATTAAGAAAGGTTTGAATTTGAAATTTGAAAAGTTGGAATTTGGAAAGATTTGATTTAAGAAGAATTTAATTTGGAAGAATGAGTTTGAAAATGTTTGACAAAGCTTTGAAGTAACTTAGGATTTAAGCAATCCTAGGACCTAGTGTTTATGCAATGCATTTGAATTTGAAAAGATTGGATTTCAATTGAAAAAGAAAAGTTTTGTTTTTGGAAAGTTTGCAAAGGGTCGGTTTTGAAATTAGGAAAGATTGACATTAGAAAAAATTAGAATTATGAAAGATTTGATTTCTATTTTCTAAAACAAAATATTAGATTATATTTACAGAAATAGGATATTTGATTTTGTTTGCTATTTGGACAAGATTTGATTTGAGTTGAAATTGGAAAGTTTTAGTTTTGGAAAACTATAATTTTATGTGACTTTTGAATTAGGAAATCTATGATTTCATATAAAAAATGGTTTTGAAAATCTATGATTTGATGCAAATAGAAAGCTACAATTTTATGTGAGAAACCGAGGGTTTCCTAAATATGGACTCTAGGGTTTTGACTTTGACCTCAACACTCAAAGTTGTTGTAAATCTTTGAGAAAATTTTTAGGAAGTGGATTGTAAAACTATTTCAGAAAGGTTTGAATGTAGACTTTAGAAAGTCCCTTAAATATCTCATTTCCCTAAAATGATTATAATAATGAGACGACTAGAATAGTTCTAAGGTTGTGATTTTGAAAACAACTAGAATTTGAAACCCCAATATGGAGCTTGATAGTCTTATTGAATATAACACTTTCCTAAAACAACTTTAACCGTGATATAGTTAGAATCATCTTAGGGTTGTGGTTTTGAAAATAAGTAGTGTTTGAAACCCTAATATAGACCTTGATGGTCTCATTGAATATAACACTTTCCTAAACTAACCATAACCATGGAATGGCTAGAACATCTTAGGGATGTCGCTTTGAATACAACTTTGAAAACAGTTTTTCTAGATGCAAGTTTTTATGAAAGCTTTGGAACCCAATATTGAATGCAATGCATGAACACAACAACCACAATGCAATATGGGTATGAACATACCAGGGTAGGTTTCACCACATATCAAGTGGAATAGGATAGAGGAGAGAGATAGGGGGATTACATAAAAGTAAATAGAACTCTACCTTGTCTTCTTATTAGGTTGAATACTTGAATGGAGGACTTGCTTGAACTTTGAGAACTTTGAATATGCAGCACTTGATCTTTAATGGTGATAGGAGGCAAGTGTATAAGTGTTTAGAGTGTATGGATGCTAGGGTTTGGAGAGATACTTGAAGGAATTAGGGTTTTGAGAAAACTCGGAGGCTGTTTTTAGAGAGGCAGAGTTTTTGGAGCTATTTTTCAAAGTGGCCTATATTTATAGGCAGCTAAAATTAGCCTTGGCGCCTATTGCAGTGGCGACATTCTTAATTTTGGCTTGGTGCCACTACTAGTGGCGCCACTCCCTTAGGAAAGTTGTTAGGTCAGCAAGAAACAGATCTTTGATCCTTGGGAGGCATGGTAGAAGATTTGTGCGCTTATCCTAGTGACTACCATGCAATTTTTGGCATGGCTTCACTAGAAATGACTTCAAAAAGTTTGGGAATGATGTGGAAGGCTTCGAGTAGTGAGACTTGGCCAGGAATGGATGGGAGCCCCTAAAAGAGTGCCTCAGAGGAAACCAGCTTGATAACTAGAGCCGGAGTAGTTGAAAAGGGTGACCGGCCCACAAGGGGCAAAACGGTCATTTGATCTGAGAAAAAGCGGGATCGATCTAGGTTTGATTGTGAGAAGACTCAAAGGTTGGAAGCAATATTAAGAGTGCTCCAAAGGATTGCCAGTTTGATACCCAGAGCTGGTGTGATTGAAAAAGGTGACCAACCCATTGGGTGCAAGACGGTCATTTCACATTGGGTTTATTAGAATTGACTTAGAATGGTCTGGAAAGGTACTGGAAGGTTGGGAATATTGTTAGAAGAATCCTCGGAAGGTAACCGGTTTGATACCTAGAGCCGGTGTGGTTCTTGGAGGTGATTGGATGCCTAGGGACAAAATGATTTTTGGACCAGATGCTCTTGAAATTGATCCAAAAATGACTGGAAGACACTAGAACGTGCTAGATTGTCTTTAGGACAATCCTAGAAGGGTGGACTTGTAAGCAACCCATTTATGCCCGCTCGACAATTTCCGACCCGACTGGACTCACACTCAAACCAACACGGACACATTGAAGCCCAAATTGGCTTTCTAGACTTAAGCTAGTCAATTAAACGCTTCACGAGCCTGCCAGGCCTTGTAGAAGTAGAATGACCAAAATGCCCTTAGGGCATTGCTCTGTCCAATTCCAGTTGGTATGTCTTCTTAAAGATGGTAAGTCCATGTTTCAATCTCAAGTCCAGTTTTAATTCTAGTCCAGACTAGTTAAACTCAATCCGGCACATTTACCGAGAAGCACAAAATCCCTCAGACTAATAAGTCCTTTCACAGTTGTCGACTGGGACGAGACCTAAGTCACTGAGATGGTAGAGCGGTTCACTTCTAGCGCCTGCTATCCCACCAACGTAGAATATCTGCTATCCGGCACGTCTTTCAAGAAAGTTAATCCCTCAGATGATAAGACCATCTAGCAGCTTCCTGAGATTAGACAATCTCTGGAATGAAAACACACCATTAGAGTGACGAAAAAACTCATAAACATCACAACCGTTAGAGTGACGGAAACACTCGCAAAATAAGTCGACATCGAGAATGTCAACAAACCCCTAATGTCACGGGACCTAGCACGCCTCTTGGCCGTGACACATTTACCAAAGGACGGGATACCTTTGGAAACCAACTCATTACACACCATCATAGTGGTAGAAACACTCAAAACCCAGGTCAACACTAGTGCTTGCTAGCCCATTTTGGTGAAAAATGACCAAATTGTCCTTTGGGCTCCACTGGCACGCTTCTTGAGAAAGTACCTAAGACCTCAAAGTGATAAGTCCACCCTTCTAAGATTGTCCCAAGGATAATCTAGCATGTTCTAATGCCTTCTAGTCACTTTCGGATCGATTCCGAGAGCATTCAATCAAAATGACCATTTTGCCCCTAGGTATCCAATCGCCTCCGGGAACTACATCGGCTCTGGGTATCAAACCGTTTACCTTTAAAGGATGCTTCTAACAGTATTCTTGACCTTTCAGTACCTTTTTCAGACCTTTTTGAGCCCATTCTAGCAAATTCGGTCGATGACCGTTTTGCCTCTAGTAGACCGGTCGCCTTTTTCAACCATATCGGCTCTGGGTATCAAACTGACAATCCCTTGGAACACTCTCAATAGTGTTTCCAACCTTCAAGTCTTCTCACAGATCACTCTGGGTTGATCCTGGTGTTCCCCTGATTAAATGACTGTTTTGCCCCTAGTGGGCCGGTCACCCTTTTCAACTATTCCGACTCTTGTTATCAAGCCGTTTACCTCGAGGACACTCTTTCAGGGGTTCCCATCCATTCCTGGCCGAGTTTGGGTACTTGAAACCTTTCAGATCTTTTCTAGACTTTTTAAAGTCACTTTTAGTGAAGTCAAGCTAAATATTGCATGGTAGTCACTAGGACAGGCACCCAAATCTTTTGTCTTGTATCGCAAGGGTTAAAGATCAGTTTCTTGCCACCCTAAGACGTTTCCTTAAGAGGCTACTATCACGCCCCGATTTTTCACACTCGAGAAAATACACAAGTGAGAAAAACACAGTACTCGCTTGTTATAACTCATCCTCCTAGAAGGACGAGTGCGACTAGGTTTGAATTTGGAAATTGATTTGAATAAGGGCTTTTGGAAAAGATTTGGAGTCGTCACCAAACTTGATTAAGATAAGTTAGGTCACCTAAAACTAAGTGTAATCCGAAGATTAAACTTAGGGTTTTTAAAAAAGTTTTGAAAAATTTCCTCAAGAGAGGGTTTTTGGATAAAACAAGTTGTTTGGCAACCTTTGGAAAGATTTAACCCTTTTTGAAAAATAACTCCATTTTGGTCTTTGAAAACAATGATTCTAGGTTTGGAAGTTGGTTATGTATAGGAAAGATGTCTTAAGATGATCACCCTATCTGGCCCTTGCGGTACCTACATGTCTGTTCACCCAAGGTTCACTCATTTAGAATATTTGATTAATCAATGTCCAATACTATCCACTTTAAAAAAAACTTTAGAAAGAAGTTTGACATGATACAAGACATGCAAGTACAAGAAAAAGATTTAATTTTGAAAATAGATTTGAAAAGAGAATTTGATTTTGAAAATGGATTTGAAGCTTGAAATAGGTTAAGGAATTGGAACTTTGAAATAGATGATGGAATTGAAAATTTGAAAAAGGTTGTGACTGCACCCATGAGAGTTGCCTACGTATCCCTTTGTTGGGAATCAGGTCAGTCGTAGTTTGAACTTGGGGTCTGAGTGAAAATAAACATTTTGAGGTCTTTGAAAAGCTTGACTTGAAAAATGTTTGAAAAGGGTTTGATTTGAACTTTGAATAGAAGATTTGAAATTGAACTTTGATTTGAAATAGAACTTGGAATTGACTTTGATTTGAAAAGCTTGAGGATTTGAAATTGATTTTGATTTCAAAAGATTAAACTTGGAAGAAGAACTTGGACTTGATTTGGAAAGATTGAGACTTGAAAATATCCTGACTTAGATTGAAGTTTTAAAACCATCTTGATTTAGAAAAGAGTTTTAAAAAAGAGTTGGAGCTTCCTAAATTTTGGGTTAAGGTTGAACTAGGGTTTGGATATCATAGGACTTAGGTAACCTAGGGTTGAAGCATGCAATTGAAATAGGAAGGTTTGATTCTAGAAAGTTGAATTTTAGAAAAGTTTCGATTTAGAAAAGTTGGATTTAAGAAAGATTAGGAAAAGATTTGATTTGATTTAGAAATACTTAACTTAGAATGGTTGGAAAAGATTGGACATGAATATTTGATTTCAAAGAATTTATAAAGTTAGAATTTAAGAAAGATTGAATTTTGAAAATCTTTGAGTTAGGAAAGTTTTAAAATAGAAAAGTTTCATTTTAGGAAAAATTTGATTTTGGAAAGAGTTGAGTTTTGAAAGATCCATTCAAGGAAGGTCTTGATTTAAAAAAGGTTTGAACTTAGAAAGATTTAAAATTTAGAATGAGATTTGAAAGTTTGAAATTAGGAAAGTTTTGGAATTTAAAAAGATTTGATAAGTTGAATTTAGAAAGTTGAGATTTGGATAGGTTTGAAATTAGGAAAGATTTGGCTCTTATTTTCTAAAGTAGAAGATTAGATTTTATTTTCAAAAATAGATGATTTGATTTTATTTTCAAAATTGGAGGATTTGATTTGGTTTCCTAAATTGAAGGATTGGATTTGACATGAAATTGGAAAGGATGAATTTTGAAAATCTTAGATTTGGAGATCTATGATTTGGTGTAAAAAAGAGGCTTTGGAAACCTATGATTTGATGTAGAAAATAGTTTTGAAAACCTATGATTTGAGGCAAAATAGGAAGTCATGATTTTAAGAATGAACTAGGATTTCCTAATCATGAATTCTAGGGCTTGACTTAGACTTCAAGACAAAGGGTTTTTGGCAGGTAGATCTTTGAAAAGAGTTTTGAAAAAGTAGATTTGCAAAATAATTTGGAAAGGGGCTTGAATATGGACTTTTAAAAATCTTTTGAATATCTCACTTTCCTAAAATGATTCTAACCATATAAATATTAGAACCATTCTAGGGTTGTGATTTAAAAAAACAAAGATTTGAAATATGGACCATAATGATCACATTAAACATCACACTTTCTTAAAACAATCCTAATCATAGAATGACTATAATTCTCTTAATATTATGGTTTTAATAAAAACAATTTAGGTTTTTCATCCAAAATTTAGATATTGGTAGTCACATTGAATGTAACACTTTCCTAAAACAATCCTAACCATGGAATGGCTAAAATCATCCTAGGAGTGTGATTTTGAAAACAAGTTTGAAAAAAGAGATTTTGAATGCAAGTTTGAAAACAACTTTGGTGCAAGTTTGAAAATAATTTTGAAAGCAATTTTGAATGAATGTATAAATATGACATACACAATGCAATAGGGTCGTGAACATATAAGGCTAGGCTTCACCACATAATCAAGGGGGCCAAACACACGCCATCAAAGGTTAAATTTGAAAAAAGCCCCAAGCACGGTGACCTTCAATAATTCTTCCTAGGTGTGAATCGGAGAGTCCATTGTTTCAAGCATGCAAGAAGAGGAGGTAGAAGATGGGAATTAAAATAGAAGAAAATTCAAGTGGGTTAGGAGAGACAAGAGAGAGCGGGTGTCGCGCCTAGATTTTTCACGCTCAAGAAAACACACACAAGCGGAAAGAACACGGTACCTTTTCGTTAGAACTCATCCTCCTAGAAGGATGAGTGTGACTTGGTTTGAATTGAAAATTGATTTGATTAAAGGCTTTTGGAAAAGATTTAGAGTCGCCATCTAACTTAATTAAGGTGAGTTTGGTCACCTAAAACTAAATGCAATCCAAAAATTAAACTTAGGATTTTTTGAAAAGGTTTTGAAACTTCCTCAAGAGAGGGTTTTTGGAGAAAACAAGTTGCTTGGCAACCTTTGGAAAGATTTAAGCCCTTTTTGAAAAATAACTTCGTTTTTGGTCTTTGAAAGAAGTGATTCTAGGTTTGGAGGTTAGTTACGTATAGGGAAGATATCCTAAGATCTTCATCCTATCTCGCCCTTGCGGTACCTACATGTCTATTCACCCTAGGTTCTCTCATTTAGAATCTTCAATTATTCAATGTCCAATACTATCTACTTTGAAGAGAACTTTAGAAAGAAGTTTGATATGATGCATGACATGCAAGTACAAGAAGAAGATTTGATTTTTAAAAATAAATTTGAAAAGAGGATTTGAAGCTTGAAAAAGATTATGGAAATTGAAAACTTGAAAAATGTTGTGGAATTGAAAATTTGAAAAAGGTTGTGAAAATTAGATGTTTGAAAAAAAGTTGTGACTGTACCTCTCAGGGTTGCCTATGTATTCCTTTGTTAGAAATCAGGTCTGTCGTAGTTCGGATAAGAGTTTGATTGAAAATAGACACTTTGAGGTTTTTGAAAAGTTTAACTTGAAAATGTTTGATTTGAAAAGTGTTTGACTTGAACTTTGAATATAATATTTGAAATTGAACTTATAATTGACTTTAATTTGAAATGCTTGAGGATTTGAAATTGATTTTGATTTGAAAAGATTGAACTTGGAAGAAAAAATTAGACTTGATTTGGAAAGATTGAATTTAAGAATTGAAAACATCTTGACTTAAATTGAAGTTTGAAAACCATCTTGGTTTAAAAAAGAGTTCTAAAAAGGAGTTGAAGCTTCCTAATTTTAGGGTTAGGGTTGAACTAGGGTTTAGGTATCTTAGGACTCAGGTAACCTAAGGTCGAAAGCATGCAATTGGATTGGAAAAATTTGATTTAAACTTGAGAGATTGGATAAGAAAAGTTTTGATTTTAAAAAACTTAGGATTCTGAAAGATTGGGTTTAGAGAAGATTGGAAAGGATTTGATTTAATTTAGAAGCACTTGACTTGGAATGGTTGGAAAAATTTTGACTTGAATATTTGATTTGAAGGAATTTAGAAAGTTAGGGTTTAAGAAAGATTAGATTTTGAAAATCTTTGAATTAGGAAAGTTTCATTTTAGGAAAGAGTTGATTTTGGAAAGATTTGAATTTGAAAAGTTTTGAATTTAGAAAGATTTGAACTTTAGAAAGATTTAGAAGTTAAGATTTGGAAAGGTTTGTGTCGTGCCCTGGTATTTGGACCCCAAAGCTCTCTTGGCTTTGGAAAAAGTACGATACTCTCTCATTAAAACTCATCTTCCTAGAAGGGCAAATGTGACTAGGTTTGATCTTAAAATTGACTTAAATAAGGGCTTTTGAAAAAAGTTTAAAGTTGCCACCTAACATAGTTAAAGATGTGTTAGGTCATCTAAGACTAAGTGTAATCCAAAGACTAAACTTAGGTTTTTCGAAAAGGTTTTGAAAATGTCATTTTAAGAAAGTTTTTGGAAAATAGGTATTAATAATCTTTGGAAAGCCCTTTTGAAAACTTGACTCTGATTGTGGTCTTCGAAATAGAAATCTATGATTTTTGGGGTTGGTTACGTGTAGGGAAGATATCCTAAGATCATCACTCTACCTCGCCGGTTCGGTACCTACATGTCTAGTCACCCTTAATTCACTCACTTGAATAACTGGTTACTATTATCTATTTAATATCTACTTTTAGAATTTTGAAAATGGAGTTTGGTCATTACTTTTTAGATGAATGATGCATGATGCAAGTTTTGGGAAAGCTGTTTGAAAATATAGAAGTTTTGAAGGGATTTCAAATAAAAATCTTGAATTGATAAAATTTTTTTGAAAAGGGAACTTGAGTTGAAATAAAGGTTATGATCGCATCATTTTAGGTTACCCACAAATCTCATTTGGCGAGAATTAGCTTATTTGTAGTTTGGGCAAGGGCCCAAAAGAAAAGAGACACATTGGGGACTTTGGAATGCTTTGAAGACACATGGAGGTCTTTGGAAAGTTTTAAAGACGGTTTGAGGTCTTTGAAAAAGAGAACTTGAGAGTTTAGAAAAATGCCTTTGAAATAGGACTTGGAATGTTTGAAGTGTTTTTGAAATTGGGATTGAAGATGATTTTAAACATTTTTAGAAATTAACTAAGGGAGTTTTGAAATGTTTTTTAAACAACTCAAGGAAATTTTGGAAGTGCTTTGAAACAACTTAAGGAAGTTTTGGAGATATTTTGAAATAACTCAAAGGAGTTTTGAAAATTTTAAAAGTAGAGTTTGGATTAGAAATGCTCTTGTAAACTTGTCTTCGAAAAACATTTGAAAGTAGTTCTTTGAATACCTTATGAAAGACATGTTTAATGTTTCATTACCTTAAGAGGTTAGTCATTGAAGAACTAAACTCCTTTAGAGTTACGAGTTTTGAAAACATATTTGGAAAAGTGGCTAGAAACTTCCTTTTGATTTTTTAAAACTTTAGGGTTATAGAATCCTTTTTAAATGTCTCACTTACACTTGAACAATCCTAACTGTGGAAGGATTAGGATTGGTTCAAGAATGTGATGTTTGAAAATAATTTTTGAAAAGAGCTTCTGAAAACACTTAGGGTTTTGGAACCCTAATATGAATAACCTTGAAGGTTGTATTTAATTTATCACCTTCCCTTGGAATCGCTAACCATAAAAGGTTAGGGACACTTTAGGGCTATGAGTTTTTGGAAATAGTTTTTAGAAAATGGTAAGTGTCTAGCCATTTTAGTTGAGACAAGTTTAAGAATACCATTTGCAATCATTTTTTGAAGATAGAGTATGGAAGTATTTTAAAAAAATTCTGGAGTTGATTTTGGAAATCTCAAGATAGTAGGAGGTTTTTGAAAGTATGTTATGATAATAGTTTTGAATTGAAAGATCACTTGAAAATGGGTCTTTGAATTGGAATCTTGAAACTTATTAACCTTGGTTGGGATGATCTAAGATTAATGAACTATGGTTAAGTTAACCAAAGGTTAAGGTGACCTAGGGTTAACTAACTTGGGTTAGGTTAACTTAGGGTGAAGGCAACTTAGGATTAATTAACTTAGGTTAGGTTAACCTAGGGTTAAGGTGACCTAGGGTTAACGAACTTGGGTTAGGTTAACCTAGGGTTAAGGTGACCTAGGGTTAACTAACTTGAGTTAGATTAACCTAGGGTTGGACAACTGGGGTTAAGTTAACCTAGGGGTGGAAGGTGATTTTGAACTAGGTTTTGAACTTAGTGGTTTTAGAAAGGTGGTTTTGAACTAAGGTTTGGACCAAGTGGTTTTGGAAAGGTGGTTTTGAGCTAGGGTTTGGACCTAGGGGTTTTGGAAAGGTGGTTTTATGCATAAAACTTGAAATTGTGTTTTGAAAAACCAGTTTTATGAAAACCACTCAAGAGAAGGTTACCTTGGAACCATTTTAACCGCTAACTCAAAAGAGTAAAAGTTGTGAAAATCAATATTGAATAGATAATTTTGAAGACTTCTGTGATTGGGAAATTAAAGAGAATGAACCTTTAAAAATTATTTTTGGAAAGGAGGTTTTGGAAAATCACTTTTGAGATTTTGAAAACCATTCTAAAGAATAAGGGTTCTAATGGTTGATTTGAAGGAAATCACTCCGAAGAGGACTCCATGGGACCATTCCAATCACAATATTCAAGAGAGAAAAACTTCTAAAAATAAAGATGAAAATGGTAGTTTTGGGAAACTATTTTTATGCAAATTAAAGTGAATGAACTTTTGAGAACTTCTCTTGAAGAGGAAGAGAGGGTTCCATAAGGACCATTTCAATCACAAAACTTAAAAGAGCAAAATTTGAGAAAATTAATATTGAATACAAGGTTTGAAAACCATTGTAATGTAACTTGTAGATTGTAAAATGAGATAAGGCAAAATGAAGTCAAGGGACTAAAGCGCCCCGCGGGGGGGGGGGGGGGGGGGGGGGGGGTTCCTTAGGATATGGAAATTGACCTAGGTTTTAATATACCAACTCTTAGAACCATTTTTAAGAAAACACTTGAATGTGGAATTTGAAAAGGCATAGAAATGAGATAGTGAAAGTTTTGGCAAAATGATGATAAACATGAAAATGGGGCTAAGCATGCAATACATGAATATAGTAATCGCATGCAAAGGAGGTCAAGACATCATATAAGGCTATAGGCCACCCCAAATTGCAAGGTGCTCCAAGGCCATGCCATCTTAAAGTTAGCTAGTGAAAAATCCTCCTACACGGTGGCTTTCACAAGCTTTCCTCTAGCCATAAACTAAGAGCTCATTTGTTTCAAGCATGCAAGAAAGGTGGGTAGAAGATGGGGATTGAAAATAGAGAATAGCCTAAGTAGGCTGGGAGGGAGAAGAGAAAAGTGGGAATGGCAAAATGTAAAAGAGAATACTATCTTTATCTTTAAAGCACTTTCAAGCTTCTATGGATGACTTGTTTTGAACTTGAATGGCCTTAGAGAGGCTTGAAGGGACTGGAAATGGTTCTTCTAAGGCATTAGAAGCCTTGTAAGTGGAGTGTATGGGCTAAAGAGAGGTTGAATCTAACTTAGGTGCTTGGAGGGTGAATTGTATATAGAATTTCAGAGTTCAGAGGCTATTTCTACAGAGCTTCACCGCTGTTTTTTATTCTTGGAATATGCAGAGGGGGAGACCTGTATTTATAGGCAAACGAGAGAGGGCTGGAGCTTGTAGTACATGCGCATTGGCAAATTTTGCCCTGACGCATGTGCTACATACGCTAGTACTGTTCTAATATTTGAATGCTACGTGGCACACTCTGTATTGGCTCAACTTAGGGAGCAAGCAAAGTTTTGATCGATCTGATCATAATTTGGGCACATGTAGTATACGCTCCACTACTAGAAATTTTTGTGCTAACTTTGCCTCGATAATTGTGCAATTTGAGAAAGATTTGAGAAAATCAATCCTGTCCACAATGTTCCCCTACTATTTCTCAAGAATCGGGAAATTTTGGGGAGTTTGAAAGGTATAAGGAAGAATGAGATATCATCTCAGGAAGCGTGTATGAAAACACACGTTTGCGGATCGTCTGTGATACGCTTCGTGGATGTTCAAAAGTAGCAGTTTTTGGGCCACGTGATTGGGCCTTTGGGAAGCAATCTCTCCGATCGGACCGTACGGATGGAAAGTGCACAACCCTGACGGAGTGTCTGTGAGATGCTCTAGGGGTTACTGAAAGTGGCAGTTTTCAAGCCATGCGATCGGAGGCCTCGGGAAGTGATCTTTTCGATCGGACTGTATCAATGGAAAGACTTATGGACAGGCTTTTGGGAATTTTTTGATTTACGCATTTCTCAAGTCATTTGACGGTGCATTATAATATGGGAATCGGGAGGAAAAGACAACCTTAACAGAGCATCTACAAGACGCTCCAGGGGACTTTTGTCGACTTGAAAATGTTTAGAGTCACTGGGACTCACCCTAGATTGAACAAGGGCATATGATAGGATCCGCCGATTTTGTACCCAAAGCTGGTGTGGTTTTGGGGTGTGCTCGGGCCACTAGGGGTAAAATGGTCATTTTGACCGAAATTGGTCAAAAAGGGTCAAGATGGATTGGAGTGGCATATTAAGTGTGCCGGACTGTTCAGAGACGGTCTTGGAAGATGTTTTCACTATTTGGTGGGATTTGTACTGTGCTGGGGTGCTTAGGGACAAAACGGTTATTTTGACCGAAGTTAACTGAAACAGGACTGGAATTGGTCAGGATGGCGTATTGAGTACATCTAATTATCTAGGAATATTTTGGAAGGGTGGACTTACTGCCTTGAGGGATTTTAAACTTTCTCAAAGACATGCCTGGAGGCCCAAGGGGTAGGTTTGGTCATTTTTAACCGAGTAGGGCTAGCAGGCGCTGGTGTTGACCTAGGTGTTGGTTCTCGAGACCTTTTGATCTCGAAAAGCTACCTGTGTGGTGTTGGTCCCTAAGACTGCCCGGTCTCAGAGAGCTACCTGTAAGGTAGTGTTGGTTCCTAAGATCGTCCGATATTAAAAAGCTACCTGTAGGGTGGCGTTGGTCCCCGAGATCGCCTGGTCTCGAAGAACTACTGAATGACGGACATTCTACATTGATAGGCTAGCAAGCACCAGAAGTGAACCATTTGGAATTTAATAAGGTGTTGGTCCCCGAGATTGCCCGATTTCGGGAAACTACTTGGATGGCGTCGGTTCCAGAGGCTGCATAGTCTCGGAAAGCTGCTCGGATGGCATTGGTTCCTGAGATCGCCTAGTCTCGGAAAGTTGCTTGGAATGCCTAAAGGCAATATGGTCTTTTCAGCTCCAATTGGGCTTTGTGGGCCTGGGGAGCGGCTAGTTGATTGGTTTTAAGTTTTGAAAGAGCCGACCTGGGCTTGCATGTGTTATGATTTTTGAAACTGGATCTAGTTGGGTCGAAGATTGCTAAGTAGGCAAAAATGGAGTGCTTATAGTTGCTCTTCTTTTTTTGTCTCTGCTTGTCGAAGGTAGAAAAATAAAAAGTAAGAATCCCATTTTGATCGCGAAGCGATTGGTGGGACGGTAGCTTAGATGGTTTGAAAAATCTTTGAACTGCTGGTGAAAATGTTGGATTTGGAAAATCTTGGTTCTTTTTGAATTGTTTTAGGGTTTGGATTTTGAAAATGCCGGTTTATGGAGTTTTGGATTCAGAAAGTCCGGGTATTTGAAACTGAGAATTTTAAAAATGATTTTTTTTGGATTTTTGAAACTCTTAAAAATGATGTGGCGTAAGGGGCGTTTAAAACTAGTTTTGACGGGAAACTGAAGCGTCTGGCACATGTAGCACACATGCCTGGCCAAAAATTGGCCCGACGCATGTGCTACATGCGCTAAGATTAATTTACCCCTGGCTCATCTCCTACATGTGCCAGCTCGGGGGTTCTTCAAATCAGAACAGCCGCGAACCTTGCTTACGGGTTTTACAATTTTGGGAAGATTCAAGAGCTTGCTTGAGGGATCTTTGAGAGATTTTTGTCGGGTCTTGCTAGGAAGGTATCAGGGGACATCGAGCACGTGCTGGAAGTTATTATTGTTATCGGATTCTCGCCGCAAAACTTAGATTTTGCTAAAAAACTCAAATGTTAGAATTCTTGAATTTTGTCGATTTTGATGTATACGTGCTCCTTTTTTTTTTTTTTTTTGCATATGATTAGCATAAATCAATGTTTTAGGATATTTATAATGCAAATGGGTGGGTCGTTTTTGTGATTTGATGATGATTTGAGTGTGTTTGGACGATTTTGCATGTTTATGTGAATGAGTTTCCAGCAGGGTTTAGAAAAATGCTCATGTAGCTTGGGTTTTGCATATTTGTGCTTGATTTTTGTATAGGGTATTTTAGAAAAATGTATAGAACAACCGTATAAAGTTTCATAATTTTCTGAAAAGTTTTGAATTTTTGAATTTTTGAAAAATAAAAAATAGGAAAAATAAAAAAATTGACCTTATTAAAGGTAGAAAAATTATAGGAATTTTTTAGAAAATTGTGAGGATAGTTTTGGGTGTTCCGAAAAATTTTGGGAATTTTTAGGAAATAGAATTAAAACCGGAAACTTTTGAAAAGCAAAGAAATTGTCTCGAAAATTATATTGAATTATTAGTCATGTGCCTTGACATGGAATATAGAATGCATGAAAATGGAAGCATAGAGTATAAGAAGAGAGAATACAGTTGAAGTAGATATACATGTATGAGCAGTTAGACAGACATGATAATAGTAAGAATATAGTCATTATAACAACACGAATGAACAGATATAAGTGAAAGTAAGAGCAGTCGCCATTTCCTCCATGGTTGTTAAAATGGTGCGCGTGTCTTAAATCCGGCAGAGGTTCGGCTATGCAAGGTGTCTATATGAGCATGAGGTTTAGGGTTGACTAATGCGTCCTAAAAGGCTCAGTCCCCGAATTTTCAAACCTAGGCCCACTCCCTGAGGTGGTGCCATGATCGGTTGGTAATCCGAGCGGGGAACCATCAACAGGCCGTAGGCGAAGAAACTGACATAGCATCTTGCCCACAACCAATATATTGTTCCCCCTTTCTAACTAGAAGGGTCATATTAGGGTAAAATGCAAGTATGCAGAATGCAAGTGCACATGCACTGTGTGTGTGTGATTTTTGAAAGTGGAGAAAAGAGCCCAACAACTCCCATTCATCCTGTTCATCACATTCATGCATAATAGTTAATAACATAAAATTGCAAACAAAAGCACACCTACAAAACAAAGATGCAAGAGTTAGTATGTGGAGGACAAACTTAATACAAGATAATATAAATAAATGCATGTTTTTTTTTATTGAAAACAATTTTAAAAATTTGGTTTTGAAAATTTAAAGTGAATAGAATTGAACAAGTTAATTGAAGACTCTATATGGGTGAAGGATAAAGAGACACGACTACGGCCTAACCCTCTAAGTGTTTCCCAGCGGAGTCGCTAGCTGTCGCACCCAGATTTTTTACACTCGAGGAATACACACACAAGCGGGAAAAATACTGTACTCTCTCGTTAGAACTCACCATCTTAGAAGAATGACTACGACTAGGTTTGTATTGAAAATTGGTTGGAATAAAGAGCTTTTGAAAAACATTTGGAGTCGCCACCTAATTTGATTAAGGTGAGTTAGGTTATCTAAAAACTAGCACAATCCAAGGATCACACTTAGGGTTTTTGAAAATAATTTTGAAAATATCTTCTCAAGAGAGGGTTTTTAAGAAAAAAGGTTGTTTGGCAACCTTTAGAAAACTTTTAAGCCTTTTTTAGAAAATAACTCCATTTTGGTCTTTGAAAACAGTGATCCTAGGTTTGGAGGTTGGTTACGTGTAGGGAAGACACACTAAGCCATCACCCTGCCCCGCCCTTACGGTACCTACAAGTTTATTCACCCTATATTCACCTATGAGAGTCTTCAACAAATAAATGTTCAATCCTATCCATTTTAGAAAAAGAATGTTAAAAAAAAAACATGATGCATCATATACAAGTGTAAGAAAAGAGAGTTGGAAAATAGATTTGGAAAAGAGGAATTGAAGTTTGGAAGAGATAAAGAAATTGGGAGTTTGAAGAAGATTGTAGAATTGGAGATTTGAAAGAAGTTGTGACCGCACCCATGAGGGTTGCCTACGTATCCTTTTGGAGGAATTAAGTCAGTCGTAGTTCGGACAAGAGTCCAATAGAAAATAGAATGTTTGATTTGAAAAAGAGATTTTGATTTGAAGAAGGAGTTGAATTGGAATTTGGATTTGGAAAGATAGAACTTAGAAGAAAGATTTGGACTTGTTTTGGAAAGACTGAGATTTGGGAATCCTAGACTTAAGGAAAGATAGGATTTAGAAAGGACTTGAGATTAAGAAAGACTTGACTTAGAAAAGATTTGAGAAAAGATTTGACTTGAACATTGGACTTGGAAGATTAGGGAATGTTGGAGTTAGGAAGGGTTCGAATTAGGAAAGTTTCAATTTAGGAAAGTGTCATTTTTAGGAAAGTTTTGAATTAGGAAAGTTTCATTTTAAGAAAGGTTTTGAAATAGGAAATGTTTTGTTTTAGGAAAGGATTGGAATTGGAAAGTTTTGAATTTGGAATGTTTTGAAATTGAGAAGTTTTGAAAGTAAGAAAGTTTTAAGTTTAGAAAGTTTTAAAGATTCGAATTTGGAAAGATGAGGAATTAGGAAAGGTTTAAAAACTTAAAGTTTAAGGAAAAATTTAAAAGTTTAGGTTTAGGAAACTTATGGTTTAGGAAGGTAGGAGGTTAGGAAGGAGTTGAATTAGGAAAGATTTAGATTAGGAAGGATTGGCATTCCTATTTCCTAAAACAAAAGATTGAATTTTGTTTCTAAAAAGAGGGGTTTTGATTTTGTTTCAAAAAACGGAAGATAGGATCTAGTTTCCTAAACGGGAGAAGATTGGATTTGGTATGGATTTGGAAATGGAAGTTTTAGAAACCCTAGATTTGGAAGACTATAGTTTTGACGTAGAAAATAGATTTTGGAAACCTATATAGTTTTGATATAGAAAACAAGAGGTGTTGGAAACCTAGGTTTTAAGGCAATGTTAAAAATCATATTTTTGGGAAGAAAAATTAGGGTTTCCTAATCGTGGGTTCTAAGGTTTAACTTGGGCTCTAAGAAAAGAGATTTTTGAAAAGTGAGTTTTTAGAAAGGGAGATTTTTGGAAGGAAATCTTAAAAAGGGATTCTTGGAAAGTGAACTTGAGGAGAGGTTTAGAAATAAGATTTTGGAAGGAACTTTTAGGAAAGAGATTTTTAAAAAGGAGTTTTTGGAAAGCGAATTTTGAAAAGAGAGTTTTTGGAAAGGAGTTTTGAAAAGAGTTTTTCTAGGAAGGAGAACGAGGAAGCGTTTTTATAAAGTGGCTTTGAAGAGAGCATTTTGGAAAGGGATTTTTAGGAAGTTTTGAGAAATAAATTTTTGGAGGGAGTTTTTAAAAACAATTTTGGAAAGGAGATTGGAGAGTATTTTTAGAAAGTATGTTAGAAAAGAGATTTTTAGAGGGAGAGATTTAAAAAGAGATTTTTTAGAAAGTATATAAAATATCTCACTTTTTAAAAATGATTCTAACCATAAGAAGGTTAGAACCACTTTAGGATAGTGGTTTTGAAAACAATGATTTTGAAAATATAAACCATATTGGTCACTTTAAATGTAACACTTTCCTAAAGCAACCCTAACCATGAAAAGGCTAGAATCACCCTAGGATTGTGATTTTGAAAACAAGTTTTGACAAAGAAGATTTTGATGCAAGTTTTGGAAAACAAGTTTAAAAACGAATTTTGGAATAATGCAAGATAATCATGATATGCGCACTACAAGTTGGGGTCGTGAACATACAAGGTTAAAGGCTTCACCACATAATCAAGGGGGCCAAACCTACGTGGTCTCCGGTAAGACTAAAAGAAAGCTCCCGACACGGTGACGCTCCAATAGCCTAACCCTACATATGGACCGGGAAGTCCCTTGTTTCAAGCATGCAAAGAAAGGGGGGGGGGGGGGGGGGGGAGGGGGGAAGAAGATGAGGGATTAAAATAGAAAAAAATCCAAGTGGGTTAGGAGTGAGAAGAGAGAGGGGGAAGATGCGTAAATTTAAAGAGAAAGCCTACCTTGTGTCTTGTTTATTTTGCTTTGCTTTGCGCGCCTTGCTTTTCTTGCTTTGCTTCGGTTTTCCCTTCAGTCTTCAAAAGTTTGTCTTTGATTTTCAAAGCTTCATAGTTGCAGCAATCCAAGTCTTCAATGGAGGGTTTTGGGGCTAGTGTATAGGTGTATAGAGATGTATGTGAGTGTATAGGAGGCTAGGGCTTGGTGTATGGTGGCTAGGGTTTGGAAAAACTAAGGAAGACTAGGGTTTAGAGAGGCTACGAGCTCTGTATATCGAACAATAGGGTTTTTAGACTGAGTTTACAGACCTCTTTCACGTAGGAGGAGGCTCTATATTTATAGAGGGAAGAATGACCTGCCGCCTGTTGCAGTGACGCCAGGCCAAAAATCCTTCTGGCACCACTAGCCAGTTAGGAAAGTTTTAAGGTCATCAAGCAACGTATCTTGAGAAGATTTGGGCGCCTGTACTAGTGACTATAATGCAATTTTTAGCCTGGCTTTACTATGAGTGATTCCGGAAGGTCTGAGAAGGATTTAAAGGACTGAGAATGGCCCGAAAGGCTGGAAAAGGGCAAGAACCCTTAGAATAGGGTCCCGGGGGTATTTGACTTGAAAAAGGATGCCAGGGTTGGTTAAAGGGGTTGACCGGGCCATTAGGAACAAAACAGTCAACTGGGCCGAAAAGCTGCCTGGACGGACTCAGAATGTCCCGAAAGAAGACTCGAGATTTGGAAACATTATTTAGAATGTTCCCAAAGGTTATTGGTTTGATACCTAGAGCTGGTGTGGTTGGAAAAGGCGACCGGCCTACTAGGGGCAAAACAGTCAATTCACACTGGGTTTGCTGTAACTGACTCAGAATTATCTGGAAAGATAGTGAAAGGCCGGGAATACTATAAAAAGCAATCTCGGGAGGTTACCGGTTTGATACCTAGAGCCAGTGTGGTTCCTGAGGCGTTCGGATGCCCAGGGGCAAAATGGTCATCTTGACCGAAAAGTCTCGGAATTGGCCCGAAACTAGCTAGAAGGCACCTAATCATGCCAGATTGCTTTTAAGACAATCTTGGAATGGTGGACTTACCATTATGAGGACTTAAGTATTTTCTTGAGAAACATGCCGGAAAATGGCCCTAGGGGCAGTTTAGTCATTTTTCACTGAAGTGGCTAGCAGGCACTGGTGTTGACCTGGGTTTTGAGTGCTTCTGCCACTCTGATGGTGGTCCCGTGATACAGGGGTTTGTTGGCAATTCCCTATATTGACCTGTTTGTGAGTATTTCCGTTACTCTGATGGTTACGATGTTTGCGAGTACTTCCGTTACTCTGATGGTTCGCGATCATTCCCGAGACTGCCTGATCTCGGGAAGCTGCTAAAAGGACTTAGCACCTGAGAATCAACTTTCTCGGAAGGCATGTCGAAATAGACATTTCTGCATTGGTGGGCTAGCAGGCGCCAAAGGTGGACCGTTCTACCATCTCGGGGACTTGGGGTCTCGTCCCGGTCGACGGGTTTGAAGGGACTTACCGTTCTGAAGAAATTTTCTTCGAAAAACGTGCCAGAAAGGATAGACTTACTGTCTCGAGGAATCAACTTTCTCGAGAGAGGGATTAGAATTGGAAGTGGAAAAGGGGACTTACTGTCTTCAGGAAGACGCGCATATTGGAATTGGAAATGGGACTTACCGTCTTCGGAAAGACGTGCCTATTGGAATTGGAAAGGAGCAATGCCCACAAGGGCATTTGGTCATTTTGCCTCTATTTAGGCCTGGTGGGCTCGCGAAGCAATGAATTGAATAGATTAGGACTTGAATTCTAGAATATGTCCATATTGACTTGAACTCAAGTATGAATGGACTGTAGACTGTCGAGCGGTAAAAAATGGTGCTTACAGATTGTGTGACGGTTGCTCATCTCAACTTGGGCTCCGACATGTAGTTCTTTCCGTTGACCTTTTGCCCCAGTTTCCTTATGTTCCAGCAGAGTTCTTATTTTCTCATTTTGAGTTTGTGACGGGTATGGGAGCTCATTCTGGTGATTGACATACCTCTCAAGATTGGTCCATTTCTCGAATGGTAGCTCTGGCTCTGCTTCTTTTGAACTTCATGATGTTTACGTGAGGAGATGATTTGATTGACTATTGATTATATGTATTGCTTGCCAGGATTCATGAGGGGCACTCATACGCTCTTATGGTTGTGGGAGAGACCTTCGTGAGCCTTACTAGATTCCAGCAAGGGGTCGATGCTCACTTTTGGGGATGTGTTGCACTTTTCCTGCTTTGGGTGATTGGACACTTATTTATTACTACCTTATTTCAGCATACATGGTACCCTAAACTTGACCATATACGCTCTTTAATGAGGTCCCAGAGAGCTATATTGGATGATGAGAGGTTCCCATAGACTGGTACAGCTTGGGCTGACTATCGATAGAGCAAGAGGTTTGACATAGTCAGGTGGTACATAGGACTGTAGGTATTACTTGAGAGTACGACTTTCTGAGAGGGCCTTCGTGCCTTTGGCAGGTTTGCCAGGCATTGCCCCTTTCTTTGGGATTTAAGTCTTGCGGCAGTTAGGTTGGAGTCAGAGCATCCCTTATTTGGCATCGACAGTGAAGTTTAGCCTTGTCTTTGAGGCGATGATCCCGAGAGCATTAGTAGAAAGGGTTTTGGATATGTGGAGATCCTTGCTTCCTCATGTGGATGATGACAAGTCATTTTCTAACATGCCCATGGAGACTGAGAACTACCATTACTGGTTCCGCCGGTATGTGTTAGGGCCTAGCAGGCTCAGGGACCTACTCTTTGAGACTTCTTTGCCTTCTGTAGGATATACAGACTTTTTGATGGCTATGATTGTTTAGGGACGTGATCACATGTGACAAAATCGAAGATTGATACAGATGTTATATGATCGATTGAGAGCGAGGGATGCTGACGTAGCTTTTTTGGAGATACAGCCAATAGTGGCCAGATCGACACACGATAGCCTACCCTTGTGTACTTCATGGGGATAGAATGTTAAACCAGGTGGCAACCCAAGATGGAGGGTGAATTGGGTTTATAATTAAAAATTAAAATTTAAAATAATCCAATACACTTAATTTCCAAGAAGTGAGATGCAATAAAAAAGATATAAAATATTAATCTAGTTAAGTAATGAATAAGACAAGCTAAGATATGATCAATGTGAGATTAGTACAAATGATTCAAGTGTGTGTGCATCTCAATTATATCAAGATTATATGTAAGAACGATATTAAGCAAGATAAAAAGAGAGAAAAGAGAAGAGATCAAACACAACAATTTAAAGTGGTTCGGTTGGCTCCTCTTATGGCAATCCTATATCCACCTCCAAGGCTCGTTCCTTGGGAAATCCACTATTCTTCAAATAGCTTTACACCACTAGCTAGTCCGGTTGCTAGCAAACCTTTACACCAAGTGTTTTGTTCTAAAAACACTCAAAAAATAACTCTTTGTTTTGCTCTCCAAAACAAAGCACCAAGAGGATCTTTTTCTCCAAGTGTTCCTCTCAATCACTCAAGAAATAAATCACAAGGGTTTAGCCACTCTTTTACAAATGATATAGGGGAGTTGAATCTTACAACAATAGATACAAAACTCTCAAAAGTTGAATAAAAGAATAAAGCTCAAAGATGAGATGGAATGATGAAGAAGTAAAGCTCAAAACTTGAAGATCTTGATAAATATCACTTTCTATGCCCAATCTTTGTAATCTCTTGTGTGTCCTTGCTTCTTTTGTGTATCTCTATTTATAGAGGAAGAGTAGTGGATTATTTGTAGCTTAAAATCAACTTCTAGTCGTTGGAAAGGTTTGAACACATTTCTTCCCGTTTGAACAAAGTTGCTGCCAGTCAGTATTTGAATTTAAGATATGATTGCTTCTATTTCTTCTTGATTTTCTCCTTGATAACATTTGAATTTGAAAATGTCTAAAAGAGACAAGTTGTAGATGTGGACATCCGCTTTTCAAAACCTCAAGAATCATGTCTATCTAACGGCTAGATCAAAAGTTATCATTAAAATACTCAAGCTGTCTCCCAGTTGGCATATTTGAATTTCTACAGAGTTGTCTTCACTTCCACCTCAATTTTCTCCCTTATAACGTTTGAATTTGAAAATGTCTATAAGATAAAAGTTGTAGTGATAGAAGTCATCTTTTCAAACCTATAAGAATCATGTCGATCCAATGATCAGATCAGAAGTTATCATTAAAATACTCAAGTTGTCTCCTAGTTGACATATTTGAATTTCTGCAAAGTTGTCTTCACTTCCACCTCGATTTTCTTCCTTATGACGTTTGAATTTGAACATGGCTATAAGATAAAAGTTGTAGCCCTGAAAGTAATATTTTCAGATCAATAAGAATCATAGATATACAATGGTTAGATCAATAGTAATGATAAAATTACTCGAGCTATCTCCCAGCTGTCATATTTTGAACTTCTACTCCAATGTGTCACATTCCAGCTTAGTTTTATCCCATAAGACATTCTATTCACGAAATCCTTATAAAATACCGTTTATAGGAATTTGAGTCTTATTTCCAATGCCATAAAAATCAGATCAATCCAACGGTTGGATCAAAAGTTATGTACATAATATTGAAATTATTTCCAATGAGCTTTCTTACCATTATCTTTAACTTAGGCTTCTTCTTCATGCTATGCATTTCTTTTAAGTCCAAGACTAACAATAACTTGAAGAAATGTTAGATAATTAACATTTAAAACATAAATAAAAATTAAGTGATATATTATTGACATGCACAATATATTTAAACTTTTAAAATAAAAAATCTTTAAAAATCTTAACTTATGCATCAAACTTACTTTATTATGAAATATTGAGATTAACCAAATTTTAATCATTAAAACATTTATATTTGTTATCATCAAAATTAATTAATGAAAACTTGAGGCTAACAATCTCCCTCTTTTTGATGATGACAGCCATTAATTATTTAGAAACATATATGAGGTAATTATCTCAAGATTTGTCCAAAAAAATGATTATATCTACCCCTCACTACTTGAATTCTTATAATAAATTAATATCTCAATCTCTTTTAGAAACACTATTTTTCTCCCCCTTTGTCGTCAACAAAAGGTAACATAGTAAACTTGATATGCTCCCCCTACAAAAATAAGAATAGAAATATTTGGCGTTCTTGCAAAAAAATTCATCAACATCAGGTATTTATATAATAGGATTAGACATACCAAGTTCTCTGCTTATAAAACAAAATCTATCTTCACTTAGGGGTTTTGTGAAAATATCAGCTAATTGATGGTCAGTATTAACAAATTCAAGAACAATATCACCTTTTTGAATATGATCTCTTATAAAATGATGTCAAATTTCAATATGTTTAGTTCTAGAATGTTGGATTGGATTTTTAGACAAGTTAATAGCACTAGTATTATCACATCTAATAGGAATATGATCAAAATGTGATCCAAAATCTTCTAATTGTTGTTTCATCCATAAAATTTGAGCACAACAACTTCCAGTCGCAATATATTCGGCTTCAGCAGTGGATAAAGCAACTGAATTTTGTTTCTTACTAAACCATGAGATTAAAGAGTGTCCAAGAAATTAACACGTGCCACTAGTACTTTTTCTATCAATTTTACTACCAGCATAATCCGCATCAGAATATCCAATTAAGTTAAAAGATATGTATTTAGGATACCATAATCCTATATTTTGTGTTCCTAATAAATAACGAAATATTCTTTTGAAAGCAGTAAGATGTGATTATTTGGGGCATGATTGAAATCGAGCACATATGCACACACTAAACATAATATCAGGTCTACTAGCAGTTAAGTAAAGTAATGAGCCAATCATACCTCGGTATTTTTTTTCATCAACAGGCTTACCATTTTCATCTTTGTCAAGATTTGTAGTAGTACTCATTGGAGTCCCAATAGGCTTTAAGTTCTCCATTTCAAACATTTTTTAATAAATCCTTTATGTACTTGGATTGATTGATAAAAATGCCTTCTTTAGATTGCTTAATTTGGAGTCCAAAAAAGAAATTTAATTCTTCCAACATACTCATTTCAAATTCTCTCTGCATATATTTAGAAAATTCTTTGCACATCTCTTCATTAGTAGCACCAAAAATAATATCATTAACATAAATTTGCACTATTAACATGTCATGATCTTTAAATTTTATAAAAAGAGTAGTATCAATTTTTCCTTTTGAAAAACCATTATCAATAAAAAATTTATTTAATCTTTCATACCATGCTCTAGGAGCTTGTTTTAAACCATATAAAGTTTTTGTAAATTTGAAAACATGATTTGGAAAAACATGATTTTAAAAACCAGGAGGTTATTCAACATAAACCTCTTCTAAAATATAGCCATTTAAAAATGCGCTTTTAACATCCATTTGGTAAAGTTTGAAATTATTAAAACATGCAAATGCAAGCAACATTCTAATAGCTTTAAGTCGAGTTACGGGTGCAAATGTTTCATCAAAATCAATTCCTTCTTCTTGGTTGTAACCTTGAGCTACCAATTGAGCTTTATTTCTAATAACAACCCCAGATTCATTCATTTTGTTTCTAAACACCCATTTTGTACCAATCACGGGATAGTCATTAGGTCTTGGAACTAAAGTCTAAACCTTATTTCTTTCAAATTGATTTAACTCTTCTTGCATAGCTAAGATCCAACCTTCATAATTTTTAGCCTCTTTAAAACATTTAGGTTCAATTTGAGATAAAAATGCTAAATTACCACAAACATTATGGAGAGAAGAATGAGTTTTTATACCTTGTGAGGGATTACCAATAATTAACTCTTTAGGATGATTGCGTGCATACCTCCAGCCTTTTGGCAAGTCTTGTGCATTTTCTTTGGATCCTTCTTCACTTGAAGCAAGCTTAGTTGAACTTTCTCCTTGATTCTTTTTTATGAAAGATTTTTTTAAATATCCATCTTCTCTTTTAATAATGGTAAGATCTTTCATACTTTGTTCAATATTTATATCATCATCACTTGCAATTTTCTTAGAAGAAACATTCTTAGATTCATCAAATGCTACATGAATAGATTCTTCCACCACTAAGGTTCTTTTGTTAAAAACTCTATAAGCTTTACTAGATATAGAATACCCAAGAAATATGTCCTCATCGGATTTAGCATCAAATTTACCCAAATTATCTTTGTTATTATTCAAAACAAAACATTTACATCCAAAAGCATGGAAATAACTAATATTAGGTTTTCTACCTTTCCAAAGTTCATATGGGGTTTTCTTAAGAATAGGCCTAATCATAGCATGATTCGTAACATAACAAGCGGTATTAACGGCTTCGGCCCCAAAATATTTTGGTAGATTATTTTCATATAACATTGTTCTAGCCATTTCTTCAAGAGTTCTATTTTTTCTTTCTACTACACCATTTTGTTGTTGTGTTCTTGGTGTCGAAAAATTATGTTCAAAATCATTTTCATCACAATATTTTTCAAATTGCAAATTGTCAAATTCACCACCATGATCATTTCTAATAGTTGTAATTGTCAAACCTTTTTCATTTTGAACTTTTCTGCAAAATTTTGCAAAAGTATGTAATGTATCATCTTTATATGCAAGAAAAAATGTCCATGTTTATCTTGAATAATCATCAACAATGACATGTGCATATTGCTTTCCGCCTAAACTAATTGTCCTAGTTGGACCAAATAAATCCATATGTAACAATTGTAATGGTCTAGAGGTAGAAATAATATTTTTAGATTTAAAAGAAGTTCTAGTTTGTTTTCCTTTTTGACATGCATCACAAAGTTTATCTTTTTCAAATTTGATTTTTGATAATCCAATGACTAAATCATTTTTAGAAAGTTTTAAAATCAAATCCATGCTAGCATGTGCAAGCCTTCTATGCCATAACCAATCACTATCACTTATAGCCGAAAAACATTTTACATCACTAGAATATATATCATTAAGATCAATGACGTATACATTTTCATACCTATAACCAATAAATAATATTTTATTATCTATGATACTTTCTATTATGCAATGAATATTTTTAAAAATAACTATATTTCCTTTATCACATAATTGACTGATACTAATCAAATTATGTTTCAAACCTTCAACAAGTAAAACATTTTCAATAATAGGAAAATGACTTTTACCGATACTACCAATACCAATAATTTTTCCTTCGTTAGTCTCCAAAAGTCACATATCCCCTATCTTTGGGTACTAGAGTTGTAAACATTGATTCTTCACCCGTCATATGCCTTGAGCAAGCACTATCAAGAAACCATATTGCTCTTATGGATTTTAAGTGAACCTACAAAAACAAATCAACAATTGATTTTTGGTACTCAAACTTTTTTGGGGCCATAGAGGTTAGTTTTAAAGTTACTTGAACTCACAATTTTCTTAGGAACCCAAACTTGTTTGACTCCAACATATATATTTTTTTGAAGTGGGCAAGAATGTGATTGATGACCTTTCTTATGGCAATAATAACACGTAGAGTGTAAATTACTAGATGATGTTGTTTTAAAGAAATTTTTGTAAAATTTTTGCTTTTGAAAATGATTGTAACCAATTCCAACTTTGTCAAAAACACATCTTTGTTTTCTGAGTAACATATCCAAATTTTCTCTTCCTTTTACAAACTTTGAAAGAGTATTATTCAATTTGTCAACTTTTATTTTCAAAGTGTTATTTTCATTTTTCAAATCATTTAAAGTTTTAAGTTTGAAAGATAAGTCTTCAACATTCTTTTTCAAAATTTCATTTTCAGTTTTCAAAGATTCATTTTCTTGAGAGAGAGAAGAAATAATCTTTTTGAGGGCTAAATTTTTTATGCCTAATTTTTTAAGATCATCATGCAATTCCTTAAAAGCATTTTGTAATTCTTCATAAGAAAAATGTTCATTAAAAGTGTCACATACCTCATTGTCTTCCTTTGCTATTAAGCATAAGTTGGCAACTTCATTTTCGCTTTCTTTGGAACTACTATCATCACTTTCTCCCCAAGCCGCTACCATAGCTTTCTTTTTGTCATTTTTCCTTGAATTTTTGAGTTGAGGACACTCAAATTTTATATGACCCAGTCTTTTGCATTCATAACAAATTATTTTATCATTTTTGTTACCTTCTCCTTTTGCTTCATCATTCTTTGAAAATTTTCGTCCAGCTTGCTTCTTCTTCCTTAAAATCTTTTGAATTTCTTTGTAATCATGACAAGCTCCTCATCTTCATTGCTAGTTTCTCTATCATTGCTATCAAATATGGAGGAAGTGGTGGATGATTTCAATGCTATGCTTTTCTTCTTTTTGTTTTCGTCGTCATCCATTCTCATGGTAAGCTTGTGAGTCATGAGTGAACCCAAGAGCTCATCCAAGTTAAGTCTCATGAGATCTTTGGCTTTTTGTATTGTAGTTACTTTCGGCTCCCAACTCCTTAGTAAAGACCTAAGAATCTTTCTCACCATTTCAACATTAGTATAACATTTACCAAGAGATTTCAAGGCATTTATAATATCAGTAAATCTAGTAAACATATCAGAAATAGACTCCTCTTGATTCATTTTAAACAATTCATATTTATGAACAAGCATACTAATCTTAAATTCTTTGACTTGATTAGTTCCCTTTTGTGTAACTTCTAATTTGTTCCAAATTTCCTTGGTCGACTCACATGTAGAGATTCTATTAAACTCATTAGGATCTAATGCACAACATAGTAAGTTCATGGCTTTAGAATTTATTTGAACACTTTTTAAGTCATTCTCATTCCATTCACTTTCTTCTTTAGGCAGATTTTATTCACCTATGGTTTTGGTTGGTATTTTAGGACCATTAACTATAACTCTCTATAATTCATAATCTACAGCTTGAATGTAAATTCTCATCCTAGCTTTCCAATAATTATAATTTGTACCATTGAACAAAGGAGGTCTGTTGGTGGATTAACCTTCGACAAGTGATGTTCTTATTATGGTTGCCATTATCTACTCTATGACGGTTAAGCCAAATACTAGAGCCCTTGCTCTGGTACCAATTGTTAAACCAGGTGGCAACCCAAGAGGGGGGCGAATTGGGTTTATAATTAAAAATTGAAATTTAAAATAATCTAATACACTTAATTTCCAAGAGGTGAGATGCAATAGAAAAGATATAAAATATTAATCTAGTTAAGTAATGAATAAGACAAGCTAAGATATGATCACTGTGAGATTAGTACAAATGATTCAAGTGTGTGTGTATCTCAAGTATATCAAGACTATATGTAAGAAAGATATTAAGCAAAGATAAAAAGAGAGAAAAGAAAAGAGATCAAACACAATGATTTAAAGTGGTTCGGTTGGCTCCTCTTATACCAATCCTATATCCACTTCCAAGGCTCCTTCCTTGGGCAAATCCACTATTCTTCAAATAGCTTTACACCACTAGCTTGTCCGGTTGCTAGCAAACCTTTACACCAAGTGTTTTGTTCCAAAAACACTCAAAAAATAACTCTTTGTTTTGCTCTCCAAAACAAAGCACCAAGAGGATCTTTTTCTCCAAGTATTCCTCTCAATCACTCAAGAAATAAATCACAAGGGTTTAGAACCCTTTTATAAATGATATAGGGGAGTTGAATCTTACAATAAAAGATACAAAACTCTCAAAAGTTGAATAAAAGAATGAAGCTCAAAGAATGATGAAGAAGTAAAGCTCAAAACTTGAAGATCTTGATGAATATCACTTTCTATGCTCAATCTTTGTAATCTCTTGTATGTCCTTGCTTCTTTTGTGTATCTCTATTTATAAAGGAAGAGTAGTGGATTATTTGTAGCTTAAAATCAACTTCTAGTCGTTAGAGAGGTTTGAACACATTTCTTCCCGTTTGAACAAAGTTGCTGCTCGTTAGTATTTGAATTTCAAATATGATTGCTTCTATTCCTCCTTGATTTTCTCCTTGATAACATTTGAATTTGAAAATGTCTAAAAGAGACAAGTTGTGGATATGGACGTTTGCTTTTCAAAACCTCAAGAATCATGTCGATCTAATGGCTAGATCAAAAGTTATCATTAAAATACTCAAGCTGTCTCCCAGTTGGCATATTTGAATTTCTGCAGAGTTGTTTTCACTTCCACCTCAATTTTCTCCCTTATAACGTATGAATTTGAAAATGTCTATAAGATAAAAGTTGTAGTGATAGAAGTCATCTTTTCAAATCTACAGGAATCATGTCGATCCAATAGTCAGATCAGAAGTTATCATCAAAACACTCAAGTTATCTCCTAGTTGACATATTTGAATTTCTGCAAAGTTGTCTTCACTTCCACCTCGATTTTCTTCTTTATGACGTTTGAATTTGAACATGGCTATAAGATAAAAGTTGTAGCCCTAGAAGTAATATTTTCAGATAAATAAGAATCATAGATATACAATGATTAGATCAATAGTAATGATAAAATTACTTGAGCTATCTCCCAGCTGTCATATTTTGAACTTCTACTCCAATGTGTCACATTCCAGCTTAGTTTTATCCCATAAGACATTCTATTCACGAAATCCTCATAACATACCGTTTATAGGAATTTGAGTCTTATTTCCAATGTTATAAAAATTAGATAGATCCAACGGTTGGATCAAAAGTTATGTACATAATATTAAAACTATCTCCAATGAGCTTTCTTACCATTATCTTTAACTTAGGCTTCTTCTTCATGCTATGCATTTCTTTTAAGTCCAAGACTAACAATAACTTGAAGAAATGTTAGATAATTAACATTTAAAACATAAATAAAAATTAAGTGATATATCATTGAAATGCACAATATATTTAAACTTTTAAAATAAAAAATCTTTAAAAATCTTAACTCATACATCAAACTTACTTTATTATGAAATCTTGAGATTAACCAAATTTTAATCATTAAAACATTTATATTTGTTATCATCAAAATCAATTAATGAAAACTTGAGGCTAACATAGAAGTGGTCACAAGGTGCCTATAAGCACCCCATTTTTGCCTGCTCGGCAGTCTCCAATCCATTCAGACTTGTATTTAAGTCAATATGAACGTATTCCAATCTAAATCAACTTTCCAAGTCTAATCCCGTTAATCGATCGCTTCACGGGCCCTTGGAGCCCAAATAGAGGCAAAATGACCAAAATGCCCTTGGGGGCATTATGCTGTCCAATTCTAATAGGCACATCTTTTTAAAGACTGTAAGTCCCCTTTTCAATTCCAATTCCAATTAAATTTGGCACACCTTTCGTGAAAGTTGATTCCTCGAGGTGGTAAGACCATCCAATCCGGCACGTTTTTGAAGAAACTCTTCGGAACGGTAAGTCCCTTCAAACCCGTTGACCGAAACGAGACCCCAAGTCCCCGAGATGGTAGAACGGTCCACCTTTGGCGCCTGCTAGCCTACTAATGAAGAAATTTCTATTTTAGCACGCCTTTTGAGAAAGTTGATTCCTCAGGCGCTAAGTCCACCTAGCAGCTTCCAGAGATTAGGTAGTCTTTGTAATGATCGCGACCCGTTAGAGTAACGGAAATACTCATAAACATTGCAACCGTTAGAGTGACAGAAACACAAGCAAACAGGTCAATATAGGGAATTGCCAACAAACCCCTATGTCATGGGATCGCCTTCAGAGTGACGGAAACACTCAAAACCCAGGTCAGCACCGGTGCCTGCTAGCCCACTTCGGTGAAAAATGACCAAATTGCTCCTACGATCATTTCCGACATGTTTCTTGAGAAAGTACCTAAGTCCTCAGAACGATAAGTCCACCCTTCCAAGATTGTCTTAAAGACAATTCGGCATGATTAGGTGCCTTCTAGTCAGTTTCGGGCTAATTCCGAGACATTCCGGTCAAGATAACCATTTTGCCCTTAGGCATCCAAACGCCTTGGGAACCACACCGACTTTGGGTATTAAACCGGTAACCTCCCGAGAATGCTTCTTATAGTGTTCCCGACCTTCTATTACCTTTTCGAGTCATTCCGAGTCAATTCCGGTAAACTTGGTACAAAATAACTGTTTTGCCCTTGGTGGGCCGGTCGTCTCTTCTAACCACACCGGCTCTAGGTAACAAACCGGTAACCTCCTGTGACATTCTAAGTAGTGTTTCCAAACCTTGAGTCTTCTTTCGGGACATTCCAAGTCCATCCCGACAGCTTTTCGGCCCGATTGACCGTTTTGCCCCTAATGACCTGGTCAACCCTTTCAACACATCTTGTCATCATTTTTCTAGTCTACTACCTCCGGGGCATTGTTCTATGTATTCCTGTCCCTTTCCAACCCTTTGGGCCATTCTCAGCCCTCTAAATCATTCCCGGACCTTCCGGAGTCACTTCTAGTGAAGCCAGGCTAAAAATTGCATGGTAATCACTAGTACAGGCGCCCAAATCTTCTGAAGATACGTTGCTTGCCGACCTTAAAAATTTCCTAATTGGCATGGTGCCACTACAACGGGTGGCAGGTCAATCCTCTCTCTATAAATACAGAGCTTTTTCCAGCATGAAAAGGGTTCACAAACTCAGTCTAAAAATTCTCCTCTTCGATATACAGAGCTTGTATTCTCCCTAAACCCTAGTCTTCTTTAGGTTTTTTAAACCCTAGCCCCCATACACAAACCCTAGTATACATACACTCCTATACACTCACATACACCCCTATACACCCATACACTAGCCTCCAAAGCCTCCATTGAAGACTTGAAGTGCTGCAACTCTGAAGTTTTCGAAGATCCAAGCAATCTCTTGAAGTATAAGGCAAAGACCAAAGCAAAGCAAGAAGAACAAAGAGAATAAAACCAAGTAAATAAAAGAAGACACAAGGTAGGCTTTCTATTTACATTTATGCAATTCCCCCTCTCTCTTCTCTCTTTGAACCCACTTGGGTTTTCTTCTATTTTAATCTCCCATCTTTTTCCTACCCTTTTCTTGCATGCTTGAAACAAGGGATTTCTCGGTCCATGTGTAGGATTAGGCTATTGAAGGTCACCATGTCAGGGACTTTCTTTTAGTCTAACCGGAGACAACGTACGTTCAGCCCCCTTGATTATATGGTGAAGCCTTAACCTTGTATGTTCACGACCCCAACTTGCATTGTGCATATCATGATCTTGCATTCTTCCAAAATTAGTTTTCAAACTTGTTTTCAAAACTTGCATAAAAACCGTTTTCAAACTTGCGTTAAATCTTTTTCTTCAAAACTTGTTTTCAAAATCACAATCTTAAGGTGATTCTAGCTTTTTCATGGCTAGGGTTTCTTTAGGAAAGTATTACATTTAAAGTGGCCAATGTGGTCCATATTTTCAAATCTTGTTGTTTTCAAAACTACTATCCTAAAGTGGTTCTAACTTTCTTATGGTTAGGATCGCTTTAGGAAAGTGAGATATTTTTATGAATATTCCAAAAACTCTCTTTTCAAATCTCTCCTTCTAAAAATCTCTCTTCTAACACACTTTCTAAAAGCTTTCTCCAATCTCCTTTCCAAAATTATTTTCAAAAACTTCCTTCAAAAATCTATTTTCCAAAACTCTTTTTAAAACTCTTTTCCAAAACAAAGGCTCTCTTTAACATTCACTTTCTAGAAACATTCCTTAAATCTCTTTCTTAAAAACTCTTTCCAAAAACTCTCTTTTCAAAATTCGCTTTCCAAAAACTCATTTTTAAAATCTCCTTCCAAAATCTCTCTTTCCAAAAACTCTCTCAAAATTTTACTTTCCAAAATCCCTTTCAAAAAACTTTCTTTTCAAGTTTACTTTTTAAAAACTCCTCACAAGAATTTCCTTCCAAAAATCTCCCTTTCTAAAAACTCACTTTCCAAAAATCTCTTTTCTTAGAGTCCAAGTTAAACCCTAGAGCCAACGATTAGGAAACCCTAATTTTCTTTCTTAAAACATGATTTCTAATCTTGCCTCAAAACCTAGGTTTTAAAAATCTCCTTTTTACATCTAAATCATAAATTTTCAAAACCTATTTTCTACACCGAAACTATAGTCTTCCAAATCTAGGATTTCCAAAACTTCACCTTCCAAATTCATATCAAATCCAATCTTCCCATTTAAGAAACTAGATCCAATTCTTCGTTTTTGGAAACAAAATCCAAACACCTCTTTTAGAAACAAAATCCAATCCCTTGTTTTAGGAAATAGGAATCTCAATCCTTCTAACTCCAAATCTTTCCTAATTCAAATCCTTCATAATCTTGTACTTTCCTAAACTTTAAGTGTCCAAAACTTAAACTTTTAAATCTTTCCTTAAAATTTAAATTTTCAAACCTTTCTTAAACTCAAACCTTTCCTAATCTCAAGCATTTCTAAAACTCAAATTTCAAATCTTTCCAAATCCTAAACTTTCTAAATTTCAAAACTTTCTAAATCCAATCTTTCTTAAGTTAAAACTTTCTAAATTATAAACTTTCCAAATTCCAAATCTTTCTTAAATTGAAACTTTCCTAATTTGAAAACTTTCCTAAAATGAAACTTTCCTAAAACAGAACTTTCCTAAAATGAAACTTTCCTAATTCAAACCTTTCCTAAATCCAATCTTTCCCTAATCTTCCAGGTCCAACATTCGAGTTAAATCTTTTCTTAAATCTCAAGTCTTTCCTAAGTTCCATCTTTCCTAAGTCTAGGTTTGCTAAAACCAAGGTTTCCAAAATCAATTCTTTCAAATCTTCTAATCAAAGATCAAAGTCCAATCCTTTTCAATTCTAAATTCCAATTTTCAATCTCCTATTCTAAGTTCAAATCAAATCCTTTCTCAAATCAAAATATCTTTTTCAAATTAAAACCTTCTATTTTCTATCGGACTCTTGTCCAAACTATGACTGACCTGATTTCTCAAAAAGGATACGTAGGCAACCCTCATGGGTGCGGTCATAACTCTTTTCAAATCTCTAATTCCATAACTTTCTTCAAATCTCCAATTCCATAACTTTTTTTTAAAATCTCTAGTTCCATAATCTATTTCAAACTTCCAATTCTAAATTTCTATTTCCAAATCTCTATTTCCAATCTCCAAAACTTTCTTTCAAAATCAAAACTATCTTTTCAAATCTCTTTTCAAATCAAATCAAGTTCCTTTCAAATCTATTTTCAAATCTATTTCAAACTCTCTTCTATTGCAATTGCATATCATGCATTATTTTTTTAAACATTCTTTTTCTAAAGTGGATAGTTTTGGACATGTGTTAGTTAAAGACTCTAATGGATGAATTTAGGGTGAACAGCCATGTAGGTACCGCAAGGGCGGGGTAGGGTGATGGTTTAGTGCGTCTTTCCTATACGTAACTAACCTCCGAACCTAGAATTACTATTTTTGAAAGACCAAATGGAGTTATTTTCAAAAAAAGACTTAAATATTTTCTAAAGGATGCCAAACAACCTATTTTCCTAAAAACCCTCTCTTGAGGAGGTACTTTCAAAATCGTTTTCAAAAACCCTAAGTGTGGTCTTCGGATTGTGCTTAGTTTTTAGGTGACCTAACTCATCTTAATTAAGTTAGGTGGCGACTCCAAATTGTTTTCCAAAAGCTCTTATTCAAAATCAATTTTCAATTCAAACCTAATCACACTCATTCTTCTAGGAGGATGAGTCCTAACGAGAGAGTACAGTATTTTTTCCGCTTGTGTGTGTATTCATTGAGTGTGAAAACTCTAGGTGCGACAGTGGCCTAGATGTTTCTACTCCTCCAGAGGATGACACTGTCGATATTCGATCTCTGAGGGAGACCATGGAGCCCCTTACCTAGGAGAGGGATGCGCTTCGAGCTAGGTGTGAAGGGCAGGTGGTTTGGTGCTTCTTCAAGTGTTTCTCTTGCTGGTGGCGAGCCGATGGATCCTTCCTTGGTTGACTCTTCTTTTGATGATGATGGAGAGCGTTACATCTTTACTCCTTCTTCCCAGACTTTTCGATACCTACATTTATAGAGAGAGACAGATTTCATTTTAGCATTTTCTACTTTTTGCCTTATAGATTTATAGCCTCTTACATATCTGACATGTTGCACTGTATAGTTAGTATAAAAGCATGCTTGAGAAATTTGAATGAAAATTACTCCTCTTTACTTGATGTTTTGACTGACTTATTGTCCTAGGAGAGGACCCTCTGCTCCCTTTAACCTTAACTGGGCTAATCCGGAGAATGCTTTAAAAGACATCTTCTGACTTATCCACCGTTGCTTCATACCTGTGATTTCTGGGAATACTCATGCCTTGGATTATCTCTTATCCCCTTGCCCAACCTTTTTTTTTTTTTTTTAACTACTAGCGCTTGTGTGGGTTTTCACCACTCCCAACTCTGTTATTTTTGTACCAAGGCGCCTTTGCAAGTTTTCACCAAGGTCGACAATTTTGTATCTTGCCACATCCCTACGTTTTTACCTACGGCGTCTTTTCGGGTTTTCACTGCATCCTCAGGGATGCGCTTGTTTTCTCTCTTCTCTCTCTCTCTCTCTCTCTCTCTTTTTAGTTGAGTCCCTGATTTATGTTGAGGAGGTTTTAAATAATGCTTAAGTCATCTCCCAACTTCCTTTGCCAAGACCGTATTTCGGTAAGCTCATTTGGATTAAGCAATTTAATCTTGATCTGAAAGGACTTTAGGGTTTATGATTTGGGTTTCTATTTTGAAAGAAAGAAAAGAGCTCAAACCTATCATTCTACCTTGATTTCGATACCAATGATCATTGTTGATGATTTTGGCCTACTAGCACTTTCCTTCCTTATGCATTTCACTATTGCCAACTCCTTTTTTTTTTTTTGGTACGATTTTATGGACACTTTTTGCAATTTTATTTTCGATCATATTTTCTTAGTGCTTTACTTGGACCTACTATGATCACCAGGTTAGGGGGTTCTTTTGGAAAGAAAAGCAACTGGCTCAAAAGGGCTTGACAAGGGTTATTTTTGACTATATGAGAAATGAAATGAGTGCCTCCATTTCAAAATTAAATTGCTTAGTCCATAGAGCTTTACTACCGAGATTCCGGCCATGCTTTATTGATCAACTGAGATTAAGAAAAGTAAATTTCATTTGCTCCGAACAAAAAATAGCAATCCAGCTACTGGGATCATATATAGTAATGTTTGGCAGCATCAGAGTTCAATGGACTAGGGAATTCACGGCCATCTATTTCCTCTAGAGTGAGAGCTCCTCCAGATAGGATTTTGTTAACTAAGAATGGCCCCTCGTAGTTTAGAGCGAATTTTCCCTGTGTTGCCTCTTGGTGGGGGAATATCTTTTTTAGTACTAAATGTCCCGATTGGAATGATCGTGACCGCACTTTATTGTCAAATGCCCTAACCATTCGCCTCGTGTAGCACTGAGCGTTATAGACTGTAGCTAGTTGCTTCTTGTCCAGTAAGCAGAGTTGAGCATATCGGTGTTTGATCCATTCTGCTTCATCTAACTTGGTTTCCATTAATATTCTCAAGGAACGAATCTCAATCTTAATGGGCAGGACTGCCTCAGTGCCATAGACCGACTCGAAGGGGTACCTCCAGTAGAAACCCTTATGGTAGTTCAGTAAGCCATTAGTACAAATGTGAGTTTCTCATGCCAGTCTTTGTAGTTGTCAATTATTTTTTGGAGTATTTTCTTGATATTTTTGTTAGTTGCTTGCACTGCTCCATTCATCTGAGGACGGTAGGTTGGTGGGTAATGCGAAACCCTCAACACAATTTCAATATCAATTCATTGTTTAGGTTGGAGGCATTGTCAGTGATGAGTGATTCAGGAATTCCATATCGGGAGATGATGTGGTTCTTTATGAACTTCTTCATGACTTTCTTGGTGACATGAACATAGGAGACTACTTCCACTTATTTAGTGAAGTAATCAATGGCAATCAGGATGAACCGATGACCATTGGAGGCTTTAGGAGGGGGATAGGGCCTGATCATATCTATTCCCCACATAGAGAAAGGCCATGGGGACGACATTGAATGGAGTTTCGTGAGGGGTGCTTTAATTGTATCCCCGTGTATCTGGCACTTATGACACCGGAGAACGTATTTAGTATAAACCGACTCCATCGTTATCCAGTAATACCTTGTTCAAATGATCTTTTTGGCAAGCGTATGGCTGCTTATGTGGGGACCACAAACCCCCTCATGTACCTGCTCGGTAATAGTTTTGGCTTCAACAGCATTGACATATTTCAAGGGGCCAAACAAAGATCTCCTAAAAATGGTCTTTGTTTCACATTACCCTTTGAAATGGTCTTCCTGAAATGGTGATTCAGGAATTCTATAGAGAGTGTAATGCTTGAAATGATCTCCTAACAAAGATAGGAAGACCAAACAAAGATAGGATGACCATTTGAATAGTGCTCCAGCCAAACAACAAATGGTCTTCCTATCTTGATGAGAGGCTGTATTAGGGAATGCTTTTGCCTAGATGTATCTTTGAATATCATAGAACCATGGTCATCCATCGGGCTCAATTGTTATGTGAAGGCAATAGGAAGGAGTGTCTCTGGTAAAAATCTAGAGAGGGGGTATTTCTGTGCCCTTGTCAACCTTGATTGCCGCAGCTAGAGTGACTAATGCATCGACAAAGTTGTTCTCTATCTAGGGTATGTGATGGAAATCTATATTTCTAAATTGTTGACATAGATCTTTGAACTGTTGATGACACGGGGAGAGTTTGGCATCTCAGGTTTGGTATATGTCCTTAGGCTGTTGAATAACTAGATCAAAATCTCTAAAAACAACCAGTTTGTCAATCTTCATCTCCAATGCCTGCCTTAATCCAAGGATACTAGCCTTGTACTCGGTGATGTTATTGGTGCACGGTTCTAGTTGTAACTTAACCACAATGGGATAATGACTGCCCGTTTTTGATACTACTACCGCTCCGACATCGGCTCCTTTTTTATTAGCAGCTTTATTAAAATACATCTTTCACCCGGTTTTTGTTGGCCCTTTAGTCAAATCCACGGTGCATAGTATATCCTCATCTGGCAATCGGGGTTCCATAGATTGATAATCATCGATAGGGTTCTCGACTAGAAAATCCACTATTACATGTCCCTTGACTGCTTTACAGTTAGTAAATATGATATCAAATTGTGATAAGATCATGTGCCACCATGCGATTCTCTTGGACAGGGTTGGTTTCTCAAAAATATATTTGAGTGGGTCTATATGAGAAATGAGGAAAGTGGTATGATAGAGCCTGTAATGTCGAAGCCTATGGGCTGCCCAGGCTAATACGCAGTAGGATTTTTCGAGATCAGAATACTTTATTTTGTATGGCAGGAACTTCTTACTGAGGTAATAAATGGCTTACTCCCTTCTCCCCATTTCATCATGTTGCCCCAAAACACACTCCATGGAAGTATCTAGAACTGTCATGTACATCAACAAAGGGTGCCCCAAGGTAGCTGCCACTAAGATTGGAGGACTACATAGGTATTCTTTGATTCTTTCGAAAAATGTTTGGCAATTATCATCCCATTCCTTCGTAGCATCTTCTTGAGGAGTTTGAAAACAAGCTTGCAAAGATGAGTTATTTGAGTAATGAATTTGCTGATGAAGTTTAATTTTCCCAAATAAGACTGAATCTCTTTTTCCCCTGTCGGAGTTGGCATTTCAACAAGGTAACATGTGTTCCACGATGGATTCATCCAGCCCAGGCATATCCTGATAAGACCCCGCAAAAACATCCAGGTACGCATGTAGTAGTTCCAGCAACTTTTTGCGCCACCACTGATCTAACCCCGTACCGATTTTGAGCTCTTTTAGATTCCCCTTATCCCCTAAATTAACCGTCTGTCTCCTCAATGTTTGGGATGCTATAGTTCTCATGTCTTTCTATTTGTTCTGGAATTTCCACTAGTACTTCATCTAAATAGTTCACATCCAATTCAATTCCTAGTTGTTGATAGTCAAATTCAGTGTTAAAGTCATTATTTGTCAAGTTTGGCATTCTCTAGATTAGTTGAGCAAGGCATCGGATACAAGGGTCCCTGACATGAAAAATAATGCACAACGAATCGAACAAAGGAATACTTTTCCATTAATAATGAATTGAATTAAAAGCTTGAAACAAGTAAATCATAAAGATAGAGTTTGCTTATGGCAAGTCGGATGCTCTGGGATTTGCTCTAGCGAGCTTTGTATTGAAACTTGCAGATACGAATGAAGTCCTCGTTGGCCCAGTTATGCAGTTTCTCGCTTTGAAGCATTATTCGTGTCACAACCCACTTCACTCTCTCTAGGTCGGGACAAGGGGGGTTTAGGGTTATGGGGTTATAAATAACAATGTTTCATAAGCTTAGATCTTAACACAATCCGAGAAGTCATGATATTATTACATCACGAAAGAAAACTAGTGGAACTTCTACATTTAAGTCTCATTACAATTACAACCCAAAGAAACTAGTAAACTCATATTCTCCAAGGAGACAGGATAGCAGTGGGACTCGTTTCCATATTCATTTTCTTGGAAATCTAGTTGATGCCTCAACTCTTGAAAAAATGTCTTATAAAATAGGAGTGAGCTATGAAGCCCAGTAGGAATTCCATGAATTTCGTAATACACAAGTTTAAATGCAATGTAGTAAAAAGATTGATATCACATGTATATGTCCCTTATAGCTTCTTTTTTTTTTTTTTTTTTTATCAATACCAGAATCTTGCAGGTATATCCTGCTAGGGCTAATTCAAGCCAATGGGTTCACCCATGATACTTTTCCTTCATCAAGACAATGAATCCCATTCAAGATCATCTAGCCCGTATCAAGCCCAATGAAAGCTGACCCGTGGCAGCCCCGTTTACTAGTTGGTCAGGTTCATCCATGATACAAACCCGTGATCTTTTAACATTCCTGTTATTCCTCTTTTATTCCTCCCCAATGATGCAAACAATCTCATAATGCAACTTTGAAATCATTATAGCAAGAATATAATCGGTAAAACAATTAACAGAATATTTAATAGTATGAAAATGAGCATGTATCTTAGAGAATATATAGTTTCCTACTTTGATGATATTTCCCAATCAAGTTGTCTCTGATTCACGTATTATTTGTTAGACAAAGAGCCAGTAGTTAGCCTTCTTGTTCGGTTATCGACAATTACCACAATTGCCCTTTTTCTAGGTGTTCAAGAGTTGCAAATCTTACAATCAACTTAGTAGTGTTAAATAAAGGAAATAATCATAATACTGTGGGTATCTTGATGGGGTTAGTCCTTAGAATCCTTTTCGTCTCCCGTTAGGGACGAAATTACCCAGTGTTGAACCTAAGGGGATTATTTGGAATTTATACCGAGAGGTCCAGTGACCCTACTCTCTTATTTTTGTGTTCCTCATATTTTTGAGGTATGTTAGTAAAATTTTAGATTATTCCATTTATTATTGTATTTTCTATGATTTTCCATGTTAAAACACTGTTTTTAATTCACAAAAAATCATATAAATATCAAAAAATTCCAAAAAATTAGGAAAAGGCCTATTTGGGTGTCACAAAAACACCATAAAAAGTTTAGGTTGAGAGCTTGGTGGACGTGCCTACATGCACCACCACCTGCGCGTAAGGAAGGAAGGCAGGGCCTTCATCTTCTTCCTCACAGGGGCTGAGGGTTCTCTCACTGTTTGCAATCGATTCGTGGTCCTCCTGGCCATGCATGTGTGTCCTAGAGATAGTAAGGACCTGGGCTACATACTCATGGCCAGAGCTCGACCAATGGTGGCTGGAGGTGGCAGATATGGTCGGAAAACCTCGTTGCATGGTGGAACCCTAGGGTTCCAGACCTGTAATTGGGTTTTTGACCACCTTCCCATGGTTTTCTGAAGAAGTGGCCTTTATGACTGTTGATCCTGACATCGAGAGGAAGAGGACTCAACTGGCCTTACCGGCAATGGTTGCCGGTGGTCGGAGTTATGTGGTTTCTTGTTTTTCTGGCAAAGCTCGGTATTCAGGGCCATTTCGGCGTATGCATAGAGGTGTGAGGCCTCTCTAGGACTGCTTGGAGGTCCAGGAGGGGCCTCATGCCCTTGTGATAGGCCTCAATCCCTGGCTCGATCAGTTTCGCCCAACCCAATCGTGAAACACTCATTTCTTTCTCTTGATTCGCTGACGTAACGATGCAGGTAGGGGCAGGGTTTCAGTGGGTTTGGGACGCTGAAGGGTAGGGGAAGAAGTCCCTACCTTGCTCAACTGGCCTCCCTTCCCTCCTTCTCTCTCTAACTTCCTCTTCCCACGGTTCTCTTTCTCTCTTTCTCTTTCTACACTCCTCTGCTTCGAATATCAGTGAGCAACACTCTTGGGAAGGATTTTCAGGCCCTATATATATATATATATATCTATGTACTGGGGTGTGCACTAGGGTGGTGTTGTCGGGTTATGAGGTTCTTCCTCTCAATTTCCCTCCCTCTCTTTCTAAATCTCTCTTCATCTCACTTTTTGGCCAGCCACTAAGGGTTTGCATGGGCACTCTACCCGGCAAGAGGGAGGCACAAGGGTTAAGGGTAGGGTGTGCAGGCTTTGGGCCTTGGTTGGTGCATCAGAGCACTCTCACTCCCATGGGTTTTCTCTCTCTCTCTCTCTCTCTCTCTCTCTCTCTCTCTCTCTCTATTTAGTCACCAGGTGGCTTGCATGGGCATTCCATGCTTTGCATGTGGGTTGCACCATGGGTTCATGGGGGCTTTCTCTCTTTTTCTATATCTATCTCGGATTCTTCTTAAAATACACACACTTTCTCTCTATATACACAACTATAACCTACCACTAGTTGGCTGGTATGGTGTTTAGTGTGTAAGGTGCAACGTGTGTGATGGGTACAAGGTGTGGTGTTGTGTGTGTTAATGCATTTCATACACTAATGTTACTAACCATATAATATAAGGGCACTACCTATATATATACATATATATATTAAGGGCATAAGTTGCCATGCATACAACCAAGGATGCTCTCTAAGGTGTATGTGTATATACCTTATATTTCAAGGTGTATATGCAATTATTAAAGCCACATGGCGTTTAAAAAAAATGAGAATTAGTGTAATGGCTTAGAAAAATAAAGTCTTGTATGTGGTGTTCATAACATATCCGAGGCCTTTACTAACGTCTGAAGTTTGAAATCAGTGGTGGAAGAGTTGGTTTACGGCTTGGATGCTTCCCAACACTACTATGTGTGAGTACGGTGTCATACCGGGGTCCTGCTATTTAATTACGAGCTAGAAAAATTTTCTACCCAAATTTTCGAGTAACGGACACTCTAGTTTTACTAGGGATGTAATGCATTCAATTTGAAATTTACTAGTATCACAGTTCGAATGGACCCATCTTGAGTTATTTTGGTGTCAGCCATCATGACGGGTGCTTCTTCTTGAATATTCCTTTTCTTCGAACCTTTATCCAATGCAGATACTACCTTTCCCATGTCTAATTGCTTGATTTGATCAAAGAGCTCCATGGATGCTTTCTTGTCAGCCCTTTTCTTTTGTGCCACCTGTCTTTTCTCTTTTCTTGTAGGTTTATAGCCCAGCCCAAAGGTAGGTTCAGCTGATGGTATTTCTATGATCTCAAGCCTTCCTTGTAAGTATTTCCCTAAGCCTTTACTCGGATGGAAACCATTTGTTCTGAAGTAATGTGCTATCATTTGAGAATTCTGGGAATATTTCGGTTCCACTCGATCTTCCTTCTGTATGACAGTGACATATTCGAATGACTAGATGTAGGAGGGGGACGACTTAGTGTTAGGTGAGATGATGTCAGCTTTGTATATAACAAACTCTTTTTTTTTAGCAAAAATAGAGATCAATTTGGAGCCTATGATGAAGACTAGAAGGGACTGCGCCGGCCGAATGGATCTAAGGTTGCCCTAACAACAACTTGTAAATAGTTGAAATGTGCAAGCCTTGAAATTTGATTGTGAAGGTTACAGGTCCTATCTTGACGGGTATTTCAACTTCCTCTATGGTTTCTCTCTTAGAGCCATCAAAGGCATGGATGACTGTGTTGCTGTTATTCAAATAGGTTTTGTTCATCCCAAGCCTTTCCAAAGAGGAATACGAGAAAACACTCAAAGCTGATCCATTGTCTATTAATACTTTGGCCACCATTTTTCCCGTTATTTTAACAGCCACATGCAAGGCATGGGTGTGCCCCGTTCCGTCAGCAAGAATTTTGTCATCAAAGAAGGTGATGATGTTTGGGGCCACGATAAGGCTCACCATGTTATGCAGGTTATTCGGCGTAAAGTTCTCAGGCACATAAGTATCTTTAAGGATCCTAAGCAAAGCATCCCAGTGTACTTCAAAGGTGAGTAGCAAGCCTAATATAGAGATATGGGCCAAGGCTTTTCTAAGTTGTTCCATGATATCGTAGTCAACTTTTCCCAAAGCTTTGGTAAGTTTTGATATTTCTTGATCTGTTTGTAGGTTAGAGCTTTCCCCCTCTTTATCTTTCCCTTTCCTCCTTCTTTTTACTTCAACAGAGGTGTAAAGTAGCCCTGATCGAGTCATCCTGTAAGCACCCCATTTCTGCCCGTTCGGCAATCTTCGGTTTATCCAGACTTGAGTTCAAGTCAATATAGATATATTCCAGTTCAAACTAGCTTTCCAAATATAATCCAATCAATCAATCAATAGCTTTGCGGGCCTATTGGGCCCAAGTAGAGGTGAGATGACCGAAATGCCCTTGGGGCGTTGTCCGATCCAATTCCAGTGGGCACGTCTTCTTAAAGACGATAAGTCCCTATTTCAATCTCAATTCCGATATCAAAATCCAATTCCAGTCCAGTTCCAGTTCAAATCAAGTTTGGCACGCCTTTCGAGAAAGTTAATCCCTCTAGCGATAAGTCCATCTAGTCTGGCACATTTTCTGAGAAAACTCTTTGGAACGGTAAGTCCCTTCAAACCCGTTGACTGGGACGAGACCTCAAGTCCCCGAGATGGTAGAACGGTCCACCTTTGGCGCTTGCTAGCTTGCCAATGAAAAAATGTCCGTTATGCGACACGCCTTTCGAGAAAGTTAATTCCTCATGCGATAAGTTCACCTAGCAACTTCCTGAGATTAGGCAGTCTCTGGAATGATCGCGACCCGTTAGAGTAATGAAAATACTTGTAAACTTTGCAACCATCAGAGTGGCGGAAACACTCGCAAACAGGTCAACATTGGGAATTGCCAATAAACACTTATGTCACGGGACCGAATTCGCCTATTGACCGTGACATGTTTACCAAAGGATGAGGTACCTTTGGAAACTAACTCGTCACAGACTATCAGAATGATGGAAACACTAAAAATCCAGGTCAACACCAGTGCCTGCTAGCCCACTTCGGTGAAAAATGACCAAATTGCCCTTAAGGCTTTTTGGCACACTTTTTTGAGAAAGCACCTAAGTCCTTAAAGTGGTAAGTCCACCCTTCCAAGATTGTCCGAAAGATAATCTGATATGATTAAGTGCCTTCCAGTTGGTTTCAGGCCAATTTCAAGACCCTCTAGTCAAAATTACCATTTTGCCCCTAGATAGCCAAGTGCCCGGGGAACTACACCAGCTCTAGGTATCAAACCGGTAACCACTCGAGGATACTTATCATAATATCCCTGGCCTTTTAATGCATTTTTGGATCATTCCAAATCAATTTTGGCAAGCCCGATGCAAAATGACCGTTTTGCCCCTAGTGGGCCAGCCGCCTTTTCCAACCATGCCGGCTCTGGGTATCAAACCGACAACCTCTTGGAACATTCTAGCTAATGTTTCCAAGCCTCAAGCCTTCTTTTGGGACATTCCAAGTACATCCCGGCAGCTTTTCGGCCCAGTTGACCGTTTTGCCCCTCATGACCCAGTCAACCCTTCTAACACATCCTAATATTATTTTAGGGGTTTCTATCCATTTTCAGCCCTTCGGGCCATTCCCGGCCCTTTAAATCAATCCTAGACTTTCCGGAATCACTCCTAGTGAAGTTAGGCAAAAATTGCATGGTAGTCACTAATATAGGCACCCAAATCTTCTGAAGATATATTGCTTGCCGACCTTAAATATTTCCTAAATGGCTGGCGCTACTACTAGTGGCGTCAAGCCAAAAAATGGCCTGGCGCCCCTCCTAGTGGCGACAATAAGATTTTTGGCCTCGCGCCACTACAGCAGGCATCAGTTTGCTCTTCTGTCTATAAATATAGAGTCTCATTCGGTGTGAAAAGGGTCCACAAACACAGTCCAAAAACTTTTCTTTCGATATATAGAGCTTGAAGCCTCTCCAAACCCTAGCTTTCTTTAGGTTCTTCAAACCCTAGCCCCTATACACTCAACCCTAGCTCATATACACTCTTATACACTCATATACGAACCTCCAAAGCCTTCAATAGTGCTGCAACTCGGAAGCTCTTCAAGACCAAAGTAAGCTCTCGAAGATTGAAGAAAAGTAAAGCAGATAAAGCAAGCAAAACAAAGAAGACACAAGGTAGGCTTTCTATTTATGTTTACGCAATTCTCTCCTCTCTCTTCTCTCGCCTAACCCACTTGGGTTTTCTTCCATTTTAATCCCCATCTTCTACTCCCCTTTCTTGCATGCTTGAAACAAGGGACTCCCTGGTTCATGTGTAGGATTAGGCTATTGAAAGTTATCGTGTCGGGGGCTTTCTTTTAGTCTAACCGGAGACCACGTGGGTTCGGCCCCCTTGGTTATGTGGTGAAGCCTTTAACCTTGTATGTTCATGACTCCGACTTGCATTATGCTTATCATGATCATGCATCTCTCCAAAACTTGCATCGAAAATTGTTTTCAAAACTTGCATTAAATCTTCTTTTTCCAAACTTATTTTCAAAATCACAATCCTAGAGTAATTCTAGCCTTTCCATAGTTAGGGTTGCTTTAGGAAAGTGTTGCATTAAAGTGACTTTCATGGTCCATATTTTCAAATCTTTATTATTTTCAAAGCCATAATACTAGAATGGTTCTAATCCCTTCATGGTTAGAATCATTTTAGGAAAGTAGGATATTTTTAGAGACTTGTAAAAGTTCACATTCAAATCTCTTTTCAAATTATTTTTCAAACTTACCTTCCAAAACTTCCTTTTTAAATCCTCTCTAAAATCTCTTTAAAACTCTCCTTTCCAAAAATCTCTTTCCTAAAAATCTCTCTTTCCAAAATGACCTATTTTCCAAAGTCCCTTTTTCTTGGAGTTCAAGTCAAACCCTAGAGCCATGGTTAGGAAACCTTAATTTTCTTTCCTAAAATATGACTTCCAATCTTGCCTCAAAACATAGATTTCCAAAACCTTTATTTTCTACGTGAAATCTTAGATTTCCAAAATTACTTTTCGTATACCAAAACTATAGCTTTCAAAATCTAAGATTTTCAAAATTTCTCCTTTCCAATTCCATGTCAAATCAAATTCTCTGTTTTTGGAAACAAAATCAAATCATCTATTTTTGGAAATAAAATCGAATATTTTATTTTAGGAAATAGAAATCAAATCTTTCTTAATTCTAATCCTTCTTAATCTCATACCTTCCAAAATCTTAAGTTTCCAAAACTTAAACTTTCAAATCTTTTCTTAAACTTTAAGCTTCTTAATCTTTCTAAACCCAAACTTTTCCTAATTCTAAAACTTTCTATATTCCAAATCTTTCTCAAACCTAATCAAATCTTTTCTAACAAGGAAACTTTCTAAATTCGAAACTTTCTTAAGTTGAAACTTTCTAAATTCAAAACCTTTCCTATTTTAAATTTCCCTAATTTGAAACTTTCCTAAAATGGAACTTTCCTATTTTGAAACTTTCCTAAATCCGAGATTTCCCAAATCAAATATTTCTTAAACCTCAAGTCTTTCCTAAATCCTATTTTTCTTAAGTCTAGGTTTTCCAAAACCAAACTTTTCAAAATCAAACTTCTCAAGTTCAATTCAATTCAATTACATGCTTCGACCCTGGATTACCCTAAGTCCTAGGATGTCTAGACCTTAGTTCGACCCTAATCCTAAAGTTAGGAAGCTTCCAACTCTTCTCAAAAAATTATTTTCTAAACCGAGATAGTTTTTCAAACTTCAATTCAAGTCGATATGTTTTCAAAACTCTATGTTTCCAAGTCAAGTTCAAAGTCAATTCTAAGTCTTTTTCATATCCTCAAGTTCTATTTCAAATCAAAGTTCAATTTTCAATCTTCCAATCCAAGTTCCAGATTAAACTCTTTTTCAAATCAAACCTTCTATTTTCTATCAGACTCTTGTCCTAACTACAACTGACTTGATTCTCAAAAACGGATACGTAGACAACCCTCATGGGTGCGGTCACAACCTTTTTTAAGCTTCTATTTTCACAACCTTTTTCAAGTTTTCAATTCCATAACTATTTTCAAACTTCCAATTCCAAAAATTTATTTTCAAATTTCTATTTCCAATTTCTAAAACTTTCTTTCAAAATCAAATCTATCTTTTCAAATCCATTTCAAATCAAATCTACTTTCAAAATCGAATCAAATTCTCGCACTTGCATTATCATGCTTCATGTCAAATTCTTTTTTTCAAATCAAGTGGATATAATTGGACATTTATTAATTGAGGACTATAATGAGTGAACCTAGGGTGAATAGACATGTAAGTATCGCAAGGGCGGGGTAGGGTAATGGCTTAGTGCGTCTTCCCTACACGTAACCAACCTCCGAACCTAGATCACTGTTTTCAAAAATAAAATGAAGTTTTTCAAAAAAGGGCTTAAATATTTTCAAAGGTTGCCAAACAACCTCTTTTTTTAAAAACCCTCTCTTGAGGAAGTTTTCAAAATCTTTGTCAAAAATCCTAAGTGTAATCTTCAGATTGTGATTAGTTTTAGGTGACCTAACTTACCTTAATCAAGTTAGCTGGCAACTCCAAAATTTTTTTAAAAGCTTTTAATTTAAATCAATTTCTAATTAAAACCTAGCCGCACTCATCTTTCTAGGAGGATGAGTTCTAATGAGAGAGCACTGTGTTTTTCTCACTTGTCTTTTTCGAGTGCAAAAAATCAGGGGTGCGACACATCCCTCCTATTTCTACTATGGGCTTCTCAGTGCTTTGGGCTTTATCAGGAGGGTAATTCCATGGGACATTATAGAGATTGGGTATTTGCAATTAAGTTATAATGGGAAGTGTTATTTTTGGGTGTATGGGCAAAAGGACTATCACAGGCGAAGGATTTGTGAGGATGGGCAAGATGGTGGGCATAATTGGTTTATTTGGTAGGATTGAAGGTAACAGAGGTTGTATGGCTCTTCGGCCGTTGGCTTGGGGTTCAGGTTCAGATAGAGAAGTAAGAATAAGGTGGTAATAGAGAGGATTAAGTAGGGTTTCAACGGGCAGGTTCGTGTTGGATTGTTGAGATTGTATGGTTAGGAAGGTGTGGTCTCGGTATTCTGGCCCCTTCAGGACATAAGTCGTCCCTTTGGGAATTATAATGGATGGGTTATGTGAAGTGCCTTTACTAGAGTTCTTGCTTTCCAGTGGTATACTCTCTTATAGCTTTTGAATTATGGCTTTTACTAGTATGGAAGAGGTTGGACCAGCATTCATTTTCCTTAGCTATAAAGATGAATTGCAAATACGAACACAAGTTGCATGTTAGTTTTTGGTATTTAGAGAGCTTTATGCAATGTATGCCCTAGGGGTGCCCCTTCTGGTGAGGGAGACTAAAAATGATGAATTTTTGCTCATTTTTTGGATATAGGGGGTGAGCCCCTATATACAGATACTTTACTGTTTGAGTGGGAACATACATTCATTCATTTATTCATAAAAAATAAAGAAGTATATTGAACTTTGGACTTTAAATACAACGGAATTGAAATACATTTTAATAAGTGGAAGGGGGATATTTTCCTTGGGACTTCCACCTATTCTATTTTTACATTTGAGATCCTAAACTACTCTTGAGTCCTCGGATTTGCCTTCTTTGAGTTTGATGTCAAGGAGGTCATTGAGAGACCTTGTCATTTGATTGACTCTTCTTTTCTTGGTAACCTTATCTCAGTGAGCATGAAGGGATTGAGGCCCCTCTTTATGGAATGACTTGAAATGTATGCCATGAGTCCTTAGGGTTACATGGGAACCCTTAAAGTTTTGGTAGGTTTTATGTAAGGGAGAGTGATCTTGACGTTACTCTCTATGGGTTGATCATATGCAAGGGAGAGTGATCTTAGCGTCACTCTCTATGTAGCACATGCGCCAGTACTGTTCCATTGCTAGAATGCCACATGGCACCCATTGTATTGACTAAATCCTGACTGTTGATCAAACTTTGGTCGATTTGATCAAAATCTAGGTGCATGTAGCATACACTCCATCACCGAGAGTGTTCGTTTAAACTTTGCCTCGATAATTGAGCCAATCGGGAAGGTTTCGGAGGAATTGATTGCACCTGGGGTGTTCTCCTAAGATTTCTCGTGAACTTTCATGTTTTCGAGAAGTTGGAATGGTGTTCGAAAGTGTGGGATATCATCTCGAAAAATGTGCATAAAATTACATTTTTGCGAAGCATCTGTGATATGCTCCTCAGGGTCCCAAAAGTAGTTGTTTTTGTGTGGTGTGATTGAGGCCTTTGGGAAGCAATCTCTCCGATCGGATCGTGTCGATAGAAAGTACTCTGGAAATAATTTCGAGAATTTCCTAATTTACGCATTTCTCAAGTGGTTTGACGGTGTGTTTTAATCATGGAATTGGAGAAAAAGGTCAATCTTAGCGGAGCGTTTGTGCGACGTTTAGGGGTCATTGAAAGTGGCAGTGTTTGAGCCATGCGACGAAGAGCTTCAGGAAGCGATCTCTACGATCGAGCTGTATCGATGGAAAGATCTATGAATGAGCTTTTGGGGATTCCTTGATTTACGCATTTCTCAAGTCATTTGACGGTGCGTTATAACCAAGGAATCGGGAGAAAAGGTAATTTTGGCAGAGCGTCTACGAGATGCTCCGGGAAACTTTTATCGAGTTGTGGGTGTTTAGTGTTGTAAGGTCCTTCTTAGGTTAAATAGGGGTGTGCGACAAGACCCGCCGTTCAATATCCTAGAACCAGTGTTGTTTTGGGGCGCGTTTGGGTTGTCAGGGGCAAAATGGTCATTTTGGCCGGTTTTGGTTAACAATGGTCAAGAATGGATTAGAGTGTTATGTTAAATGTGCAGGGTCGTTCAGGAATAGTTTCGGGAGAGTCTTTATCATTCGGTAGGATTTGTGAAGCGCTGGGGTGTTCAGGGGCAAAATTATCATTTTGACCAGAGTTAGTCGGAATGGGACCGAAATTGGGCCGAATGGCGTGTAGGGTACGCCAAACTACTTAGTAGCACTTTGGAAGACTGGACTTATCATTTTGAGGGATTTTAAACTTTCGCAAAATGTGCCTGGAGGCCCAAGGGGCAGGTTTGGTCATTTTTCACAGAGTCGGGCTAGCAGGTGTCGGTGTTGACCTAAGTGTTGGTTCTCGAGACCACCTGGTCTCGAAAAACTACCTATGCGGTGTTGGTCCTTGAGACCGCCCGGTCTTAGAGAGCTACCTGTAGGGTGGTGTTGGTTTCTAAGAATGCCTGGTCTCAAAAAGCTACCTGTGATGGTAGTGTTGGTTTCCGAGAACGCCTGGTCTCGGAGAACTACCAAATGTCAGACATTCTACATTGGCGGGCTAGTAGGCGCTAGAAGTGAATCGTCTGGAATTTGATAAGGTGTTGATCCCCGAGATTGTCTGATCTCGGGAAGCTACCTGGATGGCGTTGGTTCCTGAGACCGCCCGGTCTCGGAAACTGCCTGGAATGCCTAGGGACATGACGGTGTTTATGGCTTTAGTGGGACCTTGTGGGCCCAGGAAGCGACTAGTTAACTGGATTGGAGTTTGAAAGACCCGTTTTGGGCTTGCATGGGTTGTGATGTTTAAAAACTGAATCCGGTCGGGCCGAGGGTTGCTGAGCGAGCAAAAATGGGGTGCTTACAGGTGATGATCTTTGGATATTTTCCCTATACGTAACCAACCTCCGAACCTAGAATCACTATGGGGTTATTTTCAAAAAGGGCTTAAATCTTTCGAAAGGTTGTCAAATAACCTGTTTTCTTAAAAACCCTCTCTTGAGGAAGTTTTTCAAAACCTTTCCAAAAACCCTAAGTTTAATCTTCGGATTGCACTTAGTTTTAAGTGACATAACTCACCTTAATCAAGTTAGGTGGCAACTCCAAATCTTTTTCCAAAAGCCCTTAATCCAATCAATTTCTAATTCAAACCTAGTCGCACTCTTCCTTCTAGGAGGATGAGTTCTAACGAGAGAGTACCATATTTTTCTCACTTGTGTATTTTCTCTAGTGCAAAAAATCGAGACGTGATACCCAAGTGGGTTAGGATGGAGAAAAGAGAAGAGATAACATAAAAGTAAATAGAAAACCAATCTCGTATTCTTCTTGCTTTGATTGCTTGGTTTGCTTTACTTGGTTGAACTTTGAAGTTGCAGCATTGGAGTCTTCAATGGATGTTTGGAGGCTTGTTTTTTAGTGTATAGAGTGTATAGAGGCTAGGATTTGAAGAGGCTGGAGAGAATTAGGGTTTGGAGAGACTTCGAGCTTTGATTTTGGAGAGATAGAGCTTCTGGATTGAGTTTGTGGACCCTTTTTATGCCATAGAATGGTCTGTATTTATAGGCAATTGAAATGATCTTAGCGCCTATTGCAGTGGCACTAGGGCAAAATTTCCATTGACGCCACTACTAGTGGTACTAGCCATTTAGGAAAGTTTTAAACTAGCAGGAAACATATCTTTTGACCCTTGGGATGCAAGGTAAAAGATTTGTGTGCCTGTTCTAGTGACTGTCATGCAATATTTAGCCTGGCTCCACTAGGAGTGACTTCGGAAGGTCCGGGAATGATCCGGAAGGTTGGGGATGGACAAAAACTTTAGAAAGAGTGTCCCAGAGGTAATTGACTTAAGAAAAAATGCTAGAATCTTCAAAAAGGTTGACTGGCCCTACAAGGGGCAAAACGGTCATTTGAATCAGGAAAATACCGGAATGGACTCGGGGTGACCCGTGAGAAGGCTTGAAGGTTGGAAACACTATCAAAAGTATTCCAAGGGGTTGCCGGTTTGATACTCAGAGCCGGTGTGGTTGAAAAAGGCAACTGGCCCACCAGGGGTAAAATAATCATTTGGCGTTAGGTTTACCGGAATAGACTCGGAATGATTTGGAAAGGTGTGGGAAGTTTGAGAATACGATTAGAAGCATCCTCAGGAGGTTACCGGTTTGATACCCAGAGCTGGCAACCCCTTATAAGCATCCTCACTATATCCTTTATCCCTTCCTTTCAAATACATCATAACCAAGTCCACATTATAGTCCAAAATAAAGAGCTTTCAGATCAGTTATTGCTATCATTGCTATTTAAAGGAATATGATTACACTAGAAAATGCTCTATCTAGCAAAAACTTTAACTCAGCTCTAGGCCCAATTGTAAGCACCCTATTTTTGTCCCGTTCGGTAGTCTCTAGTCCGTCCATACTTGAGTTCAAGTCAATATGGGCATATTCCTGTTTTCCAATCCGAATCCCGTCAATCAATTGCTTCGCAGGCCCTTTGGGCCCAAATAGAGGCAAAAGGACCCAAATGCCCTTGGGGGCATTGTTCGGCCCAATTCCAGTAGGCACGTCTTCTTGAAGACAGTAAGTCCCCTTGTTCAAGTCCAATTCCAATTCCAATCCCTCCCTCGAGAAAGTTGATTCCTCGAGGTGGTAAGTCTATCCGGTTCGACACGTTTTTCAAAGAAAGTTTCTTCAGAACGGTAAATCCCTTCAAACCTGTTGACCGGAACGAAACCCCAAGTCCTCGAGATGGTAGAACGGTCCACCTTTGGCGCCTGCTAGCATGCTAATATAGAAATGTCCGTTTCGGCATGCCTTCTGAGAAAGTTGATTCCTCAGGCGCTAAGTCCATCTAGCATCTTCCTTAGATTAGGCAGTCTCGGGAATGATTGTGAACCGTTAGAGTAGCGGAAATACTCGCAAACATCGCAACCGTTAGAGTAGCGAAAATATTCGTAAACAGATCGATATAGGGAATTGCCAACAAACCCCTGTATCATGGAACCGCCGTCAGAGTGGTGGAAACACTCAAAACCCAAGTCAACATCGGTGCCTGCTATCACACTTCGGTGAAAAATGACCAAATTGCCCTTAGGGCCATTTTTGGCACGTTTCTCAAGAAAGTACGTAAGTCCTCATAATGGCAAGTCCACCCTTCCAAGATTGTCTTATAGGGAATCTAGCTTGATTAGGTGCCATCTGGTTAGTTTCGGGCCCTTTCCGAGACTTTCCGGTTAAGATGATCATTTTGCCCCTAGGCATTCAAGCACCCTGGGAGCCACACCGGCTCTGGGTATCAAGCCGGTAACCTCTCGGGAATGCTTTTTATAGTATTCCCAACCTTTCATTATATTTTTGGATCATTCCGAGTCAATTCTGGCAAACTCGGTGCAAAATAACTACTTCGCCCCTAGTGGGCCAGTCTCTTTTTTCAACCACACTGGCTCTAGTTATCAAACTGGTAACCTTCGGGAACATTCTAAATAATGTTTTCAAACCTTGAGTCTTCTTCTGGGACATTCTAAGTCTGTCCCGGCAGCTTTTAGGCCCGATTCACCATTTTGCCCCTAATAGCCCGGTCAACCCTTCTGACAAAATCTTGACATCATTTTTTGAGTCAAGTACTCCTAGGACACTATTCTAAGGGTTCCTATATCTTTTTGGCCTTCCGGGTCATTCCTGGACCTTTTAGAATCACTTCTAGTGAAGTCAGGCTAAAAATTGCATGGTAGTCACTAGTACAGGCGCCTAAATCTTCTGAAGATACGTTGCATGCCGACCTTAAAACTTTCCTAAGTGGCTAGCGCCACTAGTAGTGGTGCTAGAAGGAATTTTGGCCTGGCGCTACTATAACAGGCGCCCTAAACCCTAGTCTTCTTTAGGTTTTCCAAACTCTAGCCTCCATTCATAAACCCTGGCCTTCTATACACTCACATACACTCTTATACACTTATACACTAGCCTCAAAGCCTCTATTGAAGACTTAAAGTGCTGCAACTTCGAAGCTCTCGAAGATCGAAGACAAGTTCTCGAAGACTGAAGCAAGAAAAACAAAGTGCGCAAAGCAAAGCAAAATAAAGAAGATACAAAGTAGGCTTTCTATTTAAGTTTACACGTCCTCCCCCTCTCTCTTCTCCCTCTGAACCCACTTGGGTTTTCTTCTATTTTAATCCTCTATCTTCTTCCCCCTCTTTCTTGCATGCTTGAAACAAGGGACTTCCCGGTCCATGTGTAGGATTAGGCTATTGGAGGTCACCGTGTCGGGGGCTTTCTCTTAGTCTAACTGGAGACTACGTAGGTTCGACCCCCTTAATTATGTGATGAAACCTTTAATCTTGTATGTACACGATCCCAATTTGCATTATGCATATCATGATTTTGCATCTCTCCAAAATTTGTTTTCAAACTTGTTTTCAAAAGCTTGCATCAAAATTGTTTCAAAACTTATGTTAAAATTTTCTTCTTGAAAACTTGTTTTCAAAATCACAATCCTAAGATGATTCTAGCCTTTCCATGGCTAGGGTTGCTTTAGGAAAATGTTACATTTAAAGTGACCAATATGGTCCATATTTTCAACTTCTTGTTGTTTTCAAAACCATTATCTTAAAGTGGTTCTAATCTTCTTATGGTTAGAATCGCTTTAGGAAAGTGAGATATTTTTATGAACTCTCCAAAAACTCCCTTTTCAAAAATCTCTCCATCTAAAAATCTCTTTTTTAACATACTTTCCAAAACTCTCTTCAATCTCCTTTTTAAAATTTCCTTCCAAAATTGCGTTCTAAAAACTCTCTTCAAAAGATCTATTCTCTAAAACTTCTTTTTAAACTCCTTTCCAGAAAGCTCCTGTCAAAATTCCCTTTCTAAACATGTCCCTAGGTTTCCTTCCTAAAATCTCTTTCCTAAAAACTCTTTTTAGAATTCCTTTCTAAAAATTCTTTTTCTAGATCTCCTTCCAAAAATCTTCCTTCTTAAAAACTCACTTTTCAAAAATCTCTTTTCTTGAAGTCCAAGTCAAGCCCTAGAGCCAAAGATTAGGAAACCTTAATTTTCCTTCCCAAAAACATGATTTCCAATTCCCTATTTTGGCCTCAAAACTTAGGTTTCCAAAACCTCTTATTTTCGACACCAAAACTATATATATTTCCAAAACCTATTTTCTACGTCAAAACTATAGTCTTCAAAATCTAGGATTTCTAAAACTTCATCCTTCCAAATCCAATCTTCCCTTTAGGAAACCAAATCCAATCTTCCATTTAGGAAACTAGATCCAATCCTCCGCTTTTGGAAACAAAATCAAACCATCTTTTTTAGAAACAAAACCCAATCCTTTGTTTTAGGAAATAGGAATCTCAATTCTTCGAAATCTAAATATTTCCTAATTCGCTCATTCCTAATTTCCTACCTTTTTAAACCTTAACTTTCCAAATCTAAGTTTTCAAACTTTTCTTAAACTCCAACCTTTCCTAATTTCAAGTACTTCCAAAACTCCAAAATTTCTTAAAATCAAATCTTTCTAAAATCTTAAACTTTCTAAATTTCAAACATTTCTAAATTCCAAACTTTTTAAATTCCAAAACTTTCCAAATTCAAAACTTTCTTAAGTCAAAATTTTCTAAATTCTAAACTTTCCAGCTTTCAAATCTTTCTTATTTGAAAACTTTCCTAAACCAAAACTTTTCTAATTTGAAAACTTTCCTAAAATGACACTTTCCTATTTCGAAGCTTTCCTAATTCGAACCTTTCCTAATTCCAACTTCCCTAATCCAACATTCGAGTCAAATCTTTTCTCAAAACTCTTTCAAGTCAAGTCAAATCTTTCTTAAAATCTCAAGTCTTTCCTAAATCATATCTTCCTAAGTCTAGGTTTCCTAAATCTCTATCTTTCCAAATCAAAGTCTAATCGTTTTAATTAAAAATTCCAAATTTTAATATTCTATTCTAAGTTCAAACCTTTTCCAAATCAAAATCTCTTTTTCCAAATCAAACTTTCTATTTTCAATGGGACTCTTGTACGAATTACGACTGACCTGATTTCTCAAAAAGGATACGTAGGCAACCCTCAGGGGTGTGGTCACAACTCTTTTCAAATTTCCAATTTCATAACTTCTTTCAAATCTCCAGTTCCACAACCTGTTTCCAATTTCCAATTCCATATCTCTTTTCAAATCTCCTTTCTCAAATCTCTTTTCAAAATCACATCAGATCTATCTTTTCAAATCTTTTTTCAATTTGAATTTCAAATCTACCTTTTCAAGTCTCTTTTCTAAAATCAAATCAACTTCTTTCCAAATCTATATCCAAATCAAATATTTCTACGGTATTTACATATCGTGCATCACGTCTTTTCAAAAATTCTTTTCAAAAGTGGATAGCTTTAGACATTTGTTAGTTGAAGACTTTAATAGGTGAATAGACATGTAGGTACTGCAAGGACGGGGTAGGGTGATGGCTTAGTGCGTCTTACTTACACGCAACCAACCTCCGAATTTAGATAATTGTTTTCGAAAGACCAAAATGGAGTTTATTTTCGAAAAAGGGCATAAAAGTTTTCCAAAGGTTGCCAAACAACCTGTTTTCTTAAAAACCCTCTCTTGAGGAAGTATTTTCAAAATCGATTTCAAAAACCCTAAGTGTAGTTTTCATATTGCGCTTAGTTTTTAGGTGACCTAACTCACCTTAATCAAGTTAGGTGGCGACTCCAAATGTTTTTCAAAAACCCTTTATTCAAATCAATTTTTAATTCAAACCTAGTCGCACTCATTCTTCTAGGAGGATGAGTTCTAATGAGAGAGTACAGTGTTTTTCCCGCATGTGTGTGTATTCCTCAAGTGCAAAAAATCTGGGCATGACAGTTGGCGACTCCGCTGGGGACACTTAAAGGGTTAGGCCATAGTCATGTTTCTTCATCCTTCACCCATGTAGAGTCTTCAATTAACTTGTCCAATGTTATCTACTTTCAATTTTCAAAATCAAATTTTCAAAGTTGTTTTAAAAAAAAAAAATATGCTTTTAACTCCATTATCTTATATTAAACTTGTCATCCACATACTAACTCTTGCATCTTTGTTTTATAGGTGTGCTTTTTGTTTAAATTTTATTAACTACTATGCATGAATGTGATGAACAGGATGAATGGGAGTTGTTGGGCTCTTTCCTTCGCTTTCAAAAATCATACACACACTGCACGTGCACTTGCATTCTGCATACTTGCATTTTTACCCTGATATGACCCTTCTAGTTAGAAAGAGGAAACGGTATATTGGTTGTGGGCAAGATGCTGTGTCAATTTCTTCACCTATGGCCTCTTGATGGTTCCCCCATTCAGATTACCAACCAATCATGGCACCACCTCGAGGAGTGGGCCTAGGTTTGAAGATCCGGAGAACGAGCCGTTTTAGGATGCATTAGTCAACCCTCAACCTCATGCTCATATAAATACCTTGCATAGCCGAACCTCTGCCAGATTTAAGACACGCGCATCGTTTTCCAAAACCATGGAGGAAATGGCGACTGCTTTTACTTTCATTTATATTTATTTATCTCTATTGTTATAATGACTGTATTCTTACTGTTATAATGACTATCTAACTGCTCATGCATGCATGTTTACTTTAACTGTATTCTCTTTCCTTATACTCTTTGCATCCATGCATTCTATATTCTATGTCAAGACGAGAGTTCCAAGTAACTCAAGTCACTACACTTTCATACATATGATCAACCCAAAGAGAGTGACACCTAGTTCAGTCTCCCTTGCATTAAACCTGCCCAAACCCTAAGGGTTCCTATGTAACCCTAAGGACTCATGGCATGCACATTAATTCATTCCATAAGAGGGGCCCTAATCCCTCTATGCTCATGGAGATAAGGTTGCCAAGAAGATAGGGCGCAATCAGTCAACAAGGTTTCTCAACGACATCATCGACGTCGAATCTAAGGAAGACGAATCCAAAGACTTAAGAGTAGTTTAGGATTTTGTATGTAAAATTACATAGGGGGAAATCCCAAGGAAATTGCTCCCTTTTCCCCTGTTAAGATGTATTTTGATTTTATTGTATTTAGACTTTGAAAGTCCAATATGTTCCCTCACTTTGGAATGAACGCATGTCCCCACTCAGACGGTAAGGTCACTGTATATAGAGGCAAACCCTACATCTCCAAGAAGTGAGCCGAGTTCATCATGATTAGTTTCCCTCTCAAATAGGGATACCCTAGGATATGCATTGCATAGAGCTCTTTAAAAACCAGAAACTGACTTACAATTTGTGTTCTTGTTTTTGTCTCTTTCTTCTTCATTTACAGAGATCACCCTACACTGAGTCAACATTACTCCTAGGAAGGGGCAAAATCCACCTAGGGACCCCATTGTCACCCGGGAAAGAGCATCACTTATGGCTGCCAACCCTGAGGAATTGTCCCAAGTCTCTCGAGAAGAGGTCAATGAAATGAGGACCAAGATGGATGAAATGTTCAAACTCATTCAAACTAAGGCCATGAAGGATACTGCTGCAATCCCATTGTCATCCATGACTTTGTCCAAGGACCCCAAACCCGCCAACCCGAGGATCATGCTTCAATATGATAATGTTAGGAGGAATAAAGAAGATGCCAAAGGGATCAATGCTGAAGAAGAGGAAACCATACTGCTCTCACCTACCGTAAAAAGGACTCCCCTGGACCCTCTCAGTTTGAAAATCCAAGGGTTAGAGGATTCATTGCGAAGTCTTCACGGCCATGACGCTTATGGGTTCATTGCCTACGACGAGCTATGTTTCTTTTCTGCCCATCCGAGACTTGCCAAGTTTAAGATGCTTGACTTCCAAAAATATGATGGCACTAGTAACCCTATTGCTCACATTCGCTTGTACGTCGGGGCATTAAGTGGTTATGGGAATGATCTAAAGCTCTTGATGCAACTGTTCCACACAGTCTTACTGGATCTTTCTTGCAATGATTTGCTTGTTTGGACTTAAGGAAGATCACGACTTGGATCGAGCTGGTCAATGCACTTAAGGCCCAATATCATCACAACATTGATCTCACGTTTGATCGATGGTCCCTGATGACTATAAGCAAAGGTGAAAAGGAAAGCTTCAAGAACTATGCCTTGAGATGGAGAGAAGCTGCCGCACAAGTCAATCCCCCACTAAGGGAGAAGGAGCATGTACAATTGTTCATACATACTTTTCAAGGTATATACTACGAAAAGCTCTACACTAGTATAGGAAAAAGCTTTTCCGAGCTTATCATGTAAGGGGAGATGATAGAAAACGGCCTCAAGACAGGGAGGATTACGGACCCTTATGCCAAGGCTGGAGAAAGTATCGCCAACATAGCCAAGAGGGTGGCTACTACCAGGGGAACAATTAAGAAGGAAGGTGAAGTGTCTGCCATTATGCCTGGCCAACCACCCTAATACCGACCGCCACTACAATCACACCCTGTCTTGCCCTTACCCACTTTAACCATACGTACTCCAACCCCTAACTACGACCCTACTAGAGCATGACCCAACTTTAATAGACCTGGCCGACGCACCTGTACCTTCGATACCTTAGCCTGTACCCAAACCGAGGCTTACCATAACCTTTTAAAGAATAATATTTTGAAGCCCATACCTGCTCGTCCATTCCCAAGCCTTTTACCCCCAACCTTCGATGCCTCCCTTACTAGTGAATACCATTTGAGTGGCCAAGGGCACGACACTGAAAGCTGTTTCTCCCTCAAGTACAAAATTCAGGACTTGATAGACAATAAGACAATTGATCTACAATCGGTGAAACCTGCTCCGACTCCTAATGTGACCACCAACCCTTTGCCAGACCACACCGGCAAAATGATACTAGTAGAGATGGAAGGCGAGGGAGAGTTCGAGGAGCCCATGGCTTAGGATTATGAGGAGGATTGGGAAACCAGTGAAGAGGATGATTGGGAGGAGGATCTCCCAGTGTGCCCGATTTATCTCTATGATCCTGATGAGATCCCTAATGCTTCTGACTGGCCCATTAAGGAGCCAATGTTTCCAGAGGAAGAGCTTATCGAAAACATAGCTGCTGATGGATGGGGTATTGAGTTTCAATGTCCAAAGTATGTCGCAGCTGAATGTCTCTTGTTGGAGAACCAGTGGCCTGTGACCAAATGCAACCGTGAAGACATAGGCTGGGAAGTAGAAGAGTCTAGAGCATAGATAGAGCCGTTCGAGTTAGAAGGGGGTGAACTAGCCACCCTGTTTACAGAAGGACCCGCTATAAAGAACAAGAAGGAGATCAATGAGGCTGATAACCGTGTCGTCAACATTAACATGACCAAAGCTCTAGAAGAAACCTTTGCCTGCCTTGCCTTAGCCAAGGACCCAGATCACGAATGGAGTATTGAAGATGCGGGCATCGTCCCAAAGCCCTATTGAAGAACACGGGAATCCCTTCAAAAACGTATAAGAGAGGGGTGTTTTCACCCACTTTCTTTCTATCCCTTTTATTTTCTGTCTTTAAATTGATGTTTACATTTTCTTATTGCTCAAGAACTCTATGCTTTTTATAAAAAATGATGATAACAATAATCAAATGATAGTCCATTTATTCACTGCTGCTATCCTATATGTCTCTTGTGGATGGTGATTATTTCTACGTAAAGGGGCATGGTATATCTTATGGAATGGTTGGACTTGAAGGGATGATAGCATGAGTTAACCACTCGCCAAATGATCAGATTTCTGAAGGAAGAGAGTGTAAGGATGAGTGAAGAGATTACCCAAAGGGAACACTTGCAAGTCCCTGAAGCTAAGCGATATGTGGTCAGTTTATCAAAATGAAGAGGAGCCATCTTTCACTTATCAACATATAAAATGGTAAAAAAAAAAAACCAAAAAGAAAAAATGCTTATATTTCCTTTGCTTAACCTTTAGTGCCTCATAGAAAGCAAAAATTTTCTTTGTCAACCCCGATCGAAGGCTGTCCCCCCATACTGGGGCAGACGATACTTGAGAATTTTAGGAATTGTATCCCTCCTCTATCATGTTAGGGCAGCACAGGAGGCTTTATGGATCAAGCAATCTGGTTCGAAGTGAAGAGAGGCCCTCATTTCGTTTCCCATACAGTCAAAAGCAACCCCTTGCCAAACCTGTTGAGCCATTTATCTTATTTCGAGAAAACCCTAACCTAGGGATCACCGCCCACATGGGGTTTAGATTGGACTGCTAAGAGAAGGTCTAGAGAAGGAAAGGGTTGTACAAGTATTTGTTTCATAAAAGGAAAGAAAGGAGATGAAAAGGAAAAAAAAAAAAAAGAGAAAGAAAAAACAAAAGAAAAGAGTTACCAAGGGGCAAGAGGCCAAAAGAAAAAAAAGGAGAAGCGTATATCATATCTAAGAAAAGGCCTGAAAAAAACCGTGCCATAGAAAGGTCGAAAGAGAAGGGAATCACGTGTATATAGCAAGGTCGCAAGACAAGAGTCATTTTTGCCCTTGAGAAATGTATAGTAAGAACAAAAAGGGAAATTAAAGGTGATCCTAGGTTACAAAGAAGCCTAGTAGAAATAATAAGTTTGAGCCTTTACCCTTTTCTTATAAAAGCCTAAAATCATAGCCTACATTATAACCTTATTAAAGTCCCCTCTGATTGAAAACAGATTGCTTGATCTAGTGAGCTAGACACGTTGCCAACGCTGAGAAGGGATGTTAACCCTACTGGAAGGAAAATAGTCCAGGATGGTACAAATCTAAACCCTGCTGAAAATAACATCAAATTTGAGCCTGCGTATCTTGTTATTTCGGAAACTCCATAACCTAGCCCACATTACGGTCCTAAAACAAAGTCTTCTCAGATTGAAAAGACTGACCACTTATCGCTTTGGTAAAGGTCGAGTAAGCTATTACCAAAGCCCCGAGAGTCAAGAGTTTCAGCCCAATAATCCTATACACTAACCCTAAAATAGAGAATCGGAGGCAGTCGAAAGGTTGAGAAAGTTACGAAATACAATCATCCGATCAAGGTAAAGTCGAGCCAGAGGAGAGGCCAGATCCCCGAAAAGGAAAGAGTTACCATTCCAAAGATACTGAGTGGGACAACACCCCTTGTCATTCCATTAACTAGAATATTTCTAATATGTGCATACATTTTCAAAAAAAAAAAAAAAAAATCAGCATGAGCTTTACTTACATAGGACGTAACTCTCTGTAGAAAAAGAAGTCACCTACACAGTTTAATATCGACCCATGTACTAAATATGCATCATCATCAATTCTACATATGCATCTAATCATATACTTAGCTATGAAAATCATAAATATCTCTGCCTGTCCATGTACTTAACTAGCTAGATCATAAATATCTATCTCTACGCAAAATCTACAAGAATAAAACTATTTAACATAAATACATCTCCAGGATAGGGGTAAAAGCAAATTAGGGTCTATAGCAAGGGGTATCTGTCAAAGATCAAAATCAATGTCCTCTGGATCGAAACCTCCAAAACCCAACATTAAAGGAGGTGAATAACTATTAGAAGCACCAGTGTCTTGCGAAGAGGGCACAACCGGAATCAGTAAAATAAGGGAATAACTAGATAATAGCAGAGTGAACAGAGGAAGGAGAGGAAGGACAGCATACCCTGCCATCGCCCATCTGGGATAGTCAAGCTGTCAGGGAAACTACCTCCACCTGGAACTGATCCCGCTCCATCTGGTTCTGGTCCCTCTGGTTTCTCACTGTAATAAACTCGGCCTGGGGCACGTATCCCCCGGCATGACGCCACAAGTCAACCACCTCCTAGCCAATAGCATACTTGCCGACTACTACCTTAAATCGGGTGAAGATACCAACAGAATGAGCCCCAAAGTGTGCAGTATAGTTCGTATCCAGAGGAAGCAAGAACTTGGCACCTGGCTATTGCTCCTGATAGGGGATAGGCACTTCCGCCACCAAAGCTCCAAACATGTACTCTGGCGGATCTCCTGCCAATCGGAACTCCTCATGAAACTGCCACTAGTGTCGCTCTCCTAGATAGGACTCCTAAGAATTGCCACTGAGAAAAGTAGCCCTCGACAGGGATAACGGGACCAAGTACCGCACTGTCTCATAATGGACTGATCCCCTCAATGAGCTCTAGGTTAGCCCGGAGCGCCACAAAATCAGTGAGCTCTGATCGCTAAGTGATGAGAATGCAAATATCATATTTTTATCCGTTAATGTTTAATCTTTTATACTTATTTGGTACCTAAAGATACTCACTATTCTTATATTTTGACTTAGGGTGCTATGGAATGCCCAGGAAGAAGATCCCAGCTTAAAAGTGGCAAATTCGCGCGAGATTATAAGCAGCGTTCGAAGAAGCATTCAAACGGTCCCCAGAGGCATTCGAATGCTACGTCAAATGGATACATGTCAAGTTCAGGTTCGAAGAGTGTTTGAAAGATTTAGAGAGTAGGTTTTACCGTTTGAAGTGTGTTCGACGTACTGT